>CM051701.1:24880831-24920831 GCA_028022725.1 Lycodopsis pacificus
TGTCTCACTGTGCTGAACCTCTCGCTTCTTATTCCGGCGCCCATGTTAACAGGTTAGAGCAGCCACACCTTTCTGGGTGGAAAATTCTATTTAAAAAATGCCACTTAGGCTGGTGTTTACTTAGTTTGTAGACTTCAGATCCCTTTTTCCAATCCTGGAAAAATAAATACAATAAATAGTGGTGAGCACATGTTCTCCACATAAAACCAGGTGAAAATCCGTTTCATTGTAAAATGCAAAAGCATTTGTAGTGACTAGTATTTAACAAAAAAGTATTATAGTCCCAGACAGGTGCTCACAGAAATAAGATGATTATGATGGTTACCATTGACTCTTATATCTATTAATACAGCTTGTGTCTGTAAATATCTACTGACTGAATCTCGAATTTTTGGAGAGGTCGTAATGCTGTGATTGATTTGCTGCATCTGTGTGGTAATATTAACCCAACTGTGCGGGCAGACAGAGGGCATGCTGGGTAATTTATGGACTGACAGTCTGTGAGGAACCTGCTGTTGATTTCAACTGTTCACAACTGTCACAACACTGTAGCAGACATACATTTGTTTTACTGTACTTGTGAGGACTGACCTTCCATTGCCGCTCTGTTCTACATTTTCGGATGTAGTGGTAAGGAAGAAATTAATTTGCTCGTTCTTATTTTTCTTCCCTAATTTAGACTCAATCCAAAATAAACTTTGTAGGAAAGCCAAATAAATAAACGACAAGAAAATGTGAACTATTCGCCTGCGAATATGTCTCCGGCTTTTATTGTGAAAGGTAAGAACTGAAAGAATGGATCTGGTCTTATCTGCCTTTGTCAAGATTGAAAGGAGTAATGACATTTGCCTTCATGATTTGGATACGGAGCCTCTGTGAACGCTCAGAAATATCATCCTTGTTTCGGGCCTTGGGTTTGACATCGGAGTTAGTAGACGCCAAAGGTCCCTGAACAGCAGTCTTTGACGATTTGGGAGTGAGACCGGGTTGTCTTGCTCGGCTTTGACGCTATTGTGGAGACAATGTCCACAGACAGACAGCCATATGCGCGTATGGATGTTTCTGAGGTTCAAAGTGGGTGGCTTAACTTTAATCCTTTTTATATAATTTAATATAAAAACAATTCTGCTGTAAACTTCCTCATTTAAAGATGGGGGTCATTTTCATTTTTTAGCAGTGAAAGTTTCCACTTGGATGACAGACTCACAAGGTGAAAACAATACCAGTAGCTACCAAGTCAATATGCACATTATAAAGTGAAGCTTAAGAATTGTGAAAGCTATAAATTCTATGTTCCCATATGTCCTTCCTTACGGATGTCCTCAGGAGTAATGTGTCACCATCTGGTGTGCTTATTGAGGTGTAAAGGAGATCTGATTGAACAAAGCAGAACAAGATGCTTTCCAAATCTGTGTCGATTTAACCACCTACCTAATGGAAACTTTATTTTCTGCTTTAAAGACCATGAGAGCTACTCAATATACATTTAATTTTACCCAAATATTTACTCCTTTCTTCATATAAAAGAATAAAACAGTATTCTCTATCTTCCGCCATACATTTACTTCTCTTTCTTCATATAAAAGAAAAAAACAGGAGTGTCTATCTTTCCCCAAATATCTACTTCTCTTTTTTCATATATAAGAAGAAAACGATAATATCTATATTTGCATTAGCCTCCTCTGCTCCTTCGGCATCCCACCATGGAGATCAGCCCCTGCCCTCCCTCCACACGCTGTAGATTGCTTTTCTTTGTTGAGGGCCCCTCAGGTCCAAGCCAGCGTCTGAGGTGAAGATGAATTTGCCCATTTTAGTAGACTAAAAAGGGCAAATAAAATATTGGCAAAGTGAGAAAAATGAGAGACCCTCTGAGTCATAAAATGTGCCGACGTGGACAAGAAAAAAGTCGACTTTATATGTGATGAAGGAACCGTGTAAGTATCTTTCCAGCATTCCACGTCCTTATTATGGGATCTTCCTCTGTAATTCAGGCCTTCAGGGGCCTTAAAGGCTCCAGGTTCACTGCAATCACTTCATGGTAACTGTATTACTTGCAATTCTGCATATACCTTACTTATGTATGTCTAAGCAAATCATTCAAAAATAGTTGACGGGTTAGGGGCCCCAAAGCAGGCAAATCCAGCCAGACTCCATAACGAGAAGAGAACCAGAGGAGTGGGATCACTCTTCACTTACTTCGCTTCCCTCATTGTTACTCACCAAAATGCATTGAGGGAAACCTTGTAAAAAACTTGGTGATTTTCTTCCTCATAAAACATTTGGAAAGCTGTTTCAACGTTTTTAAACCTTTTGTTGTCAACTGTGGTGGAAATGAATCTTATTATTTTACCTGTGAGAAATAAACGTAATGATAAAGCTCTCAAGTGTCTTTGAAGTATTTTATTGAACAGACACTTATAATAATTCAGCTGATTGGATAGAGCTCTTTCCCCACGGATGGTTCGTAGGACTAACAAGTCAAAGGTTTTACAGAGCATATCTGCTTCCCACAAACTGAACACTAGAAAGAAGCACAAATGGAGTTTATTACCAGCAAATGTCTATATGTGTGTTTTGTCCATCATTGATTAGAACGGCTGAATCTGAGGCAGTACGTGCGTCACATTACGTTAGCTAGTGTTGAGGTTTGAAACAAAGAATGAGAGGCTGCAGGCCGCAGGTACTTTTCTGCTGAGCTGGATCCGGTTCAAAATTAAAAACAATATTTAATGTACTACACAAAGTTCACTTACAAACTGAATTAACTATCAATAGTAATGTTCTCGAGAACAGAGACGACAAACTTGCATCTCACTCACAGGTCTGAATCCAGGTCCTGAAAAACGAGAGCGGATGTGATCTGAGGAATTCTCTCTAGAACGCTGTCTTTATATTCCCTGACAGTCGGAAAGTGTCCGAACTGTCCTAAACCGTCTGAATGGTCGATCAGTGATTGGCTCCATTTGACTTCTGTCCCCTCCCTGGATCGATCCTTTGTGGCAAACATACTGAACTCCTCCTCTCTGTGACCTGCTGGTCAGTTGTCCGTCCCTCTGTTCTCTGCTGCATCTCTGTAAAGCCTCACTCACAATCATCTCTTTCTGACCCTCAAAACTATTCATAGTGTTTGAATACCTTTAGTGACCATACTTCTATGGTTTAATACATTCAATGAGTAAACTACTGTAACATATAATATCCTCCATAAGTAAGAATATTGTAAACATAATACATACCATAAGTAAACATATTGTGACTTTTTAACATATTTTGACATTCTTATTATTGTGACTCTTCTACTCACCTCTAGGGGTGTTATTTAATCCTACTCATGTTTTTAATACTGAAATCCTTCACACTAGCTACTAGTCTCAGCAAACTCTTCCATGTATGGTCACAATGTTACCACCAGAGCTGCCCCTTTCTCCCTGAACTAAGTCCACGGCTTATGCTCACAATGCTAAGATGCTGATGTATAGCAGGTAATGTTTACCGTGTTCACCATCTTATTGTACCATGTTAGCAGGCAACTATCCCTGGTTTATGGAATAGCCTCCCTATAGATATCAGACAGGCTTGCTCCATTGAGGCCTTTAACTCCAAACTTTTATTCTTTCATTATCCTGCTTGCGGGTCGGTGTCAGCCTCAAAGTATCATTTAATGGCACAATGACTTGGATTTTCCTTTAAAAAAACAATGTATAGACGGATACAAAAATAATCCTTCTAAAGCAGGGGTCTCAAACTCCTCTTCACTCTGGGGCCACATCAGCATCACGGTCGCCCTCAAAGGGCCGGTTGTAAATGTAAAGGTGCGTTCGGACGAGCCGATTTTGACGCGCGTCGAGATTACATACAAAGTCTATGCACAGACGCGATGAGACTGGCGCGCCGCGTTTTTGCGTTTGACGCGGTACCGCGCAAAATCGCCACGCAAAATCGCCAACGCGTGAGTTGAAATTTTTCAACTTCTGCGAAATAATCGTGTGACGCTGTGGCGCGATAGCCTATCAGCGTTGAGTTGCTCCCCCTGTCATCACTGACTTCCTGTCGTTGAATCAGGAAATAAATACTCTAGCAGTCTGTGTTCACCCAGAGCTCTACGATGCCTCATATCAATAGAGACCGGACCAAACTGTGTGTGTGTGTGTGTGTGTGTGTGTGTGTGTGTGTGTGTGTGTGTGTGTGTGTGTGTGTGTGTGTGTGTGTGTGTGTGAACCATGTGGTACAAACAATGAATAGCCGTATTTACATCTACGTGACGTTATTGAGTGCTGGTGGAGCTGCTACGATGTTGGCATAGCCTAGCACCGATCCATCAGAGCTCCATTGAGAAGACAAGTAGCCTACAAATCGGCATCATTACGTAGTTATTTCGGAGTCCCTTTTTGTCAGAGAAGACAAGTACAAATTGGCATCATTATGTAGTTATTTCGGAGTCCCTTTTTGTCGGTTTATTGCCGTTGAATCACAGCCAAATCAGTTTATTTTGTGTTCCTACAGCTGTAGTAAACAGCGACTGGTGGCTTGCTAGACACAGTGAATACAGCTCGATAAAATCCACGGAGCTCCTCTGAACAATATTATGAACCAGACATGACTGCGTTTAGTTTCCCGGGATATCTGTAACTTCCACGGTTCCATGGTTAATGGTGGACAGTTGAACGGGTCCACGTCTATAAACCATGCCCCCTCTCCAGCGATTTTGCGGCGTTTGGTGTGAACACGATCAGCGGCTGTCTCTGCATTTGATTATTGTTCATTCAAGCTGTTGGGGATTTACCCTCTGGCAACAAGCCCACCGTATAATCTGACTCCAAAAGACTACACCTTCAGAAGGACCCCGCGCAGATCGTTTGATTGGAATTACATTCGATGAACAGAAGACGGTAGACTATCTATAAGTATTAACAATTTAATAAGTCAAGCATCCAAGCATAAAAAACATAGATCTATGGTTTCACAAAACACAAGAATTGATCAAGTATCCCTAGCAACAGACAGAAAGTCAGGGCTCGGTCCACGCATCTCTCCTCTGTGTTTTGTGAGCCCCGTTCTATCATTTCCCTGTTTCTTTATTCATTCTCATGAGGAGTTGACCTTGTCCTATATAGGGACGAGTTATCTTCACACACGCCAGGGTGGGGCCACTGTGTGTGTGGGAGACCTCCAGTTCTCAGGACAGAAGATGCTGTTCCTGCAGGTTGCGACACAATATCCCACGAAGTTATCCGCTTCACAACACATCTAGTTACGAGTTTAAACTAACCACCTGTGTGTCAGAGCTTCTTCTTTGTATGGGGAGCGCGTGAGTGCCTCACCCGGAGATTCAAACCTTTGCTCTGACACACGCAACACTATTGCAAATGAGCACACACATAATACTTATACGTTTAATGCCTGTAAATACCGTTAGCATATTTCTACAAAGTGTAAAAATATTGTACATGCAGTTGTATAAATGTAAAATTATATGTAAGCACATTTCTGTTATTATAACTTAAATCCTTTTAATTTAGGGTTAAGAAACCCACATTACTCTGTCAAAGATCAAACTATTAAAGAAAATAACAAATATCGTCAAAACAGTTATTAAATTAACTTTGTTCAAAGCTATTTTTGTCACCTCTCAGCATTAAAAATGTCCCTCCCCATCGTTGTCCCGTTGTTAAATTCAAGGAAAAGGAGCCCCCCCCCGCCCCCCCTCTGCTCCTCTGCTCGGCCGACTCAGCTGGTTCAAATCAAAAAGTATTTAATATCTAACAAAAGCAAATGCAGTCACAAACTGAATTACAAAATGTATATATTTGATGAAATAGAGGTCCAAGGCTGGTACAACCTGCCCTGTGGTCCGCAGAGGATCTGACACTCTCCGCAGATTCACTCTTTTGTTCCTCAAACGTCTCTGAAATGTCTCGTATTACATTCTTTACCACATCGATCAGCTGCAGAAATTGGCCTGAAACCTGATCTGTTCTTCCTGCCCTCTGACCTGCTGTCTGTGCTCACACACTCTCAGCAACATCCCCCTCTCACCGAAGACTATTACCTTTTATGGTGGTGACGTGAGACGTCTCTGGTTTCTTTCACAGTCACAATTCATTCAGTGACTTTCCTTTTAGTTTAAACCTTCCACAAGTAAATATATTGTGACTCATAATATCCAGCACTAGGAGCGCTTTTAAACAGATTTCTCACACCGTGCATGGCAGCTACATCCAAGAGCTCCTCACTGAGAGTCAGGTCTGATAAACTTGGATAGATGAATGAATGAATTTTATTTATATTGCGCTTTTCACAGACATATCACAAAGTGCTTAACAGAGCAGACATTTAAAAACATAAAAAACACAATGTGACCCTACGGTCAATAAATTATATACACAGAGAAAAAGAAAAAAATAAAAGAAAAATGTAAAACATATTTTAAGAGCAGGTCTAGGACATGGGTTTACTTTTTACACAAACGCCAGCCTAAAAAGGTGGGTTTTGAGCTGGTTCTTAAAAGTATTCACAGTATCTGCGAGGCGTAGAGTTGCAGGCAGAGCATTCCAGAGCCTCGGGGCCACTGCCTCAAAGGCTCGGTCACCACGGGTCTTAAATCGTGTGCGTGGGACTGACAGAAGACCTAGAGCGCTTGACCTGAGAGTGTGGGCGGGTGAATAGGGGTGAAGTAGATCAGCTACATAATGCTCTGTATCCATGTTGTCTGTGCTTTCATCAACAGCTAATGAAGAAGACGAGTACCCGCTCGTCTCTTAGCTGCTGTGTTGTTAGATTGCTGCTAGTTCATGAACTCTGTCTGCGATGGTGTTTCTTCACAAACTGACATTTGTAAAAGTCTGTATCTAGTCGGAGCACTGCTCACATACCTTTAGCATGCACTGGGCTGTAGCTTGTGTAAATATATTCTGCTGTGATTGCAGTCTGCCTTTTAATTCTTGGACAATTTGATGTTTTTCTTGGAGGCTAAATTTAGCTCCGTGTTTGGTGTCAAAATGCCGACGTGAATTGTATCCTTCGTCACCGACACGCCTCATAACACAGAAGACAGACCGGTTGTTCTCCTTGAAGCACAAACATGTATTCGCTTTCCCATCTTTCATTACATTTTCTTCCCTCTGCATCAATGTTTCTCTTCGTGGACATGTTGGGATTATTTGTGGATCTTTTTCAACTCAATCACTTGTTGGAAAACCTCTTTGCGGGCTGTTGCCTCTCCTGTCCACCTGTTGTGATAGTTTTACTGTCGGTACACAGACAACATGTTGCCGTGAGTGAGTAATAGTGGTGTAACGGATGGTTGATCCCCCTCACGGTTCGGCACACGTGAACCACGGCTGAGCTCCACAGTTTACCTTCACCATCACAGTGTGAAATAACATTGAAGTGAGAAAGTTAAACGCAGATATGGATAAATAACACAAATATCCCCATGGCATTTTTGGTGCGTCCATCTGTAACCATGACACCGACCAGATGTTCCCAGTTGCTGTTCAATGAAGGTCTTCACCTCAGCCACATCACTTTTATTCTTTCTACTCCAGTGCTGCTTCTTGCTTAGAATCCTCTCAAGGGTGCGTTTGCTGAGTACAATCCCACGGGAAACAGCAAGCAGTTCAAGTATTTCATCTGTTGTAAAGCCAAGTGTGCTGGTGTCTGAATTTGCAGAGACCCTGCCCTCTGCCTGGATTTTTTTTTGTTGCTGTGTTCGGGAGGTTTCTGGGCGTCTACACCTATAAAACGTAGCGACCAGGTGCCAAGTTTATATTCAAATAAAAAAAACGACCTAAAACTATTATTTTTACTATTTGGATCTTGAACGCACCACAATTGAACTGAATGGAAGCTGGTACATGCGCTCATTTATAAGCAGGACTATGCCACGCAGAGTGTCTACAGAAGAGCTGGTCACTGTCATTAATCTGAACAGCATGCATGAGAATGAATTACAATATGATAGGCATACATGTCTGACAAAGTTCGTTGTTGGAAACCGGCTGCTGACGTTAACGTTGTCGATTTCAACGGAGTGAGCGGTATGTATGTATGTATGTATGTATGTATGTATGTATGTATGTAGAACAATGATGGAACTATACCTGATTGACCCATCGTCTGGGGTGTCTTCCTAGCAACACATAAGCATAAAAAACAAAAACTGCTCCTTAATGTTATGTAACTTACATCTTGCTTACATTTTGTATTGTTATATCTTGCAAAAGATATTTTTAATCTCAATGGGACTACCTGGTTAAATAAAGGTTTTCAAAAAAACGTATTCAGTTCGTCATGCGTACCGAACCGTGAGCCTCGTACCGAACTGTTCAATACGAATACGCGTATCGTTACACCCCTTATTTATATATATATATTGGAATAAATGTTAAATATTTAACTGTAAAGTAGTAATACGTGTTTGATACCTTAATATTTTTGCATTAAATCATTCTGGGATGTTTGCTGAAATTGATTGGATGTGGCACAGCCCTACCTAGAGCATTATAAATATTTTATAAAACACTTTATAAAACAAATTATGATAAGAACAATGGAACCTCTCTCTCTCTCGCTCGCTCGCTCTCGCGCTCTCTGAGTGGAAGGAGCGCAGAGCTGGAGGAGCGTGGTGTTGAGATCGATAATAGCGATTTTTTGATAATTTTATTCACTGGGTAATGGTGTTTATGGTAGTGTGGTGTGTAGGGTTCACGGGGTGTTTTGTACGTTTGGCTGGGTGTATAGTCCTTGTTTGTGCTTGTGTGCAGTCGATCAGCGCGCTGGTCGGCGGCACGCTAGCATGGACCTGCACAGGCTGACCAGGAAACACGGCGTGAAGATGGCGCCGTGTTTTGCTTGTTCGGTGGAGGACTGCAGCTTGGCAGTGGGGAAGGTGGTGGGCCACAGCAGCGTGAAGTCCGCTGCAAGGATGAATAATGCTGTGGTCATCTTTTTAGAGAGCATACATAAGGCCAACACGGTGGTGGAGAGCGGGTTCGTGGTGTTTGACACTCTCGTTCCCGTTCTTCCTCTCTGCACACCGGCAGTAAAGGTAACTGTCAAACGTCCCACCATTCATTAAGGATGAGGCAATAACCAGAGAGCTGTCTAGGCATGGGAAAATAGTGTCTCAGGTTAAAAAACTGTCCTCTGGGTGCAAGTCTCCACTCTTAAAACACGTGGTGTCTCATAGGAGACAGTTATTCATGGTCCTAAACAGGAATGAAGAGCTCAACCTAGTGTTCAAACTGAGAGTGGAAGAGTTTGACTATGTGATTTTTGTAACATCAGATAATATGAAATGCTTTTAGTTGTAGTAGGGCGGGACACCAGAGCAAAGCATGTCCTCAGAGGAACTCTGCTGAACAGGACGAGGCCAAGAAAAACCCAAGCCAGAAAGACACTGAGGAGGAGAGAGGGGACAAGCAGGGCGGCCAGGAGCAACAGGAGAAGGCAGGGGGAGTGCAGCAGGAGAGTGAAGAGGGGACGGGGGACGTCCAGCAGGTGAGGAGGGGACAGGGGACGTCCAGGAGATGGAAGAAGAGGGGACAGAGGTGGTCCAGCAGGTGGAGAAGGAGGGCACAGAGGTAGTCCAGCAGGTGGAGAAGGAGGGCACAGAGGTGGTCCAGCAGGTGGAGAAGGAGGGCACAGAGGTGGTCCAGCAGGTGGAAAAAGAGGGGGCACAGAGGTGGTCCAGCAGGTGGAAAAAGAGGGGACAGGGGTGGTCCAGGTGAGTGCGCAAAGTCAGGATGACAGCCAGGTGAGAGAAGGAGAGGAGGAGATGGGGGATATACAACAGGGCGGTAAGGTATGTACTGGAGGACAGGGGGAGACTGGTAGGAGACAGAAAATATTAAAAGAAAAAGAAAAGCGTGAGAGTGAAAAGGTGGTGAAGGATGTCGGGTTGACAGGCAGTGAGGTGGACATGGAGGGAGATGAGGAGGTGGTTAGAGTCCCTCGTCTGAAAAGGAAAACAAGGAGCAGCAGATGCTGAGTCCAGTATGGAGGAGGGCTCTGCTGCTGAGAGCGAGTTATCTGGCGTGAGGGCGAGTGGATGTGAGAGCACTCAAGGGTACAGTGTGGGGAGGATAAAGGGGTTTTTACAGAAAACAAAAGGTGAATGGGGAGTCGAGTTAGGAGACTACTTCTCTGACGAGGAGAAGCTCTCCAACGCTTTGAAGGCACATTTGAGCAGCAAAAACAAGGGAGGCTTCACAGGCAAGGAAGTCCACAGAGTAAGGAAACTAATTTCAAGGATAAACAAATAACTTTACAATGATGAAGGGAATGATGAATATTAAGATCTCACAGGTCTTTTTCAAGTTAAAGATAATGTTGTAGGGGACGACCGAATTCACGGGGCCCCTTTAAGGAAAGGGGCGTAACCCTGGTGACAGGAAGTGAATGTGTTTTATGTTTTTGTATGGATGGAAATAAACGGCCACAAGGTGCAGCCAAAGGGAATACTCGACTCCTTGTTTATTTCCACGCACCTACATTGGTGACCCTGACACTCCTGGACGTTTCCAGAAGACAGAATGACGACGCACGCAGTTTCGCTGAAACTGCCGGAGTTTTGGGAGACGCAAGCGGCGGTGTGGTTCGCTCAAACTGAAGCACAGTTCGCCCTCAGAGACATTACAGCGGACGCGACAAGATATTATTATGTCGTGGCGGCTCTCGGCAGTTCGACAGCAGGCAGAGTGGTGAGCATTCTGGAAAATCCGCCAGATCGACTCAGCCAGCACGGGTTGATCATCAACCCGGCTAAGTGCCAGTTTGGGTTGACCACCATTGACTTTCTGGGTCACCGCATCACAAAGGACGGGGCGCTCCCCCTCCCGGCAAAGGTGGAGGCAGTGACTAACTTTACACGCCCACTCACGGTGAGGGCCCTGCAGGAGTTTTTAGGCATGGTGAACTTTTACCATTGCTTTATTCCCCGAGCAGCGCAAGTGATGCGGCCCCTGTACGAAGCCCTGAAAGGCAAGGCCATCAAACAGCTGGTGGATTGGACTGAAGAGAGGGAACTTGCGTTTGTTGATGCGAAAACAGCTCTGGCAAACGCAACAATGCTGGCACACCCGTCACCTAAGGCTCCGATTGCAATCACCACGGACGCTTCGGACTACGCGGTGGGTGCGGTGCACGAGCAGTGGGTGAAAGGGGCGTGGCAACCGCTGGCCTTCTTCAGTCGACAGTTGCGGCCTAATGAGCGGAAATACAGCACGTTCGATCGGGAGCTCCTCGGCCTCTTTCTGGCCATTCGGCATTTCCGGTTCCTGCTGGAGGCTCGGCCGTTCACTGCGTTTGTGGATCACAAACCACTGACGTTCGCCATGAGTAAGAGCACCGAACCATGGTCTGCACGCCAGCAGCGGCAGCTCTCCTTCATATCAGAGTTTACCACGGATCTGCAGCATGTAGCGGGCAAGGAAAACCTGGTCACAGATTGTCTCTCCAGGGCTGTCACCGGGGCTGTCCAGTTAGGATTGAACTATAACAAGATGGCAGAGGATCAAGTTACAGACCCGGGCGTCCAGGAGTTGAGGACGGCAGTCACGGGACTGCGGTTGGAGGACGTCCCGTTTGGCGAAACTGGCGTTACGCTCCTGTGCGACGTCTCATAAAGGCCCCGTTAGCACAATTCTCGGTGCCAGAAAGGAGGTTTGATCATGTGAATGTGGACTTGGTAGGACCGTTGCCCCCATCCCGTGGGTTCACACATCTCCTCACGATGGTAGACCGACCCACTCGTTGGCCAGAAGCTGTCCCGCTGTCGTCAACAACGGCGGATGTGGTGGCTCGGGCATTTATTCAGGCTTGGGTCGCCAGGTTTGGAGCCCCAGCTGACCTTTCCTCGGACCGAGGCCCACAGTTTACGTCAGAGCTGTGGAATGCAGTTGCAGGAAGCCTAGGGGTGAAGCTCCATCGCACTACCGCCTACCACCCGCAGGCTAATGGGTTATGTGAGCGGTTCCACCGGTCGATGAAAGCTGCTCTCTGGGCCAGCCTCAAAGACAGCAGTTGGGTGGACAGGCTCCCGTGGGTCATGTTGGGGCTCAGGACAGCCCCCAAAGATGATCTGCAAGCTTCATCGGCTGAGCTGGTTTATGGACAGCCACTGCGGGTCCCGGGGGAGTTCATCCCCAAAGTCTCAGACCCTTGGTCTGCAACCCAGCAGCGGGAAACGCTCCTGGAAAAGGCTAGGCTGTTTTAAACCAGTGCCCACGTCGCAGCACGGCCTTCCGCAGTCATATGTCCCATCCAGCCTCAGGTCAGCGGAGTATGTGTTTGTTCGCCAGGACGGCCACCGTGGACCCTTTCAACCCCCCTACGTCGGGCCGTTTCGGGTGCTGGAGACCGGAGACAAAACCTGCAAGGTCGACATGGGCGGCAAGCTGGAGTACGTGTCGGTTGACCGCCTTAAACCAGCACATCTGGACCTGGACCAACCTGTACGGTTGGCTGAACCCCCACGGCGGGGGCGGCCTCATGCCCTCCCACCTCAGCACGACAGGACCCGGAGGGGGCCTTCAACGTGGTTCTGCCTCCGGCCCCAGAGACACGGAGTCGGGCGGGTCGGTTGATTCGGGCCCCCAAACATCAATGGTTGGGACTAATCTCGGGAGTTGGTGAATTCTGGGGGGAGGCATGTAGGGGACGACCGAATTCACGGGGCCCCTTTAAGGAAAGGGGCGTAACCCTGGTGACAGAGGGGGTTAAAGGGTGACAGGAAGTGAATGTGTTTTATGTTTTGTATGGATGGAAATAAACGGCCACAAGGTGCAGCCAAAGGGAATACTCGACACCTTGTTTATTTCCACGCACCTACAATGTCTTGTTTGTTGGTTTTAACTTATTTAATTATCAGTCTTTTGAACATAAGCACGCTAAATGTAAATGGGTCCAGAGACTCAGTAAAGAGGTCTCTAGTCTACCAGATGATGAAAATGAAAGGGACAGATGTGATGTTTCTACAAGAAACTCGTAGCGACTCGGCCAACGAGACCGACTGGAAGAGAGAGTGGGGGGGGGCGAGGTGGTGCTGAGTCACAAGAGCACCACCAGTGGGGGGGTGGGGATCCTGTTCTCCAAAAGATTTGCCCCGGAGACCCTCGAGGTGGAGCAGGTGGTGGAAGGCAGGCTGCTGGTGGTGAGGGCAAAGCTCGAGTTCTTTAACTTTGTCTTCATAAACGTGTATGTTCCTGTGTCTGGACCTGAACGAGTGTTTTTTTTTTTTAAAGGTGTTCAGCAGTGTTTTAAGCAGAGTAAATGTGGAGGATTTTATATTTTTGGGAGGAGATTTTAACTGTACGGAGAATGAGGCAATAGACAGGAACCACCTGGAACCTCACGGGCCTTCACAGAGAGCACTGAGGCAGCTGGTAGCAGAGCATGAGGTGGTCGATGTCTGGTGGAGGATGAATGGGGACAAGAGACAGTACACGTGGGCTCATTCACGTCTCTTTTAGATGATTTACATTTTAAGGAGGTTTTTAGGTTTTTTTGGAGCAGTTTTAAAAGGGACAAAACATGAGTTTAACTCTTTGAAACAGTGGTGGGATCGTGAGAAGGTGGAGATAAAGCAGCTCTGTCAGCAGTACACATTCAATGTCACACGGGACATCACCAGATCTATGAAAGATCTGGAGTTTGAAATCGTGGAGCTGCAGAATTTTGCAGAATCCACTGGAAATCGAGATCATATTATGTAAAGATCTCAAGTCTAAAAAGTCTGCTCTTACGGACCTGCTGGCCACTAAGGCCCAGGGAGCGCTGGTCAGGTCCCGCTTCATGGATGTGTAATGGGAAAATATGTCATAGTCTTATTTATAGGGTTAAAGAATGTAAGCTCTTACATTGCAAGCACCAAACCTTGTTCTTATCACATTCTTGTAAGTTTCCATCCAGATGCCCCGTTATCTGTTATCCTGTGAATTGGGTTTTCTGTCTTCAAAGACGAAGACACACAGAGGTCTTAATTCCTTTGATGAGCTTTAGCTGAAGGACAACCCTCTATAGAAGAGACATGGCTTCCTTTTAACACATGCTAAGTCGAGACAGTCTAGGGGTTTGAGTGTATGCATGGTTCATGGAGAGACAGACTGTATACAAAGGAATTGTGTAACACTTTCGTTTTATCATGAGAACAGGACGCTAGACTTCAAAGGAGAACCATCTGTAATTACGTTTATCTTTATCCTGTCCTTTTGTCATTCTTGTTTACTGAGGAACATTCCAGCATGCTGGCTGGAGCATAAAAGTCCATGCATTTGACTGTGAATTGAGGGCACTCCTCAGTAGACTCTGCTTTTGCTGTCTGTTGAGAACTGTTTCTCGCATTTGCTTGCAAGCAAATAAATTGACTATCTTTGATCTTTCATCAAGACTCTGTTTCATTTGACATTGATTTGATAACCACTTTAAACTCTTCTCCCGAACAGTTTCAGAAATATTCCTTCACAGATGCAGCGCTGATGGACGCACCATCCAAGTTCTTCTTTGGACTAGAGAAGAAGAATGGGCAGAGCAGGGTCATACATGCTCTACGCTCTGAGTCAGGGCAAGAACTCAGAGACCGGAATGAGATCCGGAGGAGAGCGGTGAGTTTTTACTCTGAACTCTACTGTAGTGAATACACCAGTGACATTGAACAGTTTGAGTCTTTCTGTGGAGAACTTCCAAAGGTCCCAGAAGATGTGAATGCCGGGTTGGAGGGTCCTCTGGTGACCGATGAACTGCACGCGGCTCTGCAGGGCACGGGGGGGGGGAGGGGGAGGAATTGATGGGATCCCGATAGAGTTCTATAAAGAGTTCTGCTGGAGCGTGATGGGAGAGGATCTTTTAACCGTGTTCAACGAGAGTTTTGAAGACATGATGCTGCCGCTCAGCTGCAGGAGAGCAGTAATAACTTTACTGCCAAAAAAAGGAGACCTGCAGGAAATCAAGAACTGGCGTCCTGTGTCCCTTCTCTGCTCGGACTATAAGATCCTGTCCAAAGCGCTGGCCAACTGGCTGAGAGAGGTGATGGACCAGGTGATCCACCGAGACCAGACCTACTGCGTGCCTGGTAGGAGCATTCTGGACAATGTGTCCTTAATTCGTGATATTTTGGACATCTCTGGTTCTTTGGGCATTAAAACTGGTCTCATTTCGCAAGACCAGGAAAAGGCTTTTGACCGTGTTGAGCACCTTTACCTCTGGAAGACTCTGTCTGGAAGAGTTTTGGCCTCAGCCCAGGTTTCATAGCTATGATCAAGGTTTTGTACCAGGACATTGAGAGTGTGCTGAAAATTAATGGAGGTCTAAGCGGCCCCTTTAGAGTGTTTAGAGGGGTGAGACAGGGCTGCTCTCTCTCAGGGATGCTGTATGCGCTGGCTGTAGAACCCATGTTGTGCAAAATCAGAGCGAACATTGAAGGTCAGGTTTTAAAGGGTTTAAACAAAAGTTTTATTTTATCAGCTTATGCTGACGACGTTGTGGTCTTTGTTAAAAGTCAGGAGGAGGTCAGTACATTGACAAATATTGTGAAGGACTTCGGCACCCTGTCAGCTGCAAAGGTGAACTGGGCAAAGAGCGAAGCACTGGCAGTGGGGAACTGGAGGGAGGGTCTGCCCAGCCTACCGGGGGGGTTGACCTGGAAAAAAGATGGTTTTAAATATCTTGGTGTGTATGTGGGGAATGAATGTATTGAAAAAAAGAACTGGGAAGGAGTTGTGGAGAAAATGCAGGGAAGACTGGCTAAATGGAAATGGCTGAAGCCACAGATGTCGTACAGAGGCAGGACTCTGGTCATCAATAATCTGGTGGCTTCGGCTCTGTGGCACAAGCTGGCCTGCATGCACCCCCCAAAAGGCCTCACACAGAGACTACAGGCCATCCTCACAGACTTCTTCTGGGACAGGCTGCACTGGGTCCCTCAGAGCGTACTCTTCCTACCTAAGGAGGAGGGGGGTCAGGGGCTGGTGCACATCGACAGCAGAGTGACCACCTTCAGGGTCCAGTTCTTACAAAAGTACCTTACAAGTCCAACGGATGTGGTGTGGAGAGAGGTGACAGACTGTGTTTTAAGGAAGGCAGCTGGTCTGGGGCTGGACACTGCTCTTTTTTAAATGGATTTTAACCTTTTTAAATTGTGTGGATGATCTCCCTTTTACCAGTCACTTTTTAAGGCTTGGAACTGTTTTGAATGGAAGAGACCAGAACCTACATGCTCCCTACACTGGCTGCTTCAGGAACCGCTGGTGTAGCCAGGTTGGACGTCCAAGACGGCACAACGCCAGGTCTGACCAGCATGCTGTGCTCCTCTGGAACCACCACCCTGAGGAGACTAGTGGATGTAGCTGGGCCCAGACTGACCGACGCAGCTGCAGTGGCTTCTCTGCTCGGGCTGAGATCCATCCGGCAGAGGATCCTGAGCAGGTGGGCGGGGAGACTGACAGAGGATGAGGTCGAGATGCTGCAGGAGTACGAAAGAGGAGAGGAAGCTCCTGACTCCACAGATCCTTTTCCGGATCTAGAACTTATTCCACGGCTGGATGGGGTCACAGGACCCTTATTCAATGAAGCAGAGTGTAAACGATTGGACCTCCACACAGTGAAAGGCAAAACAATCTACGCAAACTGTGTAAAGGTGCTCAACAGAAACAAACTGAACCGGAGAGCCGACACTGTGTGGCGACAGAAACTGAACTTGGACATTGGTGTGAAACCAGGTTGGAGGGTTTTATATAAACCTCCTGTTAAAAAGAGAACTGGAGACCTACAGTGGAGGATTTTGCACGGTGCTGTTGCGGTTAACGCTTTTATTTCTGTTATTAATCCCACTGTTTGTAGCCAATGTCCGTTCTGTGAGGAGGTAGACTGTTTTTATTATTGTGACAGACTCTGCAACCTTTTTAACACACTGCAGGATGTTTTTAAAGGGTTTGGTGAGACCTGGTCCAGGACCACCTTCATTCTAGGAGTCTTATATAAAAAAGTGAATGCCTCCAAATGGAAGCTGTTGAACCACTTGGTTGGAGAGGCCAAACTGTCAATTTACAAAAGTAGGAAGAACCGAGTAGAGGACAGAGCAGGACAGGAAGCTCTCCCTATGTTCATCGCTCTGGTCAGAGCAAGAATTTGGGTTGATTTTAGATATTTTAACAGTATGAACAACAGATTTCAGTGAAAAGTGGTGCTACAGTGAAATAATGTTGTGTGGCTGGAGAACTAGTTTTTAACGCTCCTTTTAATACACTGAGGAGCAACTGTTTTGTTTGCTAATATTGTTTTAAGTAAAATAAAGGTTTTCTAAAAATCAAAAACTCTCTCTCTCCCTCTCTCTCAGAAAAACAAAATCACAGTAAGCTTTGTACATTTATTTATTTATCTCTATTCATAAACATGAGAGGAAGCTACAGAGCGGGAAAACATCACAAAGTCAGGGAGGTGAAACGACAAGCGGACCAAATGAGAGTGAATCTGAGTCTGGCTTTCACCTCAACCCGACTCATTGTGCCTTTAAGCCTTTAGCAGTTAGTGTCCTTGTTTTTCCTGCCGCCGAGAACAACATTAAGTTTCTGATAACCAAACAACACTCTGTTGTTTGTGTCCAACTAAAACAGCAGCGTGCTCTTTAAACTCATTCCACATGTTGGACCTGGACCTCCACCCTGTCCTCTTGTCTCTGTGCGTTTCATTCTCCTGTCTGTGTGAAGGATGTGCTTCAGTTCGGCTCTGTGTGTGTTTGTGTATCCGGTCTTCATGGTGGTGAGGAGGTCGTGTTGATCAGGTCCTGGCTGTTAGGTGACATATGGATTGTCTGTGCTGTAGTCTTCCTGCAATTTTTGACATTGGGTTTTACAAATATAATGGACTTGCCTGAGCTTTTACCTGAACCTGCTCGTCTCTGTGAGGGCTAAGTGGAAAACCAGGGTTTGAACTCAGAGACACGACTCAATGTGTTTACTCTGGCACAGACAGTATGTTCTCAGCATTGTGTTCATGCACACTGAATCATTGGCCACTCAGTAATGTGTGATGCAGCCACAGTAAACCCTCAGCCCTGACGGCAGTGTGGAGCTGTCCGTGACTGCAGAGCCGACACTGTGATCATCTCTCATCACTCCCCTCATGTGAATAGACCGGGGGAGATGGAATTGATGGGGAGGTTTAATGTAGTCCTGGAGAGTTCTCATCAGCGGGATCCCAGACTGGGGAATGAAACCCAATGAGTTGTTTATTAAATCTCAGGACTTTCTGACACACACCGACAGTACAGCGAGCTGCAAATCACGATGGACGTGTTGGGGGATTAAATCATCACAAACCCATGGAAACGCATTTAATACTGGCTTCATGATCAGTGTGTCAATCTCTTTTCGTCGACTCCCTCTGCTTTGTTCCTTGCTCCGAAGCTCGGCCCTGGATTGTATTTTTATAAAGACGTGTTAAAAACGTGAATTCTATCTTCTCCTGGGATTACATTTATTCCTGTTTATAACACACCAGTGTTATGATGCATCATGATTATTGAGTCGGTGTGCGTGTGTCATCGTGGAAAAATAACTGTAGCAGGAGCTACCACCATTTTGCCGTTTATCAAGCGTCCATCTCAGAATTCACTGAAATAATTAACTTTTGTCAAATGTATCTTTCCACACTGACTCTGAGAGACGCACATCAGCTTCCTTGATGTAAAACTGTAATGAATTAAAAGCCCTTGATTGACCAAGGCTCCCAGTTTCAGTGTGAGCTGTCCAATCTCTCTGTGGCCGGGAAAACAAACAGTTATTCAATAGATGCAATTTCCTTCCTGTATACTTTTATCAAAAACTATTTTAGTGCAGAAAATGTTTGAAACTATTCAGCCTGGTAAAGTTTGGCTTTTGTTAAAATGATGTTATTTAGTGTGTAATCTCCGGAAAATAACTGGTTGTGTTTTTGTTAGTTTAGAAAGAGCTATTTATATCTACGTATGGAGGCGGTCCTCTTCACTCTTGGAACACGAGAAGTTTCACTTGGTTTCAATGTGCAACCTCACTGCTAGATGGCGCCACATCCTACACACTGCACCTTTAAGGATTGGTTAGGTTTAGGCACAAAAACCTCTTGGTAAGAGTAGGTTAAAACCAGACTGTATTTAACAACTGGAAGCAGTGATGTCACAATTGTCTGGTCTTAAACCAAAGTAATGGATGTCATGTTTTCTGAGCATGATCATGATTGTTCTCTATTCTTAAACAAATGAGTTATTGTTGTAACCATGGCGGTGAAGTATCCTAACCTTGAAACAGTATGTATTTCAACCCCAACAATGATCTACCCCAAAAACCCAACCTTAACCACAGCATTGTAACATCATCATACTGATTCATTTATCGAACAGTGATTTGTAATGGTTCTGGAAGGCTCAGATGATGACATCATCCAGATCATTAGCGTTAGATCAGAAAACCTTCTTTGTGTCTAGAGGGCATGGACAAACCACCTATAGTGTTGTTGTAATTTGGAGGACTTGTTGGACGCTAGAGGGAAAGTCACGGGATTAACAAAGTCAGTGTGCTTCATCCTCTGGTGACAGTGAGTGTATCTACAAAATTGCATTGCATTCCACCCAATACGTGAGATATTTCAGTCAGCACAAAGAGACCAGTGCCGTAAAGCCATGGCACTATAGTGCAAAAAGGCTTGATACCAAAGGCTTAATTTTAGGTTCTTAAACTTATTCTAACACTATGCTAGAGACCATCTTGACATGACACCAGCCATGACTTCGTCCTCTCTACTATACTTCCAACACCCTTGCTCAAAACCACAGCCATCTGCCAACTCGGCCAACAGTATTGCTATTGCAGCTGTAACAAGCAGGCAGCCAGCATTGCGTTGGCCATCATCACCAGCGATTGGTCCGTTGAGAGAAAGATCACGTCCAGTTGCCTGCTGATGTCAGAAAGCTGTTCCTAAAGCTGAGCACTGCCAATGCACCAGAAGGAGAATAAAAGAGCAGCTCTCACTTTAGCCTGAACAGGACTAAATGTGCCCAGTGTGAGGTTTAGTGGTCCCTGGAGGCTGCAGAGCTCATCAAACCCCAGGGACCATGCAACACACCAATGACTTTGCCCAAAGGCCTTGGTGCTGGAACATTCTCATACAACACAGTTAGTTATCTTTGTGAACAGAGAGGGAGAACTCTTCCTCTGCACAACAGAGACACGGTGAAGTTACTTCTGCATGAATACAATATACTGAGTGGAAATATATACGACGTAAAAAATGACCATTACATTGTGTAGCAGGAAATAGAACGTTGGTACCTGGACTGGTGCTAGAAGAAAGTTCAACAGGTTATTAAAGATTAAAACGGCTCACACAATGGGGAGCATCAAAGTTAACTGCAGTTTGACTCTTTGACTGAGACGTTTTGTCTGCAAAAGTTGAGGTTTTGATCCCAGGGTGGGGCTAGAGGGAGGCCCATGTTTTTTGGACTTTGATATTGCTTTTGACCCGATGAAAAAATAAAATAAATATACACTGGTGAAAAGGTCACTTATCAAGAAAACAGTAAACACACACCATTTTAGTTTGAAGACATATTGGCATGGCTTCGGGTAGTAACATGTGAAATGTTTTATTGTAGCTTCAGTAGTATGCCCTCTGTAAACGCCAGACTGAATATCTGCAGCAGTCTGGGAGTCGATGTGTGACAAGTATCAACACACTTTGGCACTCGCGTATTGAGCACAACTGTGGATTAGAGGCTGTATTGAGGGGTTTTTTTTTGGGGGGGGTGGGGGGGTCTTCTTTGGCCATGAATGAACTAGATTCTTCATTGTGGTTTAAATCTTTTCACAGCTGCTGCCCGAGGGTGGGCTCTGACTGTAGTGATGTAAATTTGAAATGAAGCATGAAAGTGTAAAATATGGCCGGGCTGCTGGCAGTGAGCACTCTGACATGCTGGAGGCACAGCGAGTCTGATTCAGGGGGCAGAGCTGGCTGACATACCTGCTGCAAGAAGATTTCTGTCTGATCTCACCGCCCAAATGCATGCTGGGATCTGTGAAAAAACCCCATTTCAGACTACCACTTCATTCCCCTTTAATCTGTATTCTACTCTATTATCGGCAACAAGGCCTTCGCTATACTATTCTGCAGTTTTCACTTGTTACAAATCTGACATTCAACGGTGACATCATCAACAGGAGAGCAGCAGGAGGAGCTCTAAGATCCTCATTAGGTTCCACTGGTTCTTCCTGTGTATTCTGGTTCCTGAAATAATAATAGGCTTGTTAAAGCACTTGTCAACAAGTGTGTTTATAACATGAAACAGCATTCCAACTATTGTTCTTCGAATCTTTATTCAACTTCTTCTATTTCTTCCGTCGCCCCTCTTCTTCTCCTTCATATTTTAAGCTACAGAAACCGTTCAACTATTAAAATGTTCAGCTCTTTCACCAGAGGGGTGCTATGACTTTTCATATTTCTAACCTTTAAACTTTTTGAATGATTAAGCTTTTTATTTTCAATGGGATCTCTATGGAGAATATTTTCAAATGGCTTCAGGCACACAGGTGTTCGCGATTGAGCCAATTAGTGATGTTTATAAACACACAGACTCACGCGCACATACACTCCTATCTGTCTGTCTCTCTCTGAGTGGGCGGAGCTGAAGGAGCGGGGTTTTGAGAGCGACAAATAACGATTTTTCGACATTTTTCTTCACTGGGTAATGTTGGGGATGGTAGTGTGGAGGGTTCACGGGAGTTGTGTGCACTTTTAGGGTCTTTGTTTGTGGGTGTTTGTAGCCGATCAGCGCGAGCTGTCGGCTGCTAGGTGCCACCATGGGCCTGATTGATTTGACCAGGAAGCACGGCGTGAGGATTCCGCCGCTGTTCGGGTATTCAGTGGAGGAGATCAGCCTGGCAGTAGGTGAGCTTGTCGGCCACAGCCGCGTGAAGTCCGCAGCGCGGATGAACAGCGCTGTGGTCGTATTTTTAGATTGCGTAGAAGCTGCGGAAGTGGTGGCGGAGAACGGGGTCAAGGTGGGCGAGCTTTTCCTACCCGCTCACGCTCTCAGCTCACCGGCGGTGAAAGTCACAGTATCGAACGTTCCTCCGTTCATTAGGAACGATGACATCATCAGAGAGCTGGCCAAACAAGGGAAGGTGGTGTCTCTCTGGTTTTAAGTCCCCGCTGTTAAAACACGTAGTGTCTCACAGGAGACATGTCCTCATGATCCCCAGCAACAGGAGCAGGGAGGTAAACCTCGTGTTCAGAATCACTGTAGAGGACTTTGACTATGTCATGTTTGCGAAGACTGATGCTGCGTTCACACCGGTCGCGTTGATTTTTTGACGCACTGCAAAATTGCGTCCAACGCACTGCAAAATCACGTCCAACGCGCCGCCGGTTGTGTTCAGACCAAACGCCGCAAAATCTCGTCGCGCCGGAGAGGGGGCGTGGTTTATAGACCTGGATCCGTTCAACTGTCCGCCATTAACCATGGAAAGAATAACCTATATTCCTACGTGTTGTGGAAGTCACAGATATCCCGGGAAACTAAACGCCGTCATGTCTGGTTCATAATATTGTTCAGAGGAGCTCCGTGGATTGTATCTAGCTGTATTCACTGTGTCTAGCAAGCCGCCGGTTGCTGTTTACACAGACGGCTACAGGATTTATTTGTCCTCCATTGTTGTTTGCGATTCAGCACCGGCCGGAGCTACGGCACTGATGACGGGGGCAGCAACCCAACGCTGATAGGCTATCGCGCCACAGCGTCACGCGATTATGTCGCAGAAGTTGAAAAATTTCAACTGGCGACTGGCGATTTTGCGCCAGTCTCATCGCGTCTGTGCATAGACTTTGTATGTAATCTCGACGCGCGTCAAAAAAAAACGCGACCGGTGTGACCGCAGCATGATGATTTTAAATGTTACAGCTGTGGGAAAGAAGGGCATATGAGCAGAGATTGTTCTGGGAAAAACGGTTCCCATGAAGACCAGAACCAGAAAGGCACTGAGGAGGACAGAGGGGACAAGCAGGACGGACAAGAGGGAACAAGTGGAGCTCAGGAGGCGAGGGTGGAGGAGACAACTGTGGCCCAGGAGGCAAGGGTGGAGACGGGTGTGGCCCAAGAGGTGAGGGTGGAGGAGACGGGTGTGGCCCAGGAGGTGAGGGTGGAGGAGACAAGTGGGTTACAGGAAGTGAGGGAGAGTACTGGAGGACAGGTGGAGTCAGGTAGTGAGGTAGATATGGAGGAAGACGAGGAGCAGCTCAAAGTTCCTCGGCTGAAGAGAAAGAAGGGGGAAAATAGTGGAGACTCACAGGCCAAAAAGGTGTCAACGACTGCAAGTATAGGAGTAGCGGGGTGTGAGCCCAGTCTGGAGAAAGATTCTGAATCCGGTCTGGAGAAAGATTCTGAATCCGGTCTGGAGAAAGATTCTGAATCCGGTCTGGAGAAAGACTCTGAATCCGGTCTGGAGAAAGACGCTGCTGATGAAAGTGAGCCCTCTGAACACGAGGCTGGCAGCTGTAAGAACTCTGAAAGCTACAGCGTGGAGGAGATACAGGAGTATCTGAAGAAAAGCAAGAACGTAAGAGGAGCCAAAGTGGAGGACTAACTCTCTGACAAGGAGAAGCTCTCCAGCTCGGCCAGATCACACATGAGAAGCAAAGACAGAGGAGGTCTCACGAAGCAGGAAGGCTTCAGACTGAAGAAGATAGTTCAGACAATAAGGAAAGAGATGAACAATGATGGAGCCAAGTAACGAGACCGGAGCCCACGTGCTCACACCGGCTGTTTCACGGACCGCTGGTGGACTGAGCCAGGATGGGCATCCAGGACGGCACGACTCAAGTCTCAGCAGCATGCTGTGACCCTCTGAGGACTCAACCGGCGGAGCAGGAGGATCCTGAACTCCTGACTCTACAGATCATTTTCCAGATCTAGGATTAATTACAGAACTGAATGAACTAAACGCTCCTTGTACATATTATGAAAATAAGCTATTTTTATTGTTTTTTGTTTAGAAGAGTTGTTTCTAATTCATTGCCACAGGCAACGATGTTTTGTTTGGTCATATTGTTTTAAGTAAAATAAAGGTTTTCTAAAAATCAATCTCTGTGTGTCTCTCTCTCCCTCTCTCTCTCTGTGTGTCTCTCTCTCTCTCTGTGTGCGTGTCTCTCATACAGTCTTTCAGGTCTTAGGGATCTTTAGAGGTCTTAAAAGCCGCATGGATTAACTGTATTTAAACAAGCTCAAAATTAGGCTTTTTTGTTTAAAAAAATGAATGCTCTAACTACTACTGCGACAACTACTACTGCTATTACTGCTACCATCAATATTATTACTACCACTATTACTTATACGACAACTGCTACTACTGCTATTCATGCTACTAAAAGTAGTAATACTACTACAGCTATTAGTACGACTGCTACTAGTACTAGTACTACTGCTACATCTTCTACTGCCATTACTATTACTATTACTACTACTACTACTGTGATATTAAATACTACGACCAATACTACAGCTATTACTATGACTATTGATACTACTTCTAATTACGAATACTTCTACTACTAATAATACTTATACTACAGCTACAACTTCTACTACTACTACTTATTCTAATGCTACTAATAATACTTCTACTACAACTTCTACGACTACAAATGTCACCACTGATGAATTTTTTTAAGCCACAGAAACTGTTCAAATATCGAAATGTTCAGCTCTTTCAGGAGAAGTGTGATATGACTTTTCATATTTGTAATCTTTAAACTTTTTGAATTATTAAGCTTTTTGCAATTTGTTTTTGAATTGGATATCTATTTTCAGTAATGTTTTTGCGATTAATTTCAGTTTTCAGCATTCCAACGCATTTTCAGCAAGAAATGCTTTTTCTAGTTCCACTATTTCTTCCGTCCCCCTTTTTTTGAAACGCTTCTTCTCCTTCATATTTTAAGCTACAGAAACCGTTCAACAATCAAAATGTTCAGCTCTTTCAGCAGAGGGGTGCTATATCTCTTCATATTTCTAACGTTTACACTTTTTGAATTATGAAGCTTTTAGCAACTTTTCTTTGAATGGGTTTCTATGGAGAAGATTTTCAAATCCTCTTAAACTTCTTCAACTTTCAAATCCTTCAACTTCCTCATACTTTCAGCTACAGACACCATTTCAACTTTCAAATGTTGCGAAAACCCTAAACTATTGCCGCATAATTCAGATATCTTTCTGATATCTTTTAAACTTTTTGAACTGCAGCAATTTAACTTTTATGATTTTTCAGCCCTTTTCTGACTTTATAATGGGTGTGTATTGCGCAGCTTAGAGTGCGTGATGTCACCGCTAGAGTGAAGAGCAGCTTGAGATTCTTGTGAAAAAAACATTTGTATTTTGCCACTGTGTCCACAATCTTCACTCTTCATGCATCATTTCTGGATGTAGAAGTAGCTAATCTTGTCCTTGTCGTATAAAAATGACTGTGGAATTCCACAGATTTCCACATTTGACACAGAAGCCGTTAATTGAGAGGAAAACCAACTTTCTGCTCCATAGAGACCAATGTTAAATTTTGCTTCAAAAACATCTTCCACAGAACACGGTACCCCATTTCTAGATCGCCAGTTAAGCCACATTTTTTACACTACAGACACAATTTTTACAGGATCTGTTTCTCAAGTCACCCTTCCTCTCAATTATTAATATCGGAGCAATAGGAGCTACGGTTATGGGAGTTTTGATGATTTGTTTGAGAGGTGTTTCCCTGTTTTATCTCCATGAAATGGCTTCAGGCACACATTAGTGATGTTTATAAACATCCAGTCTCACATGCACTCTCTCTCTCTCTCTCGCTCTCTCTCTCATACAGTAATTCAGGTCTTAGAGACTTTGAGGACCCCCCCAACACACACACACACCCCATTTCAAAATAAAAGCCCCAAAGAGTGAATTATAATTGAAATGCTTGTGATGAAGCCAGGCATTTAATAACCTCTGTTTATGTGTGTCAGACATTATGATTATGTCTCCTCTCCCCCCCCACCCAGCACCACCCTTTCAAAATAAAAGCCCCATGGATTAACTGTATTTAAACAAGCTCAAACTTAGGCTTTTTTGTTTCAAAAATGAATGCTCTTACAAATACTGCGACAACTACTTCTACTATAACTTTTGCTGTTGCTACTATTACTACTACTGCTACTGCTACCATCAATATTATTACTACCACTATTACTATTACTTATACGACAACTGCTACTACTACTACTGCTATTCATGCTACTAAAAGTAGTAATACTACTACAGCTATTAGTACGACTGCTATTACAACTGCTACATCTTCTACTGCCATTACTATTACTATTACTACTACTACTACTGTGATATTAAATACTACGACCAATACTACAGCTATTACTATGACTACTGATACTACGTCTTCTACTATTTCTTCTAATTACTAATACTTCTACTACTAATACAACTTCTACTACTACTACAAATATCACTACTACTACTAATACTTCGACTAATAATACTTCTACTTCAACTTATACTTCTACAAATATCACCACTGATGATTTTTTTGAAGCCACAGAAACTGTTCAAATATCAAAATGTTCAGCTGTTTCAGGAGAGGTGTGATATGACTTCATATTTGAAATCTTTAAACTTTTTGAATTAGATATCTATTTTCAGCAATATTTTTGCGATTAATTTCAGTTTTCAGCATTCCAACGCATTTTCAGCAGGAAATGCTTTTTCTAGTTCAATAATAACAATTTTCATAATTCATAATTTCAATAATATGTCGATGTTTACTGCAGCATGCATTGGGTGTTTAGCAGATGTTGGAAGTTATCTTGCTGTGTTCTCTGAAAGACCAGCATGTCAGGCTGTTGGGATGGAACCTGCTCTGGTCTGTTTGACAACACTGTGCGTTGACATTTTGTTTTGGCAATGCGCAATATCAAAAAATAAAGGCAACACTTTATATGTATGTATAAGTATGAGTGAACACTTAATTCATCATTTGTAAAGCATTGTTCCTACATTAACGCTCATTAGTATGCAGTTCATAACAACAGTTATAAATGTTTTTTTCTTCATTAAGCTCGTCTATTATGTGTTTCATAATTGTGTTTTCATACTTTATAAATTAAGTATATATATTACAAACCAATTATTAAGGAGTTGCAGATGATTAATAACGTATTTAGACGTACATTATTCATGCATTTATATATGATTTAGATATGCACTAATGGTTAGGGACTATGTTAATATATGCTTTATAAACGTGTATTAATACTGCAATTCATGGTTAATTCAGGTAGTCGTTAGTAAAGTATTTTGTGTGACCTCATCTAAAGTGAGGACTATCTGCTTACAAAGCATTTATTAATGACATTAAAAGGCCAACAGTGCCTCAAAACCCACAAAAGTCTCAGTTATCTTTTCAACAGAAAAGACAAATAGACAAAACACAAAGTGATAAAGAACATATCAATATTTATTACAAGATGCAAACAATATACTCAAATACAAACCTCTAAGCCATTCATCCATGTTCTCCTCCATTCACTCCACTCAACAGATAAATGATCATCTAACATTGTCTTTATGGTATAGTTAGCCCACTGTCTCCTGGATTGCTCTATCTACAGCGGAGGTGACGCGTTAGCGTGCGCCGCCTCAGGGCCTCTCGTTAGTGACTTGCTAGCTGGATACTCGTCCTCCATAATGTGTCCGTGCCAGCAACAGACGGCCATTGGAGGCCCGTCAGCAGTCATTGTTTCTGGCCCGGGTCCGCGCACCCTTTCAACTTAAGTCAGCATTTTCCATCGTGTAAGAGCACTTCTGTCCCACTTCCTGAGTGAAACGTTTGTCCCACGCTGATGTTGTGTAAGGCGGGCTTTTAGTTTGTCCCACGCTGACGACGTATTGAAAGCGGGATTTCTCATTTTGCGGTTGTAAACAATGAGCAGTCACGACCAATACGACTGGGCAGGACGTTTACCTTGGCTTGAAACCATCACCTAGTCTTTAGTGCCGTTTGTGTATTCGTCTAATGCCATTTACCCTCCCTGGTTATCTCCCAGCATTGTGCTTCAGGCTGCCTGTGGAACATGAGCATTATCCAGGCAGAGCCTGCAGCTCTCTGGATAATGAAATCACATCTAGATGACCACGAGACAAGGAGCTTTTTAATTTAACAAATAAATCTCATGACACGACTCAGCTGTTCTTGGGAAACCAAAACCGCTTCAAGCTGGTAAGTGGTCATCGACCTGGAGTCAGTGGACAGATCAACGTCATTCACACCTGATCTTTAAAAGAGCAATACCGATACTAAATTATAGTCACATGACTATACTATCAATTCATCCTGGTCAGAATCAATAGTGTTCATTGCAACAGTAGTAACGCTGCTTCTACAACACATTCTCACTCCCAGCTCTTCAGACACAGAGAGGTCAGTGGCTCTAGGTTCCCCTCTAGTGTCAGGGACGGCCTGTCACTTACTCTTGTTACATACATAGGCCAAATCCCAATGTCCCCCCTAGACCCTCAAACCCTGAACCCTCAAGGACTTACTGACGTCACCTGGTGAGTGGTTGAGTGTGAGAGACTGTGAGGGCTTGAAATGGTGTAAATAGGAATGGGACAACACTTTGCTGCAACATATCACGTTACCATGAATTTATTGTATACTTTGTACTCCCTGATTTGAACGTCTTCAGGCTCTTTCCTCAATAGATGAGAACTTCATATCATCTATTTACCGTACTCGTTTTTGTCAAAACAGCTTCAATGACAAAATCAAATATTTGATGAATAAATATCTTCTGATTTCATGTATATTTTGTTCCATCTTTAACCCTTAATGTTTCCGAGTATATTGAATACTCCAGGCTGAACACAGTGAGCCGTCCTCTTTGTTTACCTTTTTTTTTACGTCTCCATGCGTCCACTGGTTACCCCGTGTTTAACTTCACATTGCAATTCCCTTAGGCTAATTCCCTTAGGCTAAGTCAGCATACCATGCTGACGGCCAGTAAGGGTTCATAAAGGGCTCAAAATGTCTGCCTGAGAGCCTCAAACACTTGACGATTTGACAGTGGGACATCCCTAAACCCTCACGGACTTCGCGGGAGCGCGCCTCAAAGTCCGTGAGTCCGTAAGGGGGGACAATGGGATTTGGCCATAGTGTCTTTTCAAAATATACTTCCATGTTCACAGGACATGTGCAGTTCTCACTCATTACATGAAAACGGTCTCAGTCAAGCTGACTTGGTTTCACACAGGACGTGAACAGCGGTCTCCTTTGTGAGAGTCTGTTTGTTTGACCTGTCCATCCTCCCCTTCCTCCCTTTCAAGGTTTTAAAGGAGACACATCATGCTCATTTTCAGGTTCATGCTTGTATTTTGTTTTGTTTCTACTCAAACATGTTTACGTACGTGTCACGATCAGGCTTTGCCTTGTGTGTTCTGTGTCTTTGTGTAACTTCACCCTCCTCACTCTACCTGTCAGTCACTCCCTCAGCATCGACCTAACTCCCTTCACCTGCCCCTGATCACTAATCACACTCACCTCATCACCTGCTCACTCTGCCTCCTTCACTATTTAACCTCTTAATGCCTCGCCCTATTTTTAGGCCTCTGCTCGAAAATTGCATATCCAAACTCAAAGAGTGCATCTTTTGCAAGCACAAGGTCTATTTGAATAATTTGGTGTGTTGTAATAAAGGAACACTTGTGAGATTTGTTCAGATGTGTAAATATCAGTGTATAAGTTACTGGTTAAGAGTAAATGAACATGGCACACAGCTCAAATTGAAAAGTTTCAGGTTCGCCTGAAAAAAAAGCCCCTTCATTGTTATTATTTCATTGAAATGATGCAGCCCCCAGCCTAAAACATCTCCCAAATCATAGCACATATATGTGAACAGTCTCTCTGCAAAGTTTTACTTTGATAAAGTGAAGCAGAACAAAATGAGAGAAGTGTTAGTACAGAAAGTTTAGGCGAGATTTCCAAAATGTGCATTTGGGCACCATGTGTGCCATTTGAATTTCCTCATGTACTAAACTACATATTTCACTTATAAATTACTAATGGTGTTAAATACATCCAAATGCAGCAATTTCTGGCTTTTTTTGGAAAAAAAAAAAAAAATGTTATGTTATATTTTATATTGTGTTATTTTATATTATATTTGTAAGTCTTCTGTTTCGACATCTTACTAATTACCGGTAATCCTAACGAACGGTGAAAAGGCAGCCGAAATCTCATCTATCATCTATCTGAAACCAAGCTCCAGCTGTAATCAACTGAGCGTGTTCAGCTGTGCGTAAAGCCAGCTGGCAGCTTGCTCCTAGTTTTTATACTTACGCAGAACAATAACTCTGGCTCCCATTGGCCGACCTCCATGGTACATACCTCTCTGTATTCGTTAGCTCCAATAGAATTGAGCTAATCACTTGAAAATGAGTGACAGCACTGTTAGCCAGTCAAAATCATCAAGTCTCCGAAAATAGTGACTTGCAGTCTCTGGGACCCAAAGCATGTTAAGCCTTGCCCTGTGGGGTGAAATGACCCCCTCCGAAGGAAAGGCGTGTCCCTGCTGCAAGGCAGGAAGTACATTGACTGTTTACCAGCGAAAAAATGCGGGGGATTGTAGTTGTTCGGCTTCAAAACGACAATAGTAAGTGATATTTATGATCATAAAGCGATAATATGATTTGTGTTGCTGGTGTCTGTTGGCCTCATATCTCAGCGATAGTATGACGGAGAGAAATGTTACGGATATGTCCGTAATCGTTGTGGTGTTGGCGTGATTTCTGCTATTTCGGTTTGTTCGTTAGCATCAAGCTATGATTGCTAAGTCCGGAAATGTCCCGAGTGCGTACACTCCTGGCGAAATATGAATATGGTGTTGTAGTTATGCTAAGTTTGAGTACTGAGTTGTGTTTGGAGTATGTTCAAATGTCTTTTATACGATTTTATCCCAGGTTTCTGACGTTTCACGGGGTATGCGACATCATTATTAATTAATGTGTTCACTGGTCCAAGTATGACACAAATGACCACGTGACTAGTGTCCCCTTATAAGGGGACCCTCGTCACTAAGAGGTTAAACCCCTGCCACACACACACCCACTGCCAGATCATTGTTTTGTGTTCATACCTACCCACCCGTTTCTGCTCATCCTGTTCCTGGTTTCCCACTCTGACTGTCTGCGCTTGAGTCCTCATGCCCCGTGACAGTACGTTAATGTTCAACGGACATTCTTTTTCTCATACTGTTTGACTTTACCTGTACTCACCCTATGTCTGAAACAATCTGTTTTAGGGCCTGTCTCTTTAAGCACCGGTATCGAGAATGCCCGGTCAGACCCCGGTGATCAGGGTTTCTGGCCTTCGGCATCTGCGCCAAAGGTTTTCATACTTTCACAGTATCTATACAGCACTTATACTAATTACTAATGGTGATACAAAACAAAGAAAACAATCTCACTTTCTACAATATGGGACCTTTTAAAACAATATCTGCATGTTTTTGTCAGTACTTTCCTTTATATAGTCATGAAGATACTTTTTTCAACTGTATTTAATACACATGTTCTTTCTTCACTGTTTAGCCTAACACTAGGCTTCAGCGTGGTGTGGTTTGTCTGGCATTGCTTTAAGGCAGTGAGTGAGTTTCCTCTTCCAGTGATAGGCGATGGGTCACTCGCTACTTTATAAACCCGAGAGCACACAACATGAAATGAGCTGTCCACGGGCCTGGAAACATATCGCTCTCCTTCCACTTGTTAAAACAACAGGGCCCACAAACTATTCACCCCTCTTTGACGTGTTCCAACATGTTCTGCTGGGCCAAGAGATAGCTGCTGGATAGCATTAGCAACTCCATCTGTAACCCTCCTTTTACATTAGCGCTCCTATAAGTCCTATTAGCTAAGCTAGCCCGTAGCACCGAGACATCCATTTGCCCCTCCACCCATTTTCCGTGATCTGAGTACAAACACAAGCTCAGACCCAATCACGGGAAAGTAATATAGTGGCAAGACTTGGCCCACAAAGGCACCACCGTCTAAATGACTACAGGATTGTGGGTAAACGGTATCCTCCCGGCCAGGCAATGAATCTTTCCTCACTAAGAAACCTTAATCACAGAGGTTGAATGCCAGCGTGCAGCTATTAACCTCGGCCGTCCACAGCGTGAGACATTTGTCCTGCTCTCCCTTGTTCTTATTTTCAGAGAATGCACACTTCTCCCTTCCCCCAGCCTCGTATTTCATTCCGTCACTTCCACAAGCTGTCCTATGTGACAGCTCCCAAATGGTAGAAATATGTGCAGACGACGTCCACGATTCAATTTCTTTTTTGCCCGACAGTCCTCTGAATAGCTAGCAACGGAGCCCACTACTCAGATTGAGAGAGGTAAAGCCCCACACCACCAGCCCCCCCAAACTGATACGTGTTCTTGTATTCTTATGAGACTCTGACACCCTGATTGCGTGCTTTGATTCTGCCACATTCAGCACTTCCATGGCTCTTCTGGGAGGTGATGTGATAGCTCCAGCCCTGGTGTCTCTCCGTTTCAGCTGAGAGTTGTGTTGGTTTATTTTCTACCGAAAGAAAGGCGTACTCGCGAGGGCCCTGGAATCTTTGAATTCAGACAGGCTGGAGATTAATTAGGCCCCGAACCTGTGCTGCCCTCGGACCTTGGAGGGTAAGACTCGCTCTCATCCCCCAAAACAGACTTTTCATCCTGGGTTGGAGACTTGAGCTAATCCCCTGACAGACTTAAGTTTGGCCTCGAGGTGCCTGTCCTACATTTCACACAGCATCGTGTTCTTATATTTCTTCCACTTGGGTAAGGTGTTGTGCATATTAAAGCGCTCCGCCTAGACTGAAAACATTCAGACACGACGACACCATGAAGCATTCCTGATGAGGAATGTAATGTATGAGAAGATGACAGTTGTCATTGGATACATCTCAAAGAAAAGCAGATTATTGAGTCATCAGCTGAAGACTTTTGCCTGAATCTCAGGGTAATATCATTGAGTTCCAGCTCGTCACGTCATATTGTGTGAATCGCTATTTATTTGTATTAAAAGTGCTATACAAATAAAGTCTGATTGACTGACAGACTCCACATAGCTCGCTTGGGGATAACTTGAGTTCTACAGCCTCCTTCTTTATCATTTTAACTGTGAGAGCATCTATTTAGTTTGTTCTATTATTTTGAGCCTCGGAGGCTTTTCTTCTAAGATGGGGTCGAATGTTTTTGCCTGGATAACAGACGGATATATGTGGCTAACTACGATGCTATTAAAGGGAGAGCTCAGGTGTTTTGAAGTGTGATTGTATGAGGTACTTCTCCAAATGTCAGGGGGTGTAAAGGTTGCCAACAGCTGTGGCTGAGTGTCTCAAAGTGCCACCCTCACGAACCACCAAGGCGGTTGTTCTCAGTGTGGAGGAAGTAATGAAAAGGTCAGTTTGGGATTAGAAAGACGACCATCTCCTCAGAGGATGTGCATTGGAAGGTCAACCCTGGAACTAAAAACACAAGTCAAATGTGGAGAAGGAGCTCACAGGCGCAACATGTGACTTGCTGTGCCAGTCTAATATTAGGATGGGCAGCTGTCCACAGATGACTATTTGCATGATGCCTAATGATGTTGAACTGATTTTTAGCAAGAAAACATTTTGTTAATGTGGATATTTTAATAAGTGGAAATATAAAATTAGAGAAATTGAAAAAATAAATAATAATTGACTTTATACAAACATGTAAATATAGGGTTGCACATAACGAAACGCTCACCGAGTATGGCGTCAAGTCAATTTATCGTCAAATTTAAATAGTTTTTTTTATCAATAAGTATTAAAGTTGACACAATAAAATAGGCCCTTTTGGGCGGGGAACGTACACTAGCACACTTTTCATCACAGCCTGGCGTTATTGATTTTATTATTTGGCTCTTGATTTGAATTGTTTGTATGTTGTCATTTATTGCGTAACCACTTCAGTAGGTTGACTTTGATAACTGCTTGTCTTTATTTGTTAGCTGGAGGTCTGCGCATTGATCCTGTGCCTCAGCAAAGACGCGTGGTGGTTGTTCCCCCCCCCCCCCCCCCCCCCGTAGCATCGTGTGGTGGGGGGGGGGGGGGGGGGGGTTCACTGGCCAGCTCACTTGACTCTACACATAAATGTACTTGAACTGTGGGGAAGTTACTATGCTTGGCTCAGGCACGCTTTCTCTCCATCAGACAGGTTTATTTTCCCCCTGCATATTGAACAGAGGGGCGGACATGTAGAGAGGCGGTCCTAGCCAGGGGGGATTGGAGCCCATCCCGACCTGATCACCTTTGGGACAGGTTTTGGTGAGCCTGCTGTAAGAGGAAACGCTCCGTTCGCTCTTTGGTTCTCTGAGCACGCGGGACAATCCTCAGCTGTGAGCGGGAGACGCCTTTGAGCATTGGCCGGGGACCAGGATGCTCCTTCACCTTTTCTCTCACGTCCAATTAATCCCTCGGATCTTGGGCCGACAGCAGGAAGAGCTGCTGTCGGGGATCCTGGTAACCGCAAGACGCTCGGGTGCGTCATGGCTTCCGGTTTCATGGTTTTCTGTGGGCTTGTCCCTTGAAAGGGGCTGCTTAGAGAGGCTCAGCTTCTCTCATTATGTTGTACGTAGTATTCAGAGTCGCATCGTCCAGAGCGTCTTTCACAGCTAAACGCTCAGCTTTAAAGCGATGGTGTAAACACAACAGCCTGGAGTCCACTGCCTGTCCTCTGCCTTATGTGCTTTCATTCCTTCAACTACAGGTGGACAGGAATTTGGCTTTCAGCACTGGTCAATCTTACACTGCTGCCATCTCATCCAGTCATGAAGGCTTCGGTGACAGGTCACTGTTCATAGATCCTCTGAGGAGGGTACAAAGGAACAGACCGTTGTCACGCTCCTTAGCCCGTCGCTGGTTTTACACACCCCTTTGGACCTCTGGATCAGGTTCCGCTCAAGTTTCTGTCGGCCTAAACGGCTCAAAACCAGGTTCCTGCTGGACTCCAGCCGCTGACTCATACATCATGGAACTGGTTTTAGTTTGTCCAACAATAACAGCAGGTGCTTAAACCTGTGACTTCAGGTCATACACTTTGACACATGACAGCTCTCATCTGTTTACTTCAACAGAGAATTCATATCTTGATTCTTTTCATTCTGAAATTACAACTTCATCCTTGTAATATCGCGTCTTTTCTCTCGCCGTCTTTAGTGAAATATTACAATTTGTTCTTGAAGTATTATGACTTTATTGTGTTATTAAATGTGGGTTTTTTTTTCTCGTATTGTAACTTTTTATAACTATTCTTGAAACAGATATTTAGAATATGTTTTGAATGTGCAGAAAACGTGCTGAAACATGTATTAGATATTAAAATACAGGGTTTCTAACTTTTTTTAAACTAATTTAATCATGGCTCAGCAGACAAAATATTAAATCAGAGAAGTCGATCTACATTAGAATAAGTATTTTAAAATATTACAAAAGGACTGAGATTATATTTATATATTTTGAATTGAATTATCCTCAAAATAGGATTCATTCATCTTTATGCTTTGACCAGTTCTGACCCTCCAATCTCCGTCATATCGTGTCCTTGTTTATCAAACAGAGAACCAAGTATCTGGTATCACACAGTGGGCCGAGGCAAACTGCAGGTAAACTATTAATGAACTCTGTGCTTGAAACAGAGCTTTACCTCTAGCTGATTATAGTATTAAAGAAGATGCAGCACAGCTCAGCTTGAAAGATGGGGAAAAAGAGGCAAGGTGAAAAACAGATGAGCAGAGGGGACGAGCGTGAAGAGAGAAGAGGACACAGCAGGACAAAAAGGTGTGTAAGAGGAAGATGGCAGTGTGTGGAGAGACAGAGGGACAAACCAAAGTAGAAAGGGAACACAGAATTACTATCATAATTAAAGCTGCAAGCAGTATTGATCGGGCAAACGCAACTTCACGCACGCCGAGGGTACTAGCAGGACTCTGGTTGACGCGGCCTTCTCATGAAGAAGCTCTGGACAGATCATTTATACCAGGGGTGTCAAACTCATTTTCACTCTGGGGCCACATCAGCATCACGGTCGCCCTCAAAGGGCCGGTTGTAAATGTAAGACGGTGTAAATGTAACTACTCCGAACATATTTAGTTTAGTTTCCCGGGATAAGCCACGCCCCCTCTCCGGCGCGTCCAGTGCGAATGAACACAAAATAGCCCACGGCGAGACCGGCACCGCAAATGGCTCATCTCATAATTTCAACCATGGGGATATTTTTATTTTCACATCTAACTTTTAATTTTTTGTGAAAAAAAAAAAAATCTAAAAAAAAAAAATCTTTTTTTTTTTTTGCTGGGGGATTCGCGGGCCACATAAAATGACGTGTCGGGCCGCGGGCCGTATGTTTGACACCCCTGATTTATACTAATGCCCACTGACATCGTTTGAGAACCACTGTTATCTAACGTTTGCTCTCCAAGCATCTTAGTTTGCACATATTTAGATCAGAGAAGTCTTTTTCTCATGGTGTGCCCACAAACCCTTTCAATAAGTTCAGAAGCGGCTTTATTGGCCATGTATGCGTACGCATACATGGAATTTGACTCCGGTTACACATTACTCTCATCATACATATGAAATATATACAATAAACAGAGCCTTATAAGAAAAACAAGGACATTTAACAGCTATATACAATGTAGGTATAAATATATCCCAACAAAAAAAGTGTGTATATATATATATATATATATGATACAATAGTGCAAACGGAGGTAGTAGTGCAATACTAGAAAATTCCTCAAGAAATGTTGACAGTGTGGCTTCTACTGCCCAAAGAAATCGCAATATATACACACGCCAATGTTACCGGTAGCGTCATTCAGGTTCAATTGAGATCGTGCTACTCTCTTTTCTGCATTTTAGATTCATACTCTTGGATTGAAACTTGTATTTGTGGGGCTTTTATTTTGAAAGGGTGGGACTGGGTGGGGGGGAGAGGAGACTAAAATGTTTGAATCTAAAGGTCTCCAAGACCTGAATGACTGTATGAGAGAGAGAGGAGTGTGCGTGTGTTTCAGTGCCTCTGTGTGTTTATCAACATCACTAATGAGCTCATATAAACACCTGTGTGCTTGGGTGCATGTTGGTGATTGGAGCACCTGTGTGTTAGAGGCTACTTAAGAGAGAGTGAACAGTGATTTTCAACAAAACTACCTGTCAAACATATGCCCTTCATACCAAAACCATGAGACTAATCAATAAAATATGGATACCGTGAGAGAGATAAGACTCTGGCAAACACGCAGATGTGTTTTTTATGTTTGTGGTCTTAAAAATGTGAGCTCAAGCGCAATATGCAAAACTGGTCCCGTCTGCGTTCTTTGAGAAATGAGTGGTCAGATTTAACATGGAGTACAATGGAGCAGTTGGTTGGAGTTCATGTCGCTCTGAGGCTCTTTGAGCCAAATGTGTAAGTCTGTTGGATTCCATAGATACTTTACTGCGACCAGCACAACATTTCCAAGCTTTTTGGCCAAAATGGTGGATAAAGAGTAAATATTGTGGGAGCTGGAGCAATTTGTTTGGAAAAATCACAGATTTTCCTGCTCCGCTCTAACGGTTATGCTCTCACTCTAGCTCTTAAACGATCCGAGCAATACACACCCATTATAAAATCTGAAACAGACACAAAATTTTCCTGAAAATTCTGCTAGCTATCAAAATGTTCCTTTGGCTCAATAAAGTGCAGCGTTTTGTCTACGTTTTAAACTTTGAATATATATTCAAGAAGTCTAGTAGTAGTAACAACGTCTCTGTGTAGTCAACAACTGTCAAATCAAATAAAGAAAGTACACATCAATTATATTTTAACAAATTATTATTCTCAGTTTTCAAATTTAACTGGATGGATTATAAATAAATGTTGTTCTCATTTCAAGTAAAATAATGGCTGGATTAAAGAATAACTGACATAACAGAAAGCTTTTGAAGAATGTGCATCTTAAAATAAAGTAATTCATTTTAGAAAAATGAATTTCACTGAATTGTCCTGCAGCTTTAAAATTCAGTTAATTCATGTGTGAAGTGATGTCAATAAAAAAGCAACAATATTATATTTTTGTCATCTAAAAAGATAAATCAGTGAGCATGGACTTTATCTGTGGTTATTAACACTTGTTTCAGCTCTATCCTCTCTGGTAACATCATTGTTGGACAGTGAATTCATGTGTTAGGATTCTGATCATATTGGGCTCTTAGGTTTATTTTCTGTGTCTTCATTTCAGATGTGAGTGGGTACGAATTAGCTCAAGATCCACCCTCAGGCTCCACCAGCATGTAGCCATTTTGCATCAATTGTGTTTCATTTAGTACACGTTTGTGTGCATTGTGACCTCATGATCATATAGGCTTGTTGTCAAACTAGGCTAAGGCTACTCGTGTTAGCTGTCTATGGGTGAGCTTGGGGGTGTTAATGTTTATAATCACATTTGCTTACCCGTCGTTCTTTGAACTCTTTAAAAAGTTGGGGGTGTCTGTCTGAAAGGTGCTTTGCCATGTTAGACGTGTTGCCTCACTTGGTCTGTGTGGCTTTGAAACACGTTTTGCAGACGGGTCTCTGTAGGTCAGTGGGCTTTCCTTCGCTGTCTGCAATATAGCCAAAGTACTTCCAGATGATACTTCTGGCATCTTGTTTTCCAAGAAGCCGAGGACAGTCGGCAAAAGCTCCTGCATGTCTCCCCTGTGATCACTCGCTGTGAGTGCGCGCGCTGCCTGTTGCTGTGAGCGCGCTGGGCAGCCCCGCCCCCTTGCATGCCTGCAGGCAGCATGACAGGGAGCGGAGCAGCGAGCGCGCTCTGATCGCGTGCTGTTTTAATAAAGTATCGATACCGAAAATCGGATCGTTTTTAACGTACAGGTACCGCGGTACCTTTTTAGTATCGATACACCGTGCAACCCTACCGGTTAAAGTACAAACTCGCTGCCTAATATATGTGTGATTCCGAAATATCGATTTTAAGTCCTGGGTCCGGATGCAACTGCGTCTGGGTCCGGATCCGGACCGCGGTCCGCCAGTTAGAGACCCCTGGTGTAGAGGGAGAAGAGCACTGGGGAGAGACCACACCCCTGGGGGGCGCCAGTGCTGATAGTCCGGGTGCTGGATGTGATTTTTCCCAGCCTCACCTGCTGCGTCCTGTCAGTCAGGAGGTTTGTGATCCACTGACAGGTGGAGGCTGCACAGTGAGTGTTGGGTCTGGAAACAAAGGATGAAGCGCTGCGAGGCCGCAGGACCCCTCCCCTGCTGCTAACTTCTTACAGTGCGCACACAGTGGAAAAATGAGCTGGAACCGGTTCAAAAATTAACAACAATATTTAATGTACTACATGAAATTCACTTATAAGCTGCATTAACTATCAATCGTAATATTCTCGAGAATAGAGACCACACGCACGCATCCCACTTCTGAAAAGCGAGGGCGGATGTGGTCTGAGGAATTCTCTCCAGAACTGTCTCTTATATGTCCAAACAGTCACAAATCATCGGACTGACCCTCCGTGGCCATCCGTGACTGGCTCCATTTGAATTCTGTCTCCTCCCTGGATCGATTCCTTAGCGAAACAGCTTTGCTCCTTGCAAAACATCTGTCTTGACTCCACCTCTGGTCAGTTGTCCTCCTCACTGATCCCATCCTCCACTCTGCTGCATGTCCCATTCAGAATCCATGTCTGACCCTTTAACTATTCTTACAGTGTTTTAATACCTTTAGTGACTATACTTTTATGATTTAATACATTCAATTAGTTAATATACTGTGACACATAATATCTTCTATAAGCAAGAATATTGTGAACATATTGTGACTAACATATTATTATTATTGTTATTATTATTATTATGACACTTCTACTCATCACTAGGGGGGTTATTT
>CM051701.1:24928331-25028331 GCA_028022725.1 Lycodopsis pacificus
GTTCCATGAGTTTTTGAGCATCCCAACACACTAAACCATCAGCTTCCTGTTTCATGGCGAACGATGCGTTGCCACGGCAACAGCGTTCAACGAAAGCGCACAATATTCATGATGCTTCATCATCAATGTCTTAAGGCTATCCGTACCAAATTTGAGACTCATCAGGTCACCTGGCTAGGAGGTATGAAGAAAAGTATAAAATATGACATTTCCTTTAGCCAGTAGGCGGCGCTATGAGTTATTGCATTTTTTTTCAATTGAAATATGTTCAAGCTTGATGTAGCATCATGCATAAGAGGTTTTGTGCGGATTGGATAATGTACCTTGGAGTTATAAGAACTTATAAGAATTAATTTTTTCAAAAACAATGAGGCAAAATGGCCACCATGCCACGTCAAGGTTCTTCGACGAAAGCGCAAGATTTGAGTAACTTTTAGTCACAAAGGTCTCAAGAACATCCTGACCAAAGGAGAAGTTGATCGCATAAATTCTCTAGGAGGAGTTCGTTAAAATGCGAAGGCTGAAATCTGCAAAAAGTGGCAAAAAGGCCAACTTCGCGGGTTTGCTGTAGCGCCCCCTAGTGGTTGAATGCAAAACAATGCTCAGGGTATGTTACAGCATGCGATGTGCACATATGCTACAAGTTTTGGAATTTTAGGACAAACGGTTGAGAAGTTGTGTATTGATATTTAGCCACGCCCCTAAGAAGTGTATTGGTCAATATCTTGTAAACGCTAAGAGATATGAGTAAGCTTTTTATAACTTTTGATGAGGTAGATCCAATAATGGTCCACAGCAAATTTGGTAGCAATCGGACCCAGCATGTAGGAGGAGATAGCAAAAATGGGTTTCACACTAAATTCAACATGGCGGAATATCTAAGTAGGCGGAGCTTAGGGGTCTGAGAGGCTTTTTTTTTGATCTAGCGGATTTGGACATGTGAGTCGAATTTCAAGTAAATCAGACATACTGGCCGAGGGGCGTGGCGTAGGGGGCGCTAGAGAGCCATTTCTTTACACACAAATATGCAAATTTGGGCAGCAGAGTTTCTAAGCCAGATCTGACAGGGGTGTAAAATTGGTGAGTTTTCATGAATTCCAAGTACCCCTACAAGCTCCATCCCCACAAAAATATAGATCAGAATAATAATACCCCATACAATTTCAATAGGGCCTTCGCTGGCCGTACGTTTTCGGTGGCTCGGGCCCTAAAGAAAGGAAGTTGATCTCCTTGCCTTGTGTATCATCTCAAAAGGTTTCCATCGAGGTTTTTACTCCACCGACTGCAGTGAATGTAAGGAAGGTCTGTGTTGAGGGTCCCTGCCCTCACTTCCAGCAGTAAGACTTGTGAAAGGCTGTTTGGACACGCTCCAGACTACTCTCCGGGATATTGCTCGGAGAGCAGGGAGCTCTGTACCTTTCTAATGTTCACACAATTTGGTAAGTGTAGGAATTACTGAGTCAATGCAGCAGCGCAGTGGGACGGTCTCTGATGGCTGGGGTTACAGATGCTGTAGTTAGATTATGGAAGACAGCTGTGCTTTTGAAACACTTAGCGCAGAGCTCCAGCGTTCTGTTTCAGCCAGTCTGACTTTTTACGACCAGGAATTTACATCTGTGGGAAGGAAGGAATTTTCCACTTTTAAATGCGTTTTAATATCCAGGCTATCGACTTGGCTGTGGGTGGAGGATGGCAGTCGTGGTTGCATGATGTGGTTGCTTTACATCAGTCTATATCTGACAACCCGTCTCCCTCCCAATGTATCAAATACAGCAGCTTAGTCAGGGCTCTTCTGTGCTTGATGCCGACGGACGGAGTCCCTCTTTAACCTGTGTGTGCATTACACCCACGTCTTTATTATACGCTGGTGCAGTCAAAAATGCAAGTCAGTCCACACACATGGAGGAGGATGGTTCACCCTGGCAGGCTGGTCTCATCCAGCATTTGTAGCAAAAGCTACGAAAAATCAATGCGCTGTATTTCGTAATTATTATTATCTTTTCCGAAACCTAACCAAGTTGTTTCCTGTAAAGACAGAAGTTTATTTTGAAAAGACCGTATGCATGTGACAAGTGGAAATTTAAACGTGTTGCTGGCTTTCCAAGCAAAACGCACGGAAAAACTTTTCGTAGCATAATTTAGGAGCCGTTGTTTGAGTATACGTTGACATGTGAGTCGTTAGGGTTGTTAGTCACGTGACTCACATGATCCGCTAGTCACAGGACTTGTTACACTCCCAAGTCACGTAAGACGATAGTCAGTCAAGTTTACGTCAACCACGCTCTTTTCATAAACCCAACTAAATCTAATTTCCTGTGAAGACTGAAGTTTATTTTGAAAGGATGCTACGTATGTAATGAATATGTAATTGACACGCTTTCCTACCTTTGAAAACTAACTCTAGAGGGGAACCTGTGGTGCCGATCTCTGATCCCAGAGGGCACTGACCAAGCATCTGTATTTGATGAGTTGGCAGTGAAGAATGTGTTTGTTTTATTATGAATAATACATTCCCTTCAGGATCTAAATTGTTCCATGAGTCTGAGGCCTGACATCTTTATCTGTATGTCTGGCTGGGTCAGGTCATCTTTCCCTCACCCCATCAAATGTCATGGTAGCTCCGCCAGCTCATCTATTTTGAGGCTGATGGAGGTTTGAGACAAAAGCCGACCTACACTTGTGTTGTGTGCATATGGTGACCTCCGGCCGATGATGGATGGTGAGCGATTCTGAGGGTTTATTGACATGGGATGTAGCTCATTATGAGACTAAAGGGCAGCGTTTGGCCGATCATCCATCCTGGGGCAGATCAAGTCTTTCATAATCACCTGTTTGAAATGACTCCATGTGCTACAGCTGCAGCATCTGACAGTGTGAAAGCTGTCAACACTGTTTCAGACCCCAACTGAATGATATACAATAGTATAGTGTTGGGATCAATAGGGGCTTGTGTTTGAGTTATCAGCTTTAAGAAACTGAATTCTTGACATCAATAGAATTATTAATGTGAATAACAATTATTAATGATTATTAATAATAACGGGGCACCACCCTGCGAACAGGGACCGATAACCAAACGATAAAACTAAGTCTCATAATTAGTAGTCACTCATCAGTGACAGTGAAGGTTTGAATCCGAGCGCAGGCTACTACATACAGATCATCACATACATATGCACCATTAATCACAGACGACTGCTCTTTAAAGTATAACAGAGTTTATTAAATTAGAATAATAAAAGATCAGATCAATTAATATCGCAATCAACAAACGCCATCATACAATTTTATGTACCTAATATCTAAAGAAATGAAATAAAAGAGGAGGAGGGTGTGTATATAAGTATGTGTGTATGTGTATGTGTGTGTCTGTGTATAAAAGGAAGGGGGGTGAGGGCCCTTAACACTCACAGTCAAAGACTACAAAGATGGCCGCTGGCCACCAAGCAGAAGGGGGGTGAGACTGTGGGTTAAAAGGGGAAGGGCTTAAGGTATTACCGCTGAACACCAGATGGCGTAGTCGAGGGACTTAGACAAACTGGGGGGGGGGGGGGGGGGGCGAACCTTAAGGTGCTACCGTGACCCACCACTAGATGGCCTAGTCGAGTGACTTGGGCAAACTGGCGGAGGAGAGGGGGGGGGTCGCTGTGTGTGAGCACGTGTGAGAGAGAGAGGGTCAGAGAGAGAGGGGGTCACCTCCTGCTGTGTTGGCAGGAGGGTGAGCCAAGAAAAGGTGGAGAGAAATCGTAAGTCAACATAAATCAAACTTCTGCTGCGATATCCTGAGGAGCATAAGTACGTTATTCTCTCACGCATAAGCATACCGTTGTCGTCTTGAACTGTCGGCAGCTTACACAGTGATGAACACGGCACTCAGCTCACTCACAGAGCCGAGTTAATGAAGAGAGAAATATCCCACAAAGTTGAATACAAATGAATGAAAATAATCCCAAAGAAAACAGTCAATGCAGTTAATACACAATACAAACGGAACTTCTCTGGTCCGTGAGGTTTGTGTATTTACCTCCGTATACTGCGACGGTGTCTTTAACGCGAACAGAATACGGGCAATGCACAGTGGAGCGGAGCTGGGGCCCGCTGAGTGTTGCGCAATACCTTGATATTACGCAATAGTAACGAAACACTCAAAAACACGGGAATATCAACATATACATGAATTAACTTGAATGAACTTTAAGTTAATTTAAGCTAAGCTAGCCCAGATGCACAATGAACTTACGTTGGAGACGCTTCTTTGTGGCGGGGAGAGTGCGTGCAGGATTTGTGGTTCTTCCTGAAGAAGAAAAAAAAGTCTTGGGGCGCTGGCTGTTTTGAGCACAGCGGGGCAGCGTTTGCTGTTGCTGGAAGCTTTGCACGGCTTTGCGGTGCTGCTGGGTCCCACTCCTGCAGAGAGAGGGCCTGGTTTCAACGTCGGGCCGAGATACGTGGTCGATTCGTATCTGCCGGTAATGAACGGTGAAGAAGGAGGTTTAGTCGATCTGGTACCGTTGGGTCGTGCACGAAAGAAAAAGCGGCGGAGCGGATGCGGTTCTCGCGGGCTCAGGGCCGTAACTCAGAATATGCGTGGTCTATTTCGGCCGGCGAAATGGCACGTGGTCGCTGAGTTGACGGTGATCGGCCCTCTGGGGCCTCTCCATGAGGTACTGGACGGAGTCCAGAACGAAGAGAGTTTGTGTGCCTCCTTACTCGACGGAGGTCGAGGGGGAAAAAGCGTGGAGGTGTGAACTGCAGTCAGTTTTGTTGAACAGTGGCTGAACCACAGGGGTCCTGGTGCTGTCTTGGCTCTCGGCCAATGAGGTTGCAGCGGTGCTCTCAGGTGACTTCAGGAACCATAGTTTTTTTGGGGGGGGGGGAATTCACACCCTAATGTGAAAGTCCTTCAGAGGGGGTTTGGTGCTCATCAAACCACAATCAGGATGAAACCTTTCCTTGCAAAAGGGAAGGCCTGATTTTCTTTGTTCACAGCACATGTGCAGCCATATGCTCAGACCCCAACAATAGGTATAAAAGGTAATCACACAACAGTACAGATGTATACATGACGACAAGCCCCCAAAAAAAGAGCACATTTTTCAATCACTCTGAACACGAGAGGGGGATTTATAGTTCAATAATAATAATAATACCTGTAGTTTTATGAAGGTAGATTTGTGTCTTTATTTTTCAAAAGCAAAAAAAAGTTTCAAAAGCAAAAACGAGTTTCAAAAAACAAGTTTCAAAAGCAAAAAAGTTTCAAAAGCATAATTTATTTGTTAAAAAAATAAAAGTTTTGAAGACCAAGTTTTGAAGTCCAAGTTTTGAAGACCAAGTTTTGAACCGCAAATTTTGAACCCCAAGTTTTGAACCCCAAGTTTTGAAGCCCAAGTTTTGAACCCCAAGTTTTGAACCCCAAGTTTTGAAGCCCCTGTTTTGAAGCCCAAGTTTCGAACCCCAAGTTTTGAAGCCCCTGTTTTGAACCGCAAGTTTTGAAACCAAAAGCTGAGTTGGGTGTAGTGGGCGGGGCATACGCTGCTGAATGTATCAGGAGTTTCTATTGGTCCGTTTGACTTGGCTCTCTGTATCTGCTTCCACTGTAAACACTGCCTGTGTCCCAATCCAGCAACTGCATCCTTCGGGGGACCCAGCCTTCGTGGTCCACATCGGCCGTGTCCTTTGAGGACCACGAAGGCTTGACCGAGTGGTCTCCGAAATGAGACGGCCTATGCTACAGAGGACTTCCTGTTTGCGTCAGCAGCCCCCCCCAATCCCCTTGCTGCTCCCGTGCCTAGAATGCCTGCTCAGGATTATACTGTGTATATACAAATAAACTGTAAAGGTTTTAGTTTTAATCTGTTTTTCAATCATATATTCAATAATTCATAATTTTTCTTAATGTAGTTTTTCTAAATTAATAATCAGTTAATTATTCAATCAGTTGATATGTTAATAACTAATTTCCAATCATTTATAGTTCTTATTAATAAAATGTATTTATCAACAACTGTCTTATTTCATTCACACATATATACATGTATATATATACATACATAGTATATTATATCTACTTTCCAGTAGAGAAAAGAGCCTGGATACTTGCAATCCTAAGGCAGAGGACAGTTAACAAAAACAACAGCAGCAAAACAAATATCAGCAAACATGTTTATTAACTTGCAGTAACACTTATTTCATATTTTTTCTATAAGTTGTCGCTTTTTTTGCTTGCAAGGCAATCACCCAGGGGAGGGTGACTGCCAAAATTGTCCAAATCACATTGAGAAAATGATTGACAAATTTCACACAGCAGAATATACACATTCATATAGAAATTCTTTATATGGATGTCTTATTTCAATTTAAATAAAAGAAAGAAAAAGGTGACAGTCACAACTGTCATCTGTGTGACAGCAACACATCAGAAGTGTATTGTCCTCTCCACTGGTTGTCCTATTAGTAAAGGCTTTATATAGGAGTAGAGCTAATGTAACTGCAACCTTAAGTATAGGATGGTCAAATGGCGATATTACAAATGGACTAATGTCTTAATTCAAAGCTACGGTTGCTGAATGTTTGTCCCTGGTGAAGAGGCCGTCATTCTTCCCCCTCAGCTTGATGAACTGAGCCGTTTGCTCCTGGCTCCCTAAAACAAAACAAAACAAAATGTAGAGTTAGTTTTATTTCACACCACAAAACAAAGGGTGCAAATTCAGTTTATCCTTGTAATTAAACTCGTTTGTAACGTTACCGGACTTAAAGTGATATTCCAGGTTCACAACCTGAGCTCCTGTTGGTCCGTTTAAGGACATACTATGAAGTATAAATGATCTGTAAAATCGTCACAATCTCAGTAAGATATGATTCAAAGCGAAGGCAAAACAAGTTACTTTACAAGGCTTAACTATGGTCGGATAGAGGCAGACGAGCCACCGCTAACGTTAGCTAGCTTGTCAGCTACAAATGTCACGTAACTTAACCAATTATTTTCACAAACATGTGATGTTATAGCTCCCGGTAAGGGAGTAACGTTAGCCCACTGTGGGCCCACTGTGGGCTAACGTTACGTGCACTTTGCCTGAGACATGGCTATGTTAGCTTGTCAGATAACGTTGGCTAGCTTGTCAGCTAATGCTAACTTAGCTGACTGAGAAAGCGGAGCTTCATGTCAACACAGCAGCCCTCCATGTCGTTCTTAAAAAGACGCTACGCCACGACACGAACAACATGAGAACAAAGTGAAGTGCTGCTATATTTACAATAATTTTGACAAAACAGAGCAGTCAACTTACCTCCATGTCACGTAACCTCCGTTTGATGCAGATACGAGACGCAAGTCAAACGGACCAATAGAAACTCCTGATACATTCAGCAGCGTATGCCCCGCCCACTACACCCAACTCAGCTTTTGGTTTCAAAACTTGCGGTTCAAAACTTGGGCTTCAAAACTTGGGCTTCAAAACAGGGGCTTCAAAACTTGGGGTTCAAAACTTGGGCTTCAAAACTTGGGGTTCAAAACTTGGGGTTCAAAACTTGCGGTTCAAAACTTGGGCTTCAAAACTTGGTCTTCAAAACTTTTATTTTTTTTAACAAATAAATTATGCTTTTGAAACTTTTTTTTGCTTTTGAAACTTTTTTTGCTTTTGAAACTTTTTTTTGCTTTTGAAACTTGTTTTTTGAAACTGGTTTTTGCTTTTGAAACTTTTTTTTGCTTTTGAAACTTTTTTTTGCTTTTGAAAAATAAAGACACAAATCTACCTTCATATAGTTTAACCAAAGAGTCGTAAATTACAGGTTTACTCAGCATGTTGCACATTAGTTTTATTATACTCTGCACATCTCCTGTAGTGTTTTGGACCACCAGCTAATGTTTCTATAAGTGGGGTTTATATTTTGTTAAACAAGTCCTTCAACCCATACTACCACATGGGATGTTTGTTCCTGCTCTTTGATACCGTCCACAGGAGTGTTTTTTAAATCAACGTTTGCAATGTGGTTCGGTTTAGGCAACAAATTCACTTGGTTAGGTGTAGAGAAATATCACGACTTGGGTTCAAATAAGTACTTCAAGTTAACTTATGTCAAGTACGTAACATAGGTAAGTATGTTACATCAGTTGCTCTCAACCATTGGGCCATGGCCCACTTGTGGTCCTCAGAGCGCGATATAATGGGCATGGTTTAATTAAATTAAAAAAATTATGTTTTTGGTGTAATTTACAAAGCTAATTATTTTCATATCTAAATGCGCTCAAGAGTTCACATCAATAAAAACTATAATAATTTAAACAAGGCATAATTACAATGAGCAGGTAGGTTTGAATATCACCACGCCAATGATGAAACATGGTCAGGTAGACAAACGTGTATTTACTGTTAACTAGCTAACATTCCCTCGGATGCAGTGACTGAAGCAGCCGTCCTTATACCTGGTTATAATGTGTTTAGGCAGGATAGGACCATGGGGAGGGGTGGGGGGGTCCTACTAAATGTTAAAGATACCATAAAATGCAGCCAACTTATATCCCCCAGTGAAGTTAACATTGAGTCTGTTGGCGTGAAAATTTCCTTATCTGCTGAAATGTCTTTGTGTCTTAATGTGTCTCTACCGCCCACCCTCTGCCAAAAAAGATTTATATAACCAGCTAAAAGCCCCCCTAAATCACCATGCAGACCATACTGAAGCAATTGTAATCGGGGATTTTAATATCAACTGGGATGTGAAGAAAGACAGAAAAATCTTTAAACAAACCATGGATTATTTCAACCTATCCCAGCTGATTGAAAAACCCACCAGGTTAACTAACCACTCCAAAACAAGAATTGATTTGCTGTTTTCAAACAGACCTGAAAGAATTGTAGCCACTCATAACCTTCTCACAGGTCTCTCGGATCACAATGCAATTCTTTTCTCCAGAAAATTAACTAAGTCACGATTCTCCAACTCCTTTTCAAAACCAGCAACATAACCTAGCGGCAGCCTTACATGAATACAACTGCGGGACCCACCATCACCCCTTAATGACAAGCCGGGACCCCCGACCCAAATTAGATATATATATATGTATATATATATATATATATATATATATATATATATATATATATATATATATTCAAGAAGTCTAGTAACGTCTCTGTGTAGTAAACTGGCAAATCAAATAAAGAAAGTACACATCAATTATATTTTAACAAATATTCTCATTTTTCAAATGTAACTGGATGGATTATAAATAATACATAGAAATGCATGAATAAATGTTCTTCTCATTTCAAGTAAAATAACAGCTGGATTAAACAATAAATTACGTAACACAATTCATTTTAGATAAATTATGTTCACTGAATTGCCCTGCAGCTTTAAACTCAGTTCATTCAGGGTGAAGTGAAAAAGCCACAATATTTTATTTTTCTCATCTTCTAAAAAGAGAAAGTAGTGTTGGAAGAATTCACCTCGATGAGTCTGTCCAGTCAGAGTCTAATGACTCTGGTCTCTCTGGACATTTTTCTCTTTTGGAAATCGTCTTATGATTTGACTTTCACAACTCTCACTTCATCCTCGTCTCTCCCCCGTGTGTCACGGTGTGTGTACATCTCACTCAAGTCAGGAAACTTGTCAGAATACCCATATTTGATTGGATAAGCTGCATCACGTGATGTGATTCACAACGCATTGGTCAGTGTTTTTCCTGCACCGCTGAACAAGTGCCGTAAATGCTGGAAAAATTCCGCTGCATAAAAAATGCCCTTCAAAATAAAATCACAATTTTTTTTTTTTTTTTTTTGTCAGGCAAAGGCCCGCGACCCACTGAAAACGGGTCCTTTGGTCAGACGCTTCTGTCTGTCAAAGGCGGCGCCCTCTGGAACACTTGACCATCCTCCGTTAGGGAGTGCCCAAACTTCAGCACTTTTAAAAAGCACATGAAGGGATGTCTGTTGTCCACCCAAACTTGTGCACATAGATAGTTTAACCTGGGTTAGCAGTATTAGTGTCATGGATATGTGATATACTAATGTTATATGAATGAATGAAACCTTAAATGTGCAAATTAATTAATGCCCTTATGTGCAATATATCTGTGTGCAATATGATGAATATGAAATGTGTTCTGTTGTGTAAAATAATATGCGCTTTACTTGTATGCTTATATTGCGGAATTGTGGGGTCACATGTAAGTGGGTTAAATACTCCGAGGAGGGCATTCTGGCGCCTGCTCGTACGATAGAAACAGATACTGTGGCCCTGGAAGGAGACGCTTGCTTAAAACCGCCATAACAAGGGCATTCCTCGCTTATCTAGTCCAGCAGAGAAGAACTCCCTCATCTATTCACACAGAGGCTTTGTCTTAGCTAGACTTGCACCCTTTCCGGCGTCTCGTGCCAATAACATGCATACACACTGATGATGCAACGCTGGAGGACCAATCGTGAGCCAGTGTGAGTGATGATGCTCAGTGCTCCGTCGGGCCCTTTGACCTTTAAAGGACAGAGCCGCCCCCACTTTATATTCCACCAATAGACTTCTCTAAGAAGAAACTATATAATGTTGTGCGCAATGTTTAGCGCCTTTTCATGCCTTTTCATGCCTTTTCATGCTTTTCCTGTCTTTCGTACATTTTACCTGTTCCACCTGAACAGAGATTAGGCCGCGTGCACGCTTTAATGCCTGGCATAATACTCCTGTCACAAATAAACCTTATTGCTTTGAATTGAGCTAATTGCCTCGATCTCCATCTGTTCACTCCGAGAGTTTTTCTCCTCAACAGTTCCTTACACTGATATTTTTTCTAGTTTCTTTTATATATATATATGCGATTTCTTTTTTATCCATTGTTAACTTTTTATTATCGAACTATTGTGTATTGTCAGCGACAGACTCTAATTGATTTTAGTTTATTAATATTGCACTTTGGCATGACCTTTTCATTTAGGACACTCAGCCTGTACATTCTGGCGGGTACAGACAATGGAAATCAGCCTTGCGGCTGTAATTGGGTGCATTTACATTTTAATTTAGTGTTCATCAATGTACATTGTCCCTCTCGAACAAATAAAACTAAACTAAACACAATTATGATTGTTTTTTAACTAAAAAGTTATGAGGGAGACAACTCTGCACCTCATCACATGCTCCAAAGCATGTGATGAGGAAATATGATCATGCACATTCAATTTGGTTCATAATGGCAGACAGTGAATGGGAGGGTAAGCAGAATACTTATTTTCACACAAGACACAGTGGTCTCCTGGGTCAGAGTCCTGTGTTTGTTTGACCTCTGCATGCAGTCTTTGTTGCCCATTATACTAGGTGACATGACTTCCCCCCCATTGATAAACATAAATATGGGTCATAAGGAGCTGCTTCTACAAACAACCTATCGGGTCGTTTTTAGGGGGAGGACCGTCTCCTGTTGTTTGTGGCTAATGCACACGTTTCAGCATGCAGGTGATCTGGTATGCTACTGCTAATGGAGACATAAGGGAAGAAGAACACTCGATATGTTTGTGTGGCCTCAAGGACACACACACACACACTGTATTCTTTCACAGCTAACTTCAATAACATACAAATTATAATAAGTGTTTAATGATTCATAATTAAGAAATCATAGGAGTGTTTTAGAATTCGTAGTTAGAAGTGTATCTTAGAATTTGTAGCACCTTTAGATCTATGCTTGTAAAACTTGTGAAGTTCTGCCAAAAGTTGCAAATCCTTATCTTTATATAGAATGTTTATGATAGAAGTGTTCAGCCATAAAAGACAGTCATTGAATGTATTAAACTGAAGAATAGCAGAGGGAAAGGCAGAGATTTCTAGACAGGCATTTTCAGGTTGTACCCGTGCAAGGGTCTTCAGCGGTCTGAAGCCAGGAGGAGACTGCTGAAGTTAGCCAATAGGAATTAAGATAGACAATATGGGAGGGGATTTCAAAATGTGACCAGGAAGTGCTGGGAAGAGAATCGTGCTCGTTCTCTCGTCTCAAGGTGGGAACAGCTGTGGTTTCAGGCTGAGACGCGAGTGATTTGCTTTTCCGCGCGGATCATATATTCTGTTAATAGTGTACCTCACCTTGTAATTGTAATAGTTTCAGTAGGATTAAATACTTTTGATTGTAAACCAGTTTGTTCGATTTTATTCACGAAGCGACTCTACTGTAGATCAGCAGTGGAGCGTGAAAGCCTTCTCTCTGTGGGGAAGAATTCAAGCCTTGTAATAATAAATTATGTATATAATATGCGCTATACTTCTATGCTTATATTGCGGAGTTGTGAGGTCACATGTAAGTAGGTCAAATACTCCGAGCCGGGCATTCCGGCGCCGGCTCGCACGATAGGAACAGACACTGTGCCTCTGAAGAGAAACACCTGCTTAAGCACTAGATCAGGGCGGAAACCGCCATCCTAGAGTAGGAGCGGAGCTCTCTTATCTATTCACACAGAGACTTTTGAAATTGCTTAGAATTGCACCCTTTCGGCGCCTCGAGTGCTAACAACATGCATTCACACTGATGACGCAGCGAAGGAGGATCCATCGTGAGCCAGTGTGGGTGGAGAATACCCAGAGCTCCAACCAGGTCCTCTGACTGCTAAAACAGAGCCGCCTGCTACTTTGTATTCCACCAATGGGCTTCTGTAAGAAGAACCTATATTATATGACGCGCATGCTGTTTAAGCGCCTTTTTAACTTTTTTCTCTACTCCTACAGAGTAGAGACTAGGCCACGTGCACGTATGACTGCCGGGCATAATACTTCTGTTACAAATAAATGTTATTGCTTGAATTGAGCTAAATGCCTCGATCTCAGTCTGTTCACTCCGAGTTTCTCCATGACAGCCTCCACATTATCACTGGCTGTTGAAGGCTTCAGACGGGCCACGCTGCACCCTCCATTCTGTGAAAGTGAATTGCAACAAAGCAACTTTATGTTCAGGCAACACAATTAGATGGTTAGGTTGTGGAAAAGATCGTGGTTCGGGTTAATAAGTATAACGCAGTGCAGATGGGTTGAGACTATATATTTAAGTGAGGTTGTTTTAAGTTGGCCTTAGATGCACTACTGAACTCACAGGGTTCATTTAAGATCCATTACAACGTGACAGCAGGTGATTTCAATCCAAGGTACTTCTCGCCCGCTCCACATCCGACTTGGTGTTCAAATTGAAATACATTGGTGATCACTCGATCACCGTACAATACAGCATGCTAAACACGGTCAAACACGTGTTACTGAACAGACTTCTTAGGTTTGGATCGCTTTCAAACTCTTTTTGAGATGTGCACTGAAAAACTGCATTAGGCACTGCTCACTGTCATAAATATATATCCTAGCACTTTATGACAAGAAAACAGCAAACAACATGCATACATATATGCATATTAAATCAAAAACCGTGATACAGACTTAAGTTATGTGATATGCCATGCCAATATGAATATGTGATCAACTGGCTCTTACACTTGTGTCTCAACTTGTTAAATGGAAAAGGAAGTCTTGTTGTCCTTAGAGGCCACATCGTCATCAGGCCGATAGCCGATGTGTTCGGATATTGCTTTAAATATGTCGAGTATGATTATGGTTTATTGGCTTTAAATGAACTCATGTGCACTTGAAATGTACTGGGTACACAGTGCTATACCAGCCTATCAGCCATGAGTAGAATCAAAGGATCGGCACTCAGCCAATCACACACAAGTATCAAGTGTCAATACTCTCAAGATTTAAAAAAACTGACCATAGAGCGAAGTTAGCTGAATGCAAATTACATGATTATTAACATGGTAAAAAGCAAAGTAATGCTTCAAAGTTAAGCCTTACAATATGGAAAATCACAAATATATAGTAATATAACGTGTGTTAAGTGCAAACTGTGCCCTTCTTGTTATCTTTACATCAGAAAACAATATAGTGAGGAAAGGAATTCAGCCTCCCATTGAGTGTTCATTGTTACTTAGTTTGCTTGGAATCATATATTTAGAAAACAAAAAGAGAGAAACAGGTCTTTGTAGCCCTAGCCCACTGCATTTCTTGTCAAGACCCGCCCTGTGTAGCTGGTTGAGGTCAGACATAGACCTCGAGTGGTTAGGGTCAGGGTAGCCCATTGGTCAGAGCAGAGGACCTGAACAAATCAGGTTACAGGTGCCTCAGCGAGCATGGACGCCTGGCCAATCCAAGTGCTTCAATGCTATGCAGGGCGGGACTTGCCAAGAAACGCCGTAGGATTCATAATAACGCCCCAAATACGGCAGCTTGGTCAGTGGCCTTACGCTTCAAACTATGATGCTCTACATCAGGTTGCTCTCATTTATGCGGTGCAATTCATATGTATCCCACAGAATCAATGAGTGTATAATCCACGTGAACATGAACCAGGAAGTATAAAAAGCACACAGGGCAGGTGGAGGTGAATGGGTCAGGGGAAACTCTTCAGCCAGGAGACTGTAGTCATGCCCCGTGCGAAACAAGAAGTCAACGTCGATTTATTTGTCACACAACTTATGTCGCATAAACAACCGTCTTTTCCCAAACCTAACTAACTAGTTTTGTTCCCTAAACCTAACTGGTTGTTTCCTGTGAAGATGCAAGATTACTTTGAAAGGACTGTACTCATGTCTTCATAGGAAGACTCATGAAAACTGAGGAGTAACTGTCTTGTGATTATACGAACCGTTGTAGATGATACGTTGCTACATACCACTCTAGAGTCAGTTTTGCATTTGTCAACTTCACCTTGTTACATATTTACATTGTCTTAAAACTAGAGGTGAAAGTAGTCCAGTACTCCACTCCACTAAAGGGTTAAGGGTTTTACGTAACCTCAGCCATGTTCAACAAAAATCAATCTCTGTGGCATTTCATCAGCCATGTTGACTGACATATAGACTGGTTCACAGATTATCATTCATGTATAACAATCAACTTCTTGGTTTGATGGTAAAAGTTGCATTGCCACATTCAAACATGGCCCCACGCTGACCACAGGGAGTTTGTTACAATCCACTTAAATGCAAATCCTCTGCAGTTTGTTGCAGTGCTGAGGATTGGATCCCAGAAGACCGAAGGCTTCAGTAACTAAATCACCTTGCAGCTCAACTGGATATGAAGGTGGGGGCTTCTTCTTCCAGAGTCAAGCAAAGAGTGTGTCAAAGGATGGACGAGTCTTTGCAAGCAGCTTGTGCTCACCTACAAAGCCAAAAATTTAGTTTATATTACCGGAGCAGTTAAAGATGGATAACCAGTCCCAGTTTCACTGCATCTCTGATGGTGCTGAAACTCATATTGATATTCATATCTGACCCTAGCTAAGACACTAATTTCACTATGATTTAATGATTATAATAATCAAAGAGCTGTGACTGTGATTAATTTGGCACAGAGAGCAAATTTAAAGGAGATGTTACAAAGGGATTAAGTCAGCAATTACTTCTCAAGAAGTATTTAGGATGAGAATTAATTTAAAGGGACAGTTCGGGTTGTATGAAATACTTGTGCATAAGATAGTGTATTGCCTATGTGAGCCCTGCTTCAGTGCAGTGCTTTGTAGCTCACCATCCACCCTTAGACGGTATATAAGAAGTGGACGTAGTTATTGTGACGTCACCCTTTGTGGACCGACTTTTTGAAGCCTCGAGTTTGGCGATTTCGCCGTCGCCATTTTGGATTATGGATTTCGCCATGTTGTTGTTTTTTGCAACAATAAACGGAAGTAACCATATTTTGAATGTGTAGGAGTGACGTATACAGCTCAGGTAGCGGCAGCAACCTGTCAATCACCGTGTAGCCCCGCCCTAAAGCATCCCCTGCTTTATGGTCTATTTGACTCTAAATGGGCCATAATGTACTAAATGAACATCATGCTGTATTGAAGAAGACTTGAAACTAGAGGTTGAGACCATAAACTCATGTTTACAATGTTTACTGAGGTAATAAATCAAGAGTGAAGTAGAGTCATTTTCTCATAGACTTCTATACAACCAGAGGAGTCGCCCCCTGGTGGACATTAGAGAGAATGCAGCTTTAAAACACCGCATTGGCTTCACTCGCCTGCATCTAGCCTGTCTTCCCCCCTGTGACTCCCGTGTGGTATAAGAACATCGTACTTTCTTTGAAGAATGTTGTCACTTAATGCAGACAGCAGTTTTGTTTCTCTATTTGGCAAACAAATGAGTAGAATATAATATTTAGGTAGAGACGGGGCTGCACCAGGTTGGTGTCTCTCAATAAATAATCCCACAGGATGAACTCAAACTGGGGCTCCTTCTCTGGCCTGATATCCTGCGGCGAATTGTAAGCTGTTCACATATGTCAGATGACAGCAAAGTAAGCTGTCACAGCTGTGCAGAACACATAATGTCATCTGTCACCGATGTACCAGATTTGCTGACACTAAAAATGTATCTAAACTGTGGAAGATTTTACATATCAAAGTGTGATTCCAGGTACTGCTGCATATGTGGAAGAAAGTAGTTTGAAGCCGTTAGCCAGAAGGTGGAGTCTGAAATCTGATGAATGTGCTGAAGTGATGTCATCAAATGAGAGAATATCTTTTGGAAGAATAATGTATATTCCTCCAGTGGAGCTTCACAAACCTGGAGAATAATAATGCACAGAATTAGAATAAAATGTTGATATCAATCCTGTTGAATGCAGACTTTAGTCTGTTAGAATTTCCACTTTTTCACTGGGTAACCAAAACTTAATTTCATAGTACTGAACTGTTTCTCCACTGGGATGTCTGTTGTGCACTAACATGTGAACAGTGAGTCCAGCCAAGTTGAAGACTGAAGACTTTTACAAGACTAAAGTGTGACATCCTCTCCCATCTAAACCAACGTGTGTCGTTAGTCTCACAGCTTTGGTCACAGACTACAAGATGTTTGATTTTATGGGAAAGTCAAGACAAGAACAACACAGACTTAAGACCGCTCGGTATAACTTCTATGACCACCAAACAATAAAGATCACAGAAGCGCTCATGATTATTGTCAATAGTATTTGAATTTATGCCAAGTAGCATGTAGGTTGTTGTCGAGTTTACGAAGGGCAAGCTTTCACACCTAACCTGTTTGGATTTGTTAAAACAGAATCAAGTGTTTGTTGAGTTAGAACGGTTACTGTGGGCTGGTGTGAAAGCTGTCAATAGAGCCTTGGTGCAGGCTAAACAACTGAACCGAGATCACTTGAAGATGTGGGCGCTGGTCCTCTTCCAAGTGGACTCTGGTGCTTTTCGATTGTGGTGCAAAAGCAAATGAACGAAACACAGGATTTTATGGTAGCAGACATTTCATTTTAGCATGACTTCAAAAACTAAACTACTAATAAATCCATCTGCTGTTTGTGAAATCTGTTCATGAAGCATTCTTTTAATTGATCAGTATAAGGCCATGTTTCATGAACATCAACAGGTATACATGTCAGCGCTGGTATCGTCCCTGATTCACAGGTCAAAAGCTGTTAGAACTGCTGTGCTTGTGTCCGTCTGTGTACTTACTCAGTTCATTAAGTCCGTTAAAGAGTGTGATCACAGTGATCCCACAGTAATAAGCCCCGTATCTGTCTCATGCCGCCTCGTGCACGTGTCCGTGCATCAGTCATCAAGCAGCATGCAGAGGGGCTTTTGTATAGTCCTGTCTCTACCTGTTAGTCATTATTCATGTCTAATAATGCTGATAATCACATATTTCTTCGTGAGCTCTTTGTGACGCCATAGAACATAAGTAAACCCATCAGAATCCTTAAAGTGCTGCATAGACTTCTGGAATTTGATTTCTACTCGTGTGTTCTGATGATGCAGGATGACAATCACCAAAACTGTCCAATCAACGAGTTACCTGTCGGTCTGTTTAACATACAGGTGTGACATCAGCCCAAGTCACTTCATATTGGCTTTTCTCTCATTTCTTACCCTATGCTCATGGTTTGTCTAAAAATATTAATGTAACATAACAACCGTACCGACATAACTACTGTCCTTACAAATAACAACCACCTTTAGCTGATTTTCTTACGTAAAGCATAAACAATGTTTACTTTAGGTTTCACACCAGTCTTGTGATCTGATCTGCTGCTACCTTATGAACCATCCCGACCCCTCAGGTCGTCTGGGACCGGTCTACTTCCTGTTCCAGAGTCAGAACTAAACATGGAGAAGCAGCGTTCAGTTGTTCTGCTCCACATATCTCGAACAAAGTCCAGAAAGCTGCAGGTCTGCTGAGACCCTCAGCTCCTTTAAATCAAGACTGTTTGCTGCTGCCTTTACTTGAACCACATTCAAGGATATTAATCAATTTCTGCATTTTACAACTGTATTTTATTTCTTACACTGCTTTTTATTGTTTTAATGGATGTTCTTAGTTGTTTTTAAATCTCTTTTTCTTTTGCCTTATGTTTTGATGCTTTTAATGGTTTTATGTGAAGCACTTTGTATTAAAGCTGCGAGCAGCGATGAACGGGCCCTCGCAATCTGCACGTCGGAGGTGCCGGCGCGAGCGAGACGTTTTTAATCCCGCGTGGACCGCCTGATGCCAGAAATGACGCTTTGCAAATAGTCTGACGCTTCCTGTGTCCGCTGCCTGGCGCTACAGAACGCGTGCAAACATGCATCATGTAGCTCTGTGTCAAATGTAAACCACATAGTGTAAAAGTCACGTAAATCGGAGGTGTTTATCACAAAACGCAGATTTCCTTTCGCCAGCAGGTGGCGCTGTGAGTACTAGTGAAAATAAGCTTGTAGACATCCTCATGAGTGTTATCAAGCATGTGGAGTTTGAGACTGTTTGGAACAAGTCCAGCTGAGTTACATCAGCTTTTTTCATGGGGAATCATGTAAAGTAGCCATGGGAATTGCCGGGTTCGATTCCCGGAGCTTTCCCAGCAGCTTGACAGTGGCCGCGTAACGTGCTGTACTCAGCTTGTCCTTCACTCCATCCTCGTCCAGCTCCGGGTGGCCCTGGATCAAGTATTTATCCAGTCTTGAGCTGTCGTAGCGACAGCCCAAGACTGGACACTTTTGGTAACGGATATTAACTCTTCCCGTTGAGAGGGCCAGCAGTATTTTCCGCTCCTCGAGGTCGATCACATAGTGCCCCCTTTTCAGGTGGTGGGGCATGGCTGCGTAGATCTTGGAGCATAGTGGGCAAGCAGCCACAAACTTTGGTCTTGTCATCCATCTGAAAGATAAAGTTAGGCAAAAGAAAGAAAGGTATTGAAAAAAAAACTTCAGGAAAAAAAAGTACTTCGAAAAATAAATACTGCTAACAATAAATACTTTTGAAAAAAATGTACTTTCAATAATACATACTACTTTAAAAATAAATACTTTCTTGAAAAAATGAATATATTAACCAAAAAGAAGCTTTATTGACAATATTAAACTTATTTAAAACAAATTTAAATAATAAATCAATCATTTAATTAAAGCTGCGAGCAGCGATGAACGGGCCCTCGCAATATGCCGGCGGGACTCCGGCCTGCGCGTCCGAGAACGTCCGCGACCGTCGGACTGCGCGTCCGCGAGTGTGACATTTTTAATCCCGCGTGGACCGCCTGATGCTGGAAATTATGCTTTGCAAATAGTCCGATGCTTCCTGTATCCTCTGCCTGGTGCTACAGAATGCGTGCATCATGTTGCTCTGTATCAAGTGTAAACCACATAGTGTAAAAGTCACGTAAATCGGATGCCGTTTGTCAGAAAACGCAAATTTCCTTTCGCCAGCAGGTGGCGCTGTGAGTACTTGTGAAAATAAGCTTGTAGACATCCTCAGGCCATGAGTGTTATCAAGCATGTGAAGTTTGGGACCGTTTGGAAGAAGTCCAGCTGAGTTACATCAGCGTTTTTCACGGGGAATCACATAAAGTAGCCGCCCGCTACGGCTAAACGATTCTGTCAAACGTAAAGCTTTTGATAACTTTTAATCACAACGGTCTTGACATGGTGCTGACAAAATTTAAAGTGGATCTGATGAAGTCCCTAGGAGGAGTTTGTTAAAGTATAGCGACTAGAAATAGGCCAAAATCGATGGAAAAATGACACATAAATCAAAATGGCCGACTTCCAGTAGGGTTTAGAGCATGGTCCCAAGAGACTTATTTTTAAGTCTCCATAGGATACATGTCCATACCAACTTTCATACATGTAGTTCAAACGTAGCGCTGGGGCTGCTCTTTTGAAATCTTGTAGGGGGCGCTATAGAGGCAATTTAAAACGGCCAAGCCAAAAAACCATATACACTGTCTTCCTATGACCTACGACACATGTACAGTTTCATGAGTTTTTGAGCATCCCAACACACTAAACCATCAGCTTCCTGTTTCATGGAGAACGATGCATTGCCACGGCAACAGCGTTCAACTAAAGCGCACAATATTCATGATGATGCATCATCAATGTCTTAAGGCTATCCGTACCAAATTTGACACTCATCAGCTCATCAGGCTAGGAGGAACAAAGAAAGGTATAAAATATGACATTTCCTTCAGCCAGAAGGCGGCGCTATGAGTTCTTGAATTTTCTTCAATTGAAATATGTTCAAGCTTATCATGCATAAGAAGTTTTGTGCGGATTGGATAATGTACCTTGGAGTTATAACAACTTATAAGAATTAATTTTTTCAAAAACAGTGAGGCAAAATGGCCGCCACGCCACGTCAAGGTTCTTCGATGAAAGCGTGAGATTTTGATACCGTTTAATCACAAAGGTCTTAAGAGCATCCTGACCAAAGGAGAAGTTGATCGCATAAAATCTGTAGGAGGAAATCGTCTTAGGCTTACGAAGGCTGAAAAATGCAAAAAGTGATGGGTTTGCTGTAGCGGCCCCTAGTGGTTGAATGCAAAACAATTCTCAGGGTATGTTACAGCATGCGATGTGCACATATGCTGCAAATTTTGGAATTTTAGGACAAACTGTTGAGACATGTGTATTGATATTAAGCCACGCCCCTAACAAGTTTATTGGTCCATAACTTATAAACGCAAAGAGATATCAAAAATCCTTTGATAAATCCTGATGATCTAGATCCAATAATGATCCACAGCAAATTCTATAGCAATCAGCCTCAGCATGTAGGAGTAGCTTGCAAATATGTGTTCTTCACTACATTCAATATGGCGGAAAATTTAAGTATGCGGAGCTTAGGGGTCTGATTGGCTTTTTTGTAGCGCTAGTGGACATGTGTGTCAAATTGCAAGTCAATCGGACAAACTGGCCGAGGGTTGCCGGAAGTCCGACCTGTAGGGGGCGCTAGAGACATTTTTTGACACACAAATATGCAAATTTTGGCAGCAGAGTTTCTACACCAGACCTAACGGGTGCAAAATTGGTAGAATAATAATAACCCCTACAATAGCAATAGGGCCTTCGCAGGCCCGACGTTGTCGGTTGCTCGGGCCCTAATTACCTTCTTGTTGAAATGTGCGATACAAATAAACTTGCCTTGTTTGACCCGTCCACCACCAACACAAACTGGACTTCCTCGCTTGCTATACTCATTTAATATACTGCAGTACTTTCAATAACCGTTGCTCAATATCGGTGGCGGGCCGTGTATTTTATACCTTCAGTGCTGTCCTACTACAGTCCTACTACAGTTGAACAACCTCCTAATAACCTCATTATGACGCCAGCATGACGGGATGCTTCGTCATTCGACAATCCATATTGTCAAAATCAATGTAATTAACACAATGACAAGAACCAGTGTTGTGGAATATTTCTATGACTATTCGGGAGAAGAGAATGAAGGTTTTCAATCAATATCAAATAAACAGAGTCTTGATGAATGATCAAAGTTGTAATGTCAATTTATTTGCTTGCAAGCAAAGAGAACAGATTCACAGACACGTATCGCAGAGTCTGATGAGAATGCCCCAAGAGGAAAAAAGAAGGGGGGCCATGTTTCGTTCATTTCCCCTGCAACACAGAAAACGCCTTATATGGTACATGTACAGGTGCCTCGATGCTTCTGCGATTTCTGTGTAACAGTTCATGGTCACAACAGGCGCTTCCTGTTATGCTGTTATGAAACATCTTACAGAGAGTTATGAAGAGAACATGTTAATACATATTTTATCATTACATATTTATATGACAACAAATCAATCAACAAATCAATCCAGCAACACTGCGGTGCTAGAACACGTATTCCACCGCACACTGAAGAGCACGAGCCATTCAAATATTATTCACATCAGAGGGAACAATATTAACCGTATCATAAAAACACCATAGACAAATGAACACAGTAGTAACGCTACTGCAGATGTAAAACACAAAAGCAGTTCACTTACCAAAGCTGCTGTTCACTATTTAAAGACAAAGTCCATCCTCCTTTCTTTATAACAAAGAGTTTAATCACACAGTCGAGCCTCCCCAGTTGTATTTCTTGAATACGTTTTAATGTGTTTGAGGCTGAAAATGTCCGCTCCACAGAGGCAGCAGATATTGGGATTGTCACCGCCCAACGTGCCAAAACGCTAAAAATGTAATGTCATGTAAAAACTTCTTACGTATATTTAATCTTTAACTCTTACTAATACAAAGTTCTGCGAGCTAGTTTCACAACAGTCGGGCTAGCCCACTGACCAATCAAGCTGCACGTTAATGCTGACGTACTTGTAGGCCAGCTAGGAGCTCTGACACGTCAAAGAATACGCCCAACATGTCAAACTAAAGATCTGATTGGTTAAAGACGATAATAATCAACAATATCGTCCCCATTCACTTAAACTGCACATGGCTGCAGGTGAGAGTCTGCAAGCCTCTGGCTCTGTTCTTACCTAGAGACACAGTGGTGAGATCTGATTGGATAAAAGCTCTACTTAAAACAAGCTGCACTGGAAGCAGAGCAACTGAGGAAGACAGGAGCTGTGCAATGAGAACATAAGATAATGGGGAAACTATTTTTATAAATTATAATACATGTAGTGTATTTAAGGAAAATAATAAAATTATAAAATAGATAGCTTTGTGATTCTGTTTAGGCCAGCAGAGAAGACCTTGCAGGCCCTGACGGCCCACCACTGGTCTATATACTATGCAACTGACCGAATGCAAAAGTTCCACATTCAACTGCTTCAGGATTTGCAGAAACGTAAAATGCCAACATATTTTCCTGGTGACTGAGTTCACCTTAACTAGGACATTTTACATCATTTTTGTAGGACGACATTTTCTGCAGCACTTTGCTAACCTTCACATTGAATTAAGATTCGCTAGTGCTTCAGTGCCCACTGTAGAGATGGAGCTACATGCATCTCTGCTGACCAGCCACAGCATCCTCTCAGCATCCACCACTGTCCTTATGATGAATGGATTCAGACAAACAAACAGACACTTGGCTGCAGTGTGGAGGCAGTTCTTAAAGGATACTATTTTAGCTGAGTTGCACTGGCGGCAGGTTTAGTTCAAGAAACACTGTAAATTGAGTTGCTCATTTCAATACAGTTCCCAGTATTTGTTCCAGTAAAAAGCTGCATCATGGGGTGCTGCCCAGAAACAAATGGGTTACTATAAGCAGTTCACTCAAGAGTGAAATTAGTAAAACACTGGAGGTGCCTCTAATGCAAAGTGTGAATAGAATAACCTGAGGCTGCAGTTACTCAGCAGCCAGCACACGGTGCCTTTCCTCCCATGTTGGGAGGAAAGTGAGGCGCTGCATAAATATGCTCTCCATAAGGAGCTCTGGTGAATACAGTATGCGATTATAATACTAGACATGGGCTCACCATCAAGGTTGGGCAGAATAAAGACACAAATGAGTTTGCAGGCTTTTGACTGTTTTACAAGAAACTATTTTGCTATTTAAAGTTCAATGGACCACAAAACATAGAGCACTTTGTTTCCCTTCAAACTAAAATGGAGGCAGTGTTTCAAGAGATATATGGACGTATATTCCATCAGAACATCAGAGTCATGTCAGGCTCACCAGTTGATCCTTTTAAAAGGAACAACACTGTTTTGTTGTTGGTTTTTGTTCGCTCTGAATCTACTGCCAATGAAAATAAACGTGTGTAGATGTTTCACATTAAAAGCCTATTGACAAAGGGAGGGATCCTTACAAGCCCTGGCAGGTTGTGTGAGGGAAATATCAGTTTAGGATTTGAGTTACAGCAGTTTAACAGCTGACACGATTCAATCTCATTCGTGAACTGAAACAGCAACAACAGCGAGTACGACATGTTGTACTGATATAATTACTGCTGTGGAAATGTACAACATCATACTAAATGAATCAATACAACAGCTGGACACGTAGGAAATGTTTAACTTCTATCAACAGCCAGTTCAAACAGGCACAGCTCAGGAGACTTCTTACCATAAAGTCCGTCTGTGTGGGCTCCGCATATCTGAAGAACCGTCCTTTCAAGCTACTTCACACCTGGTGGGTGCGTCACTGCAGAGCTGGGACGTGCTGTCTCACGCCACCCGTTCAGTATTAATAAACTGTGAATAAGCATGCGAACAGCGCTCTGCGCAGCGGCGGGGGCGGAGCTTCAGGGCTCTGTGGACTGAGTCCAGCATGTCGTCCGCAGCAGGTCTTTACAGGCCGCGTCTCATGAATACAGTTCAGTGTGCTGCTGGATATGTTAACGTCACAACCAAACTCTTCAAAGCGGTTCTGCAAGCAGCACTTCCAGTGGCACAGCATTCAGTCCGCTCCCAACAGCCACACACGTTCTCACGAGAACAGTAGAACGGGTCAATGGTGTTGAGTTCGAGAAACTGTGGGAGACCAGCCTTTCCAAAGAGTCAGCCGGTTTCAATTATAAACAAAAGTATTTCATACTTCTGAAGCTAAAACAGTCGCATAGTGAAGTACATTATCTACAGTTACATCGAATATGACCCGCTCACCCCGAAAGCGTTACACCCACACAGTGGAACCGGAGCAAGAGAACGGTCATTCTTTCTCCCCCGCCTTACATAGTTGAAAAACATCCCACAAAGTTCCTATTGGCTAAATCCAGCTGGCTCCTCCTTCTCGCAGCACCCTCGCACAGGCATGACCTGTCTAGAAATCTATCTGTCCCTTACTTATTCTAAATACACTCAATGACTGTCTTTTATGGCTTAACCCTTCTATGATAAACATTCCATATAAAAGATAAGACTTTGCAACTTTTGGCAAAAGCGTCATGTCTCAAATTCTCCATCTAGCTACTAATCCTAAAACACCTTTATGCTTATCTTAATTATGAATTTCCAAAACACTTATGATTATGACTAATTATGAATTCTTAAATATAAATCATTTAACACTTTTATTATAACTTCTAAACACACAGTTCTACACTCAAATTTCTTACAATAGACACCTGTTTAGCATCTCTTTAGGAAGTATCGAGTTTCATTTACAGAGTCTTTGTGCTGGTAGAAACTCCAAACAGCAGAGTGGTGATTGTGACGTGTCTGTTTGAGCACTGCTGGAATTGGTGCTGTGAAGATGAAGCTGAATGCATGAAGACAAACAGGGGAACATGGTTACTTCTTAAGTTTAGTGAAATTATAAAGTAGTCCTTTCATGAACAGCCCATATAAAATGCACCTAAACAAATAAAGTCCTGGTCCCATTTGTCTCAAAGACATTTCAATCTGTCTGCTCTGCTGTTCTCTTGTGTGGAGTGAAGATACTGTCGATGAGGTCAGTACTTCCAGCAGAGCTCAGACATTACGTGGAAATGGAGTTACGTACCTTTAATGCTTGTAATGAGAAATATCACTGCAGGAAGCGTCAAGTCTGAGAGTGATGGACAAAAAGGATGTAAAGTAGATATGATTAAAAGTAATTCGTGAATGAAGACAGCGTTCATGACAAAAAGATCAACCTAGCAGCAGAGCGCTATATGACGTGCTCTGTTCATGCTTAGGAAATGCTTATTAAATTGGATTAATAAAGGAAAAGTACTGTGGATGTATTTGAAACGGACACAAATAGAACCTCAGAACAGCAATGGTGCGTGATGATATCATTCTGTTGCTGTACTGATGAATTTAGCAGATTGTAAAAGCGGGGCTCTTCTTACCAAAATATGACCAAATATATACTGAGTGTGTTTCAAATAAAAGCCTGTTTAACTCCTCACTATCTGCAGTATTGTTGGTATTAGCAAAAGCCTTTCAACAACTTAAAGTGGAACTACTTTGTCTCCCACTAGAGATCTGTTGATGTTAAGGACCTCTAACCTCAGAGGTTAGGACTGGCCTCTCTCTGTCCACCGCCGCAAACCCCTCCATCCATCAAATAAAGCATTACTGAGTCTCAACAAAGAAATCAGTTGTAGCCGGAGTCAGTAGATGTCAAGGGGCCTCAGACGGAGAGGAATACCAAGTGATCAACAAAAGACAGGCTCACTTTACACGACAGCAAACATAAGATGGGTTGAGGAAGAACAGCATGACAAACCAACAGGCCTCTGTTTGTGAAGAGCATGTGCAGTGGTGTAATGTCCTCCGTTCTTCTTCTGTTTCTTTGTATACTGCAGTTCATTATAGATAACTGGCATTAGCCGGTCAACGTGAAAGAACTTCTGCTGTGGATTTGGTTATAGATGGGACGATAATTGCATGCAGCAAGGGATGCAGATGTTGAACACACTGCACGTAATCAACACACATACTGGACCAAGAAGCCGTATGAGCATTTTACACCATACTGAGTAATATGTAAAACGTTTTCGTGACTGTCTCATGAGACAAAGATGTAAATTAATAATGTATGAGATTAAAACTTGTTGATCAACTGCAGTGAGGCAGTCAAATACAACAACAGCACTCAGCGTCTGATACCAGCGCACAAGGCACCTTTGGCTGCTTCCAACTAACTTCAATATAAACTCATCGTCCTCATTACTGGATGCTAAGAGCAACCAACGTAGTATTTAAAGACACACGTCCACAAGCGGGTGTGAGGGGTGGTAGCAAGGTTCACACAAACACAGAACTGTTACTTTAGGGGACCGGCGTTGGTGTCCCTTGTGACATGCTGAGTTCAGAACCTCTCAGAACTGGGGAGGCTGCTGCGTGCCAAAAAAGTCAGCTGGGTCCGGTTTATAATCAAAAAAGTATTTAATAATTAACAGAGGCTAAGACAGTTACACACTGAATTACTCTATCGATAGAAATATGTTCCGTGGAGCAGAGTCCACACACGTTTCACCCAACAGGCCAGCAAGCTAGTTAACTGTAGAAGGTTAACGGCATGAACTGAAGCAAAGCCTTCTGGAATCATCTTATATTTGGAAGTCCCTGTCCGAAAGTTCAAATGTCCAATATCAGCCTCTGTGATTGGCCAAGATCCAATACCCTCTCCTGGCTTCGGGCAGTTGTCAGCTCAGTGTTTGGCTGAAGTCGTCCAGACCCCTCCTCGCTCTCTTGACCCGCTTGGTCAGATGTCCAGCTCCTCGTCGGCCACTTCCTGTCGACGGTGTCTCTGCTCAGCTTATTCCCTTATATCAGCGGTAGCCAACACGGTGCCCGCGAGCACCTGGTCGCCCACATGGACCACATGAGTCGCCCGCAATGCATGTTCTGAAAATAGCACTAGTCACCATGGAGCTCCGTCTAAAAATTTTACTTAATGTTCTTTTTGAATCAAGGTTGATGGTAGATGGAAGAAACATGATCTGGACAGCTGCTTAACATGGGGGTCAAACGACATGGATCGATCAAAGAAAATCCCTAGATTGCGTAGGTTGCAATGGGCAGCAGAGGAGAGTGGACTAATACTCCACCTGATCATAGGGACAAACTCATCTGAAGCAATAACTAGGACCTCCGTCTTAGTGTCGTTGAGTTGTAAGCAGTTTTCTGCCGTCCAGTCTCTGATGGCATTGACACAGTCCAGGAGCCTAGTTAATGTGAATGCCTCGTTGGGTTTGAATGACAGATGGAGTTGGATATCATCTGCATATAAGTGATAGGACACATAACTTTTTATAACCGGCCCCAAAGGTAACAGATGAAGGGAAAATAACAGAGGCCCAAGAACCGAGCCCTGCGGTACGCCACAAGACAGTGGAGAGGTAACAGACACAAAATCACCCACAGAGACATTGAAACTTCTGTCATTGAGGTAAGACGTGAACCAGTCTTAACGCTATGCCAGATATGCCAACCCAATCACGTAGCCTCTTAATCAGGATGTTATGGTCTACAGTGTCAAATGCAGAACTGAGGTCCAGAAGAACTAACAGAGCAGTCACCTGCATCAGCACACATGAGAATGTCATTTGAAACCCTCATGAGAGAGGTTTCAGTAGAGTGTTGTCTGCGAAACCCAGACTGGAATTCGTCGTACATGTTGTGCCTCTCCAGTGCAGCAGTAAGTTGTTTGGCCACCACTTTCTCCAACATTTTGGACAGGAAAGGCAGTTTTGATATGAGCCTGTAGTTCAGGGGTCTCTAACTGGCGGACCGCGGTCCGGATCCGGACCCAGACGCAGTTGCATCCGGACCCAGGACCTAAAATAGATATTTCGGAATCACACATATTAGGCAGCGAGTTTGTACTTTAACCGGAAGGGTTGCACGGTGTATCGATACTAAAAAGGTACAGCGGTACATGTACATTAAAAACGATACGATTTTGCATATTTTTAGTATCGATACTTTATTAAAATAGCGCGCGATCAGAGCGCACTCGCTGCTCCGCTCCCTGTCATGCTGCCTGCAGGCATGCAAGGGGGCGGGGCTGCCCAGTGCGCTCACAGCAACAGGCAGCGCGCGCACTCAGAGAGTGATGCAGGGGAGACATGCACAAGCTTTTACCGACTGTCCTCGGGTTGTTGGAAAACAAGATGCTAGAAGTATCATCTGGAAGTACTTTGGCTATATTGCAGACAGTGAAGGAAAGCCCACTGACCTACAGAGACCCGTCTGCGAAACGTGTTTCAGAGCCACAGACCAAGTGAGGCAACACGTCTAACATGGCAAAGCACCTGGCTTTCAGACAGACACCCCGAACTTTTCAAAGAGTTCAAAGAACGACGGGTAAGCAAATGTGATTATAAACATGAACACCCCCAAACTCACCCATAGACAGCTAACACGAGTAGCCTTAGCCTAGTTTGACAACAAGCCTATATGATCATGAGGTCACAATGCACACAAACATGCACTAAATGAAACACAATTGATGCAAAATGGCTCCATGCTGGTGGAGCTTGAGCTAATTCTTTTTATTTTTAGTTAAGGAAAAATAATTATTCCATGAATTAAGATAAAATATGAAGTGAAAATATCAAACTCACTGTGCAAGTAAATTAAGCATTGTTTATCCACCCACTCCCACAGACAGTCAGACAGATGCCAGAGTCAGCAGCAATCATGGCACCTTGTAGTTTTCATTAATATCTTGCTGTTGGCTAATACTAATATTAATGCCATTTGTTAAGTGTTCAAAAAGCAGGGCAGGAACAAGCTGGTAAAAAAGGGAACCGTACAGATGTTTTATTTGTTACTAGTATAGATAAATATACCAGTTCTCCAAAAAGAGAAACGTGTTGAGAAAGAATATAATTTATAAGCAAGAATGAACAGACTCTTCCATGTTAATTCTTCCCACAGGCAGTGTGTCATATGTTCAGAAACCGTAACTATTGATAAAAGCGGCAAATGAAGTGCACTACGAGGCAAAGCACAACTCCTTTGAACAAACGTACCCACTCACATCTGAAATTAAGACAAAGAAAATAAACCTAAGAGCCCAATATGATCAGAATCCTAACACATGAGTTCACTGTCCCAACAATGATGTTACCAGAGAGAATAGAGCTGAAACAAGTCTTAATAACCACAGATAAAGTCCATGCTCACTGATTTCTCTTTTTAGAAGACAAAAACATAATATTGTAGCTTTTTGATTGACATCACTTCACACATGAATGAACTGAATTTAAAGTTGCAGGACAATTCAGTGAAATACATTTTTCTAAAATGAATTACTTTATTTTAAGATGCACATTCTTCAAAAGCTTTCTGTTATGTCAGTTATTCTTTAATCCAGCCATTATTTTTACTTGAAATGAGAATAACATTTATTTATGTATTATTTATAATCCATCCAGTTAAATTTGAAAACTGAGAATAATAGTTTGTTAAAATATAATTGATGTGATTTCTTTATTTGATTTGACAGTTGTTGACCACACAGAGACGTTGTTACTACTACTAGGCTTCTTGAATATATATATATATATATATAAATAGTGCGGGTTAAATATTATTGTAATGTTTCGGACCTTTGCCCGAGGAGATTTTCTCAATCTGGACCTTTTGGAATTTTAGTTGAAGACCCCTGCTGTAGTTCATGGGCAAAGCTGGATCTAAGTTTGGTTTCTTTAATATGGGCTGGATAGTGGCATGTTTGAAATAGGAAGGGACAATTCCTGTAGACAATGAGGAATTGACAATAGATGTTACTGCAGGGCCAATAATTAGCAGAACTTTCTTAAATAGAGAGGTTGGTATTATATCCAGAGGGCAAGACGATGGCTTTGTTTTATTAATTAAGTCCATCAGGTCTTGAAGGCTGATAGGCTGGAAAGAGTCCAGAACAGCAGGAGATTGCGAGGAGCTACATGTAGATGAACAGATCCCAGGCTGAATGCCAGACCTAATACCCATTACCTTATCATTAAAATAGGTAAGGAATTTGTTGGAATCGTCAACAGAACAGAATGGTAATGTAGAGACAGACGGTGTAACAATTCTCTTAATTGTGTCAAACTAAATCTTGGGATTTCTCTTTGAGGGAGAGATTAGGTTGGCAAAATAAGCAGTTTTAGATTCCTTTACTCCAGTATTAAAGGAAACTCTGAGGTCTTTGAGATATGAGCGATGCACTTCTAGCCCAGTGGCTTTTCAGAGCCGCTCTGTCCTGCAACACTTCCGTCTCAGGCTGTAGACAGCGTTTGTCATCCACGGAGAAGTGTTGTAGGCAGCCCTGGTTTTTTCCTTAAGAGGTGCCACTTTATCCAGCAATGAGGTGCAATGTTCATTAAAAGACTGCATCAAGAGTTCAACATCATTAAGATTTGTGTTAATATCACAGCAGAAGTGCATAGAGAACTGATCAGCTGTACGCTGAGTAATAATGTGGGAGTGGAATGTTTGTTTCAGACACAAGGGGTCAGCATTTACAGAAAGATCAAAGAAAATACATTGATGGTCACTGATCAGTAGGTCCTCGCAACGGGTATGATCAATATCAAGACCCAGGGAGAACACAAGGTCCAAGGTGTGACCACCCATGTGAGTGGCGCCAGAAACATGCGTGAAATTAAAGGATTCAGTAATATTGAGAAACTCAGTGGCTATACAGTCTGTGGTATCATTGATATGCAGATTAAAATCACCAACCAGAAGCACTTTGTCTAGGTTGATAATAGAGGTCAGAAAGTCTGTGAACTCTGATAAAAACTGACCCGCAGGAGCTGGAGGTCGGTAAATTAAAAAACAGTAAAACGGCTTTAGCCGGCCCACTTTAGTCAGCTGCAGTTCAAAAGTAGCATAGGATTCTGTGCTCCCCAATTGGCAGGAAAACTGATTCTTCCAGACCACGGCGAGGCCTCCACCGCGGCCTGTCAGACGCGGTGTCCCAACATAAAAACAGTCCACAGGGCAGAGTTCATTGAAATGGATGCATTCCATATTCCGTTGCCAGGTCTGTCAGAAATAAAAAAGCCAAATTATGACTTGTGAACAAGTCATTTAAAATGTGAGCCTTGTTTGTTACAGAGCGTGCATTAATCAGACACATTTTGATGGGGGAAGACATTGTGTCGTCATCAGCACAGGAAGCTTTGGGGGTATGTGCAATATGACGGATCACTCGTGCAACACCTCGAACCCGATCATAACTAGGGCGTGAGCGCGAGTCTGTGATTCTCACGGGAATGTTCATGGGTCGTGGAGTGGAAGTTACGGTAGAGGCTGGGGAGAGTAGTAGGAGACCCTCCATGCCGCCAGGGGGAGCTAGTGTTGCTGGGGAAGGGGATGAATGCGGCTGATGAATGAACGTAGAGGAGTGACAGAGGACAGGGGTCCAGGATAATGTGTGCCAGGTGTAAACAGTCAATTATGTGGATAGGAGTGAACAGTGTACTGAATATTGGCTGTTAGTACTTCAGCACCAGCTTTGTTCAAGTGTAAACCGTCTCTTCCGTAGAGGCTGGGACGATTCCAAAACAAGTTAAAGTTATTGATTAAACCCACATTGTGAGCCCTACAAGCGGCCTGGAGCCAAGTGTTGAGTGTGCGGACCCTGCTAAAACGAACAGACCCGCGGCCAAGAGTCGGAATGGGGCCAGATAGAAACACTTCCTTTGCTGATTTTCCAAGAAACTCCAGAAGATGGTTAAAGTCCTTTTTTGTCAGTTCAGAGTGTTGTCTGGCTGTGTCATTAGTTCCAACGTGCACAATGAGTCTGTTTACTGAAGAGGGGAGCTTTGGCAGAAGTGATTGGAGATTCGCCAGAATTTCTGGAACAGTCGAACCGGGAAAGCAGCAAGTGTCCGCGTTAAAAAAGTGAACGCCTCTAACCACGGAGTCACCAACAATGAGGGTTGCAGGAGGGAAGAGCGGGCAAATGGATGGTAACTGAGGGCCGAGGTGAAGGGGCAACGAATGTTGTATTTGTGGCCCGGTCTGCGGTGCTTCAGTCCGGGCAGTTGTTGGCTTGGACCAAGAAGTGGGGCTTGACCCACTGGGTGCCTTCTCTGCCGACAAACAATGGACACCACCGGACCGTCGCAAAACTGCCTCTTTTAGAAGTTTTCTCCTGGAGGAAGAGGAAGAGGATGAGGACTGGAACCGCATGTCAAGCAAAGCAGGTGGGCCACAGGCAGCGTCAGCGTCTCCAGCAGCCACAGGTGAGGATGGTACTGCAGAAGCAGACATCGTCCACCCACTTGGTATCAAGTTGGAGAGGTAAGGGCTCCAGCCACCGATATCACAGCCGCATTCGTTGCACCGGGGCCGGGAGGAATCACATCAAGTCCGGGTTCCTCCGACTGGGTGTATTCAGCGGCAGCGGTGCACAGAGAGCCAACCCCAGACCAAGGGAGCGTGGTTGCAGTGTCGGAGATTGCGGCATGTGACCCGATCTCTGAGACACCGAGAGCAGATGACTGGATGTGGGAAATGTGTTTTGCCTGAGTTGATGCCACCGACATAAGATCCACAAGGAGCTTGTTCTTGTTTTGGAGCTCAGATTTCAGGCAACGAATGGAATCCTCCAGACGTGAGTAAGTCATTTTGCAGTCCTTACATACAGCCATGTTCTGCTGCTCTGATCTCCTCACTGCTGAATGCACAGGTGAACCACGTGTTAGGTTAAACGCAACAGTTTCACAATGCTAACAATCCTCAAAATACTACACAAAATTCTGCCATAGATGAGATCCTGTCATGTCTACTTAGTGTGACCAGGACAATCCTAAAACACATGGGAAGTAATGTTTTGACTGTTTCGTTATTGTTAAGTAATATTTATTATTCAACTGAAAATGGGTCTTTGGACACTACGAATTTTTCAGCAATTTCATTGTCAGTACATGTTAAAGCAGAGGTCTTCAACAGGGGAGTCCGCCAAATGTTTTGGTTGATTAGACAATTTAAAAAAAAGAAAAAAAAGAAAAGAAATGTTTCTCTCTGTTCATTATTTTAATAGTTCAGTATTGTATACAAGATAACAGGTATGTTTTTGCATGGCAGTGGCACTAATAGGCCATCACTCATTTTTAGTTTCCACATTTATGTTTAAAATAAAAACATGAATTTGAATAGCTTGTATGCATGATTATCATGCAATTTACAGACAATGTTGATATTGGCATTGATATCAGCTGTTTATAAAAGGCAGTGGCACGGCGTCCCTACTCACTGTGCCTTGCACATGTTTAAAATAAAAACATGAATATATGAACCTGTGTATTGTTTGAATAGCTTAGTATTGAATGCACAATAAAGAGGTATGTTTATACGTGGCACTAGGCCCAGTTTAATATAAAACAATTTTATACAATATTTAACCCATCCTCAATAAGCTAGGGATGGGTTAAATGCAGAGGAACAATTTCGTATATGTGTAAATGTATATGACAATAAACTTAAAACTATACAATATATATATAGTCGGGGGTCCCTGCTCCATCTCTCTGTCAGTTTGGGGGTCCTTGGCCTGAAAAATGTTGAAGACCCCGGTGTTAAAGCAATGTGCTGTTTAAGTGTTAACAGGCCCAACTTTTGACACCAAGGGTACATCCCAAGTCTCTTAATTGTCATTTCCTCGGTCCTCGCTTGAACCAGAAGTTGTTCTGCTCAACCATATTGACGCCCGTCCCAAAGCTCTTATTTAGATCGGAGGATCGGAGGGATCTCGGAGGAGCCATGAGCGAGGACCCATGAGAACAGCCTTCCAGGAAGTGTTTTAACAGCCGACACACCCCCTCATTGGTCATCAGTTATGTGATTGGACGCTGCAGCCGATCGGACTGATCAGATTATTCTCAATATCTCTAAAGTTTCATACCAGAGTGAAGACAGATCAGATTAAACTCAAGCTTTATATTTGATTCGTTTTCTAATTCAACATCTGGTTTAAATAAATGTTCATTGTAGTCTGAACAACAAAACGACCACAAACAACTTTCTACATTTATTAGAAAGATTTGTGTTTTTCCCTCAATAACTTTAACTATGGATACAAATAAAGTCAGAGAGAGCTGCACAGACTAAAGACTTTTTACATCATATCATTCAGTCACGTGAGGCTGATCATTCCTGAGTGTCTGGTTTGATGAGTTGTCATTTTGAATTTATCCTGAAACATGGAGCCTTATAAATGAATTCCAGTGTTCAAGAGAAACCATAATCATATTCTGGGTTATTTAATGATTCACAATCTCAAAATATACAGATGCAAATAAGTCATAAATAAGACAAACGCATTCTGTCGGTAGAAATCGGTCCTGCGCTCATAAACAGGACACAGAACATAGTATAAATACTCAATGCAGTTTGTTAAACAGGTAACGGGCTACAGAGAGAAAACATCTCTACTCTGGCAGTTATGATTACGGTGTCTTTATTGGTATTAGTACAGTGCATGTGTGCAGACACAAACTCCCTTAAAGTGTCTCCAGCTGTTAAAGCCGACTGACAGCGGATCTAACACTTCTGATGACAAGCTGTGATCAGAAACAGACGTTGCTTCACGTGACGCTTCAGAGGAAAGGAAGTCTCATTTTTCTTAAAACATATCTCCTCGTTTCCTCTCCTCGCTTGGTTTCCTTGCATGTCTCCATGACCTCTAGAAATCATCAGATAGTAAATCATTTGGCTTTGAGTTTGAAATGGTAATTACACTCTATTACAACTAAAAGTAAATTTTCGTAATTCAGTCATCATTTGTAGTAGTCATGATAATATGGTAACAAGATAAAAAAAAGCCAAAGATTTGGGAATTACAGGTATTGGTTCTAAATATTAATATGGACCCAATATGCAACTAACCTGTGGAAAACATACCCAAACCTGATACATATTTTAATTTTCCAAAGACCCGAACACTGCAATGCAAGCAGCAGCACGATGTTCCACCAAGGTGATTATTACTTTAAAAATGTGGTTGTTTTATATGATCTGCATTCTCCAAAGACTGTATTCATATTCAGTTGCACTCCTATCGGGTGCTGGATATCTTTAAATGCAGGCTAGGGATGCACGATACCTACCAATACAGCAGTGGCGGGCCGTGCATTGTATACCTGGGCCTTCACTGCTGTCCTGCAGCTGAAACACCTCATTATGATGTCACAGCTACGGTTATTATTTGTTTCGTGTAAAAACAAAGCTCAACAACTATAAATACACTAACTGCAGAGTGCAGATACATGAATACGCCGAGAGTGCGTCTCCTCTCTTCTCTGACTGCAGCGCGAGGCTTCTGTGAGAGTAGCCGCCTGTGAGTACTTTGGGGCGGCTCACGGCAGCACCGCTGCTCGTTCACGACGGTGTAGAACGTACGAGCTGTCACGTCAGAGTCACAACACCAGAAAACTCTCCAACACCAGAACAAAGTCACTAGATTTGTCACTAGTAGCTTTTGACAAAAAAAGTCTCCATGAGGGTTTGGAAAGTCACCAAGTTGGCAACATTGGCACCGACTAAATATGTCCCCAGAGCAAAACTGGACGTAACAATGGTTCCTATCACATAGAAAACCAAAGAAAAATCCATCTTCATAAAAACAAGAATATATAAACAAGCATATTAAAGCTACTGCAGATGTAAAAACAAAAGCATTTAACTTACCAGAGCTGCTGTTCACTATTTAAAGACAAAGTCCATCCTCCTTTCTTTGTTAACAAAGAGTTTAATCTCACGGTTGTTCAGTACATCCACTGCAATACAGAGTAGCGATATGAGTACTTCATAATACCATTTCTAGCATGACTTTGAAAGCATGATTAGCCTAACAGTTCATATGAAATTTTACGAAAAGTTACTTTTCAATTTTTGTGCGTTTTCCCACCAAAGTCAGCAACACTCAACGTCAATTTCTGCTCTTTTCAAAATCAAAATTAGTTTATTATAGTTAGGTTTAGGCAAAGTTCCTAGATGTCAGCAAAATGCAGCAGAGGTCTGGTTATGTAACTAAAATAAATCTGGATCTTTGCTGTACAGAGAAAAGAGAGTCCCCCAGGGACCGGGTCATGGTCCACTTTATGTTTTAAGCAAAAAGGGGTCTAATCTCTGTGAGGCGCAGTGAAACTCTACAACAATAAAAGCCGAGCACATTAATTAAAAGAATATTGACGACCAATTTTAAAAAGCAAACTAGAAGGTAAACACCTTCAGTTCTACAATAAACTGTTAAAAAAGGAACTTCATAGTTTAATTTGAATTCGACCATCAGAGTGGTGTGTAGGATGAAGAGTAGAAGCAGTAGAGAACAGCCTGCATAGTGAAACAGAACAAAAGCCAGTGCAGACCACAGCGGTGTTTAAGGACGTGCATGGGAACAATGAAGTGATTGCGTTGCAAGGCTCCCTGAGCTCTCTGCCTGATTTGCAGCATTAAAAGCCAAATGATTATTTAGGGAGAATAAAGCCACTATTAAAGACAACTGACTCTGACTCTGTGAGAAAGGCAAAGAGGGCTAAGGTTCCTCTAACAAATATTTAACTCTGCTGCCTTCAGGATAAATAGAACCAATGGATACACATGCTGAAAACCAATCCTTTATCGGCTGCAGTGTGCATGAGCTGAGGCAGCATGCTACACTATATGAGAAACATATTCATAATGCTTTAGTATACAAGAAATTTAAAAAATGAACGTACCTCAGTGTTTTATACGATGAACCGTGGATGCAAGAAGTGCACACAGATCAAACTGAGACTTTGGAACACTGCAGCCAATTTTAAATGTCCAAAACTGTACAAAATGAAAGCTAAACCTTTCTCCAAAAGATAAAAGCTGCGTTCCAAATCACATACTTTATCTTTGAACTTTTAGTACATACTGCAGCTGCCCTTACAATTTACTTACTGTTGCATGCAGTATGCATACAATTTGGACATACTACTTTATCATACTTTGACCCTTTTGCTCAGGATTTGGTGTCAGAATAGCCTAAAAGGCATGCTAGCTTGCATACTATGCATTGAGACATACTAAATATGTTTCTGCCAACATAAATAGTATGCTAGTATGGGTATTGGGACACACAGATAAATCTCTTTTTGGTTGTTTTCCCGAGACATTTCTGCAGCTGTTACGGCGGCTAAAGCACAATATTTATTTACATTTTTCCAGCTGTGAATACTTCCTACATTCCAATAATGTCCATTGAATCCGAGACCGTCCTCCCAGGATAAAACAGCAGCATTGGTCTCTTGCAAATCAATAATCCTAATGTTCACTGTCTTGGTTTAGCACGCAACTATTTCTCTTCCACTGGGAATCATCGATGTTTTTACAAAATGTCTTGGATATCCATCCAAGATATTTGATTCTCGACGAAAGAGGTGGATCGTCCACAGAAACATTTGGTATCTCTGACTCAAATATAATGGTGGAATCCAGTAGGGACAAACTGGGGGCCGAGCGACTAAGCGCTCTTAGGCCCAAACTCTTCACAAGCTACAGCACACTCTGACGCATCTGACACAAGTGCAGTTTATTAAATTGTGCATTGCATCACCCTAATAATAATTTTATTCATTGTTATGAAATTAATGTGACTCCGGAGTGAGTGGACAGACATTTGTGGAAGAGAAGTCCCCACACAGACGAGAGGAAGGAGAGATGAAGATTGCAAGTGCCATCTATTTTCCATTGGCTCTGCAGGCCCTGGCAGTGGCAGGACTATGACAATATCTCTATTAGGAGTGATGGAAAGTGTGTCGCCTCCACATTATTAACTGAGCTGCAGGTCTGGGATCAGCATACAGTGGCTGAGAGTAATGCGTGCTGCTGTATTGTACGCTCCGGTGCTGCCACTGGCCTCTCCTCCACGCTGGCAAGGTCGTTTGACCTGATTGGTATCAAAACGTATTAATAAACCATTTGTTCCAATTACACTGAGGGCCGGTTGGCAGAGAAATACTGCAGGAGGGCTCAAGAGAAGCTTCAATAGACAATGCACACAGTGGTGACTGCATTGTGTTCGTCACTGATAGAATTGACTGCATCACTGCAGGTTTGCCCTGCCAACACTTTCTCTCTCCCAACTCTACAAATAGAGTGGACCGACCACCGAAATCTCGAATACATCCATTCTGCCCGGCGACTGAACTCCCGCCAAGCCTGTTGGGCTCTGTTCTTTGCCCGTTTCAACTTCACCATCACCTACCGCCCAGAAAGTAAGAACATCAAGCCCGACGCCCTCTCTCATCAGTTTTCCCCAGACGAGGTTGACCCAGCTCTGGACATGATTGTTCCACCCGCCTGTGTCCTAGGGGTTCTCACCTGGGCGATAGAGTCTGCAGTGCGGGAGGCTCAGTTCCTGGGTCCTACAATGGGCTCATGACTCCCGACTCTCCGGCCACCCTGGGATAAGACGTACAATCAACTGGCTCCGGCACTCCTTCTGGTGGCCATCTTTGGACAATGACACCCGAGCGTACGTCCTAGCCTGTACCACCTGTGCGCGCAACAAGGCCTCACACAGACCCCTGTTGGACTATTACGACCTCTGCCTGTTCCCCACAGGCCTTGCCATATGGCATTGGACTTCGTCACCGGATTTCCCCCCTCCGAGAGCAACACGGTCAGCCTTACCATCGTGGACCGGTTTTCCAAGGAGGCTCACTTTATTCCCCTTTCCAAGCTCCCGTCGGCCCGCGAGACCGCAGACTTGTTGGTTCAACATGTCTTTAGACTCCACGGCATCCCTGTGGACATTGTCTCTGATCGGGGTGCCCAGTTCTCCTCCCAAGTTTGGAAGGCGTTCTGCCGCAGCCTCTGTGCCACTGCTAGCCTCTCCTCCGGCTTTCACCCCCAGACCAATGGGCAGACCGAGAGGCTTAACCAGGAGCTAGAAGCCATTAGTGGTGTCACGGATCACGGATCGATCCGTGATCCGTTCGGATCAGCCCTCACGGTTCGGATCACAATTCACAATTGTGATCCGCGGATCAATCGAGTATTTTTATTTTTTTTGTTTACAGTAATCATCATAGTGTGTAATAAAGTTCTACTGCTGCTGTTCCTTTTCAAGTAACAAGTCCCCGAATATCAGTGCAGAGTGTCAGTGAACAGATATACAGCAGGAGTGTGTTCACGTGAACGAAGCAGGTCAGAAGCATTTAACGGTGAAGTCATGGCGAGCGGAGGAACATGAGAAGCCGCGGCGTCATTTATGTCGCAAGTTTGGGGACATTTTGTCTTCTCTGTAACGTATAATGACGGATGAGGGTGGTGGACAAAGCGTTACGGTATGTAGGCGTTATTTAAAGAGAAAGACACACGACAACGGCAAAACATCGGCATGTCCACACATATGAAGAGACACCATCCCGTCTGTCAGCGACGGGGACACTCCGGTGTGGAAAACAAAGGATTTCTAAATCTGGTTAAAATGCTTGAGCCACGCTACGAAATCCACTCACGCACCCACTTCAGTGTGAAGCTGTTCCAGGCGTCTATGAGAAGGAAAAGACTGTAGAGACTGCTTTCACCACGGCTGAGTGATTCTTAGTCCGGCGCTGTAGACACGCCCCCTCTGTGAGAGTCACACAGACACACACCTGGTTCAGGTGCTGACAGAAGTATCAGAGTGAAGCTAGACAGTCCCAATAATATTCCAGTCACCACAGAAAGGTCGACCCTCTCCCCAGACAATGGAGATATTCTCATCTTGGCGCTAGTCTTACTAGATTTTTGGTGACTTTAAATTTAGGGAGGTCTTTCAATTTGCTTGCATTGGCACTTAGTCAGGTGGTGTTCAAAAGGACTTGGTGACTTAAAAATTGTTAATTCTACATTTGGAGACGATGATCTGCGTATTTAAATTTCACTCTTAAGAGCCTATTGTGGCACAATAACTGAGTCATGCATTTAAAAATAGGCGGAGGCTTGGCTAAATACTGTGCTTGTTACCCTGTCTTTCGCCTCTTTCTCTGCATCAGCTCATTATAGGAGCTGTCAGTCAGGGCCACAATGCGCCGGGCATTCTGCTTCCAAAACCCCAGCCCTAAAGACAAGATAATGGAGTAAAGAAAAAGAATGGAGAAAACAAATTAGACAAGATTGGAACAATAATTGATATACAAGATGTATATGTGATATATGTTATATTAACTACACTTTGGTAGAAATTAAGTTTTTACAAATACATACCAGTTATCCCGGTACCTTCCAGCAGGCGGTTTCCATGGCCGTCGCAGAGGACTATCTCTTCCTCTGTGCCCAGGTCAGTTTTGACCTTCTGGGCAATGGTAGCCAGATTGGCCTCATGCTCGGTGAACTCTACATAGAGCGTTCCCCTATCGGCCCGAAGTACACCCCCATCAACGGTACCTATTGATATGCTCCTTTTGAGAGAGAAAAGTTCAAGCTAGTTTCTTTTCTCATTCAGACTGTTAACATACAATGGTTTTATGTTTTCAAAAATAATCCTAGAGTGCATTGTAAATATCCATGTTCAGCTCTGTATTTGGTTTAGGTCTAAACAAACCTGGAAAAACTTCTCCCAACTTGAGCGGTTGCAGGTCCTGAGCGGCTAGCAGACGCCACAGGCCTGGCTCCAAATCGAAAGAGGTTAGGTTGGGGTTGGGGGACAGGCAGACTTGCCGTTGCGGCAGGTGTTTCTTCACCGCAAAGCTCATATCTGTCCTGGACAATTATCCCTCCAAAAAACCCAGTCACGCCGGGCACCAGGACAACACCAGTCTTGGATATGAGGTACAGACTTGCTGGTGTCAGCTGCAAATACAGAGATGAAAATATCTTTGTCTGTTTGTTGGAGCCATAATGTTGTTGTTGATGAGTTTTAGCTTTCACCTGCATCATTAAAAAGAGATACTCATGCTTTCAGTGCTTTTTTTTTCAGGCGAACCTGAAACTTTTCAATTTGAGCAGTATGCCATCTTCATTTACTATTAACCAGTAACATATACCGTACTTTCCGGACTATAAGCCGCTACGTTTTTCCCCACGCTTTGAGACTGCGGCGTATACACCCGTGCGACTTATATGCGGATTTTTCCGTAGCTTTTCTCCCCCACAACAACCGCAACTTCCGGTTCCGGTCTAACACAACATTTACGAGCACTACACTTTTTTACTTTTTTTTTTACTTTTTTACTACACTTTTTTACTAGTTTTTTTGTGTGCGTGTTTTTGAGTGAGAGAAATAAATCATCTTGGTTTGCAATATAACTCTGCTGTCCTGAGTCTGATTTTGGGTCCTTGAACACGCCAAGCCAGTTAGCCGTAAATGCTACTCAGAGCTACGAGCTACGTAGACACGCTGCATGTGAAGAGCAACTTTTTCTCAACTCTGCCAGTGGATCCTAACAGCTCGGATCCTAACAGCTCGGAACAGTGTGAAAGAATCTACCATCAGCAACGGGTTCCGAAAGGCTGGGATACTAGAAGATTAAGGGGACAGCGTAATGCGTGTTTTTGTGTGAGAGAAATAAATCATTTTGCAATATAACTCTGCAGTCCTGAGTCTGATTTTGGGTCCTTGAACACACCACTTCATGGCTGACTAACAACGAATTGCTGAGATAAAGCAGACTATAAAAACACACATATTACTTGCATGCTGTGGGGGGGGGGGTACAGTTAGGACAATGTTTAGAAAAGTGTAGCATTCAGCGTGTTGTTGAAAGCATTTGTCATGGAGAAAAATACCGGAAATAGTCCAGACATACGAAAAAAAAGTCCGCGCATCATCATCATACCAGCCATTCTAAACACAATTACCGTATACATGAACTAAGATCATATCTGGAAGATATCTAGAAGATTGATGATGATGAGAAGATGATCTTAGTTCATGTATAATTGTGTTTACAATGGCTGGTATGATGATGTTGCGCGGACAAATGACAAATGCTTTCAACAACACGCTGAATGCTACACTTTTCTAAACATTGTCCTAACTGTACCCCCCCCCCCCACCACACCCGACAGCATGTGAATAATATGTGTGTTTTCATAGTTTCATAGTTTCATCTCAGCCATTCGTTGTTACCGGTATTCAGCCATGAAGTGGTGTGTTCAAGGACCGAAATGCCGACTCCGGACAACATGATTTATTTCTCTCACTCAAAAACATGCATTACGCTGTCCCCTTAATCTCGTGGTATCCCAGCCTTTCGGAACCCGTTGCTGATGGTGGATTCTTTCACACTGTTCCGAGCTGTTAGGATCCGAGCTGTTAGGATACACTGATGGTGCAGACGAAACGCGGACTGCAAGCACGAACGAAGCAATTCTGAGGCTGTTTAATTCCGACACTGAAGAAGAGGACTTCACAGGAGGGCGATCAATAGCGATCCTGCGTGTTTTTGTGTGCGTGTTTTTGAGTGAGAGAAATAAATCATCTTGGTTTGCAATCTAACTCTGCTGTCCTGATGCTGTCCTGTCCTGCATTTGGGTCCTTGAACACACCACATCATGTCCGACTCGCTAGTCATGCTGGCTACGAGCAACAACAGTTATTGCCTCGTTTGCTTTTAGATTCTAACTAGAAAATGCATTTCCTGCTGAAAATGCGTTGGAATGCTGAAAGCTGAAATTAATTGTGAAAAAATTGCAGAAAATTAAGAAATGGGAGACTATCTGTCTGAAAAATGTTGAAGCCCGAAAGCATTTAAACTGCACTGCTGAAAAACCTTCTAGTTGAAATGTCTAACTATGGTGTCTGTAGCTGAAAGTATGAGGAAGAAGAAGGCTTTGAAAGTTGAAGTATAACAGGATTTGAAGATTTTCTCCATAGAGATCCAATTTCAAAAGAAAATTGCAAAAAGCTTCATTCAAAAAGTTTAAAGATTACAAAAATGAAAAGTCAAAGCACCCCTCTCCTGAAAGAGCTGAACATTTTGATATTTTAACAATTTCTGTAGCTTAAACACATTTCAGAAGTAGTGATATTTGTAGTAATAGTAGTAGAAGTTGTAGTTGAAGTAGAAGTATTAGTAGCATTAGAATAAGTAGTAGTAGTAGTGATATTTGTAATAGTAGAAGTCGTAGTTGTAGTAGAAGTATCATTAGTAGTAGAAGTATTAGTATTTAGAAGAAGTATTAGTATTCAGAAGAAGTAGTAGCCTAGTATCAGTAGTAGTAGTAATAGCTGTAGTAGTGGTCGTAGTATTTAATATAACAGTAGTAGTAGTAGTCGTAAAAGTAATGGCAGTATTTGAAGTAGCAGTAGTAGTAGTACTAGTAGCAGTCGTACTAATAGCTGTAGTAGTATTAGTACTGGTAGTAGCATGAATAGCAGTAGTAGCAGTTGTATAAGTAATAGTAGTAGTGGTAGTAATAGCAGTAGTGGCAGTAATAATATTGATGGTAGCAGTAATAGCACTAGTAATAGTAGCAACAGCAAAAGTTGTAGTAGAAGTAGTATCAGTAGTAGTAGTAATACTAGAAATATTAGCAGCAGTAGTAGTTGTCGCAGTATTAGTAAGAGCATTCATTTTTTCAACAAAAAAGCCTAATTTTGAGTTTAATGTTTAAATACAGTTAATCCATGAGGCTTTTATTTTGAAAGGGTGGGACTGGGTGGGGGAGGGAGGGGGAGAGGAGACATAATCATAATGTTTGCCACACATAAACAGAGGTTATTAAATGACAGGCTTCATCACAAGCATTTCAGTTAGGATTCATTCTGTGGGGCTTTTATTTTAAAATGGCGTGTGTGTGTGGGGGGGGGGGGGGGGGGTGGAGGAGGGTGGAAAGACCTCTAAAGAGTCCTAAGACCTGAATGAGAGAGAGAGAGAGAGAGAGAAGTCTGTGTGTTTGTCAACATCACTAATTACTGGCTCAATCGTGAACACCTGTGTGCCTGAAGCCATTTCATGGAGATAACACAGGGAGACGCCTCTCAAACAAATCATCAAAACTCCCATAACCGTAGCTCCTATTGCTCCGATATTAATAATTGAGAGGGAGGCTGAGTTGACGAACAGATCCTGTAAAAATTGTGTCTGTAGTTTAAAAAATGTGGCTTAACTGGCGATCTAGAAATGGGGTACCGTGTTCTGTGGAAGATGTTTTTGAAGCAAAATTTAACATTGGTCTCTATGGAGCAGAAAGTTGGTTTTCCTGTCAATTAATGGCTTCTGTGTCAAATGTGGAAATCTGTGGGATTCCACAGTAATGTTTCTACGACAAGGACAATATTAGCTACTTTTACATCCAGAAATTATGCATGAAGAGTGAAGATTGTGGACACAGTGGCAAAACACAAATGTTTTTTTCACAAGAATCTCAAGCTGCTCTTCACTCTAGCGGTGACATCACGCACTCTAAGCTGCGCAATACACACCCATTATAAAGTCAGAAAAGGGCTGAAAAATCATAAAAGTTAGATTGCTGCAGTTCAAAAAGTTTAAAAGATATCGGAAAGCTGAATTATGCGGCAATAGTTCAGAGTTTTCTCAACATTTGAAAGTTGAAATGGTGTCTTTAGCTGAAAGTATGAGGAAGTTGAAGGATTTGAAAGTTGAAGAAGTTTAAGAGGATTTGAGGATTTAAGAGGATCTTCTCCATAGAAACCCATTCAAAAGAAAGTTGCTAAAAGCTTAATAATTCAAAAAGTTTAAAGGTTAGAAATATGAAGAGATATAGCACCCCTCTGCTGAAAAAGCTGAACATTTTGAGAGTTGAACGGTTTCTGTAGCTTAAAATATGAAGGAGAAGAAGCGTGCCGACGAAACGGGGGACGGAAGAAATAGTGGAATAAAGATTCGAAGAACAATAGTTGGAATGCTTAACAGCATTCCAACAATGAGAAGACACGATGCTTCCTTTTACTTCTTCCTTTTGGTAGCCTTGAGAGACCTAAGTCTGTCAGTATGTCTGCATGAAAAGATGTACGAATATATATTATATTCGCTAATGCTAATCGCGGTTAGCATTTCCCCATTGGCCGTAATGTTAAAATTAGCTTAGAAGCTAGCGACATGTTATGATGTTCAGAGAAGAAGACAACTTTAGCACTGTTAAAAGCATCTTGCTGTTCAACGGGGACACCAGCGGGGGCAGCTGCGGCTTATAGACCAGTGTGGCTAATCTGTACACATTCTTTTTCCTTCTAAAAATCAGCTGGTGCGGCGTATATACCGGTGCGCTCTATAGTCCGGAAAATACGGTACACAATATTTACACATCTGAAGAAATCTCACAAGTGTTACCTGTATTTTAATTATAACATCAAAACTAGACAATGCATTTCCTGCTGAAAATGTGTAGGAATGCTGAAAGCTGAAATGAATTGCAAAAACATTAATACAGAAATAGGAGACTACCTGTCTGAAAAATGTTGAAGCCCGAAAGCGTCTAATGTCTAACTATGGTGTCTGTAGCTGAAGGTATGAGGAAGAAGAAGGCTTTGAAGATTTTCTCCATAGAGAGCCCATTCAAAAGAAAATTGCAAATAGCTTAATATTTCAAAAAAATTTAAAGATTACAAATATGAAAAGTCATTTCACCCCTCTCCTGAAAGAGCTGAACATTTTGATATTCGAACGGTTTCTGTGGCTTAAAAAAGGTCAGCAGTAGTGATATTTGTAGTAATAGTGCTAGTAGTTGTAGTAGAAGTATTATTAGTAGTAGAAGTATTCGTAGCATTGGAATAAGTACTAGTAGTGGCAGTAGTGACATTTGTAGTACTATTAGTGGTAGAAGTATTAGTAATTAGAATAAGTCGTAGAAGTAGTGGTATCAGTAGTCATAGTGATAGCTGTAGTAGTGGTCGCAGTATTTAAGAGCATAAAAGGCTGAGATTGAACCTTAAACCAGCATCAGTGTAAGCATAAGATTCTAATGAAAACATCATGACACAGCGAAATCAACTGTCCTGAGCCAGTTTTTTGAAGAAAATCTTTGAAACTATGTTTACTTTCACAAAATCGCCTTTTTGGCTTCATCCCAGCCTGAAACGTCTTTTAAGGTACATTCTCAGCCTTTTATGGTCTTAAAAGACGTTTCAGGCTTGGAAGAGGCCAAAAGTGGATTTTGTGAAAGTAAACATAGTTTAAAACTATGTTTGTCAACGGTGTGTCAATGCGTCTTATCATGTCGTGTGGTATCCTGTGATGCATTGGTACAAGTAAGACTGAACAATGTTGATTTAATGATATAGTGTCAATGTGCAACGAAATAAATGGATCGCCGGATCGAAAGAGATACAGCGCACTGAACAGTGATTTGTTTGTGGCATAGAACAGGCGCCCAAACAAGTTCTCCTGTTCGCCCCCCAGTGGCTTTAAGACCAAATTGGATATTTGTTAAAGTCACTACACTGTTGTTTTTACTATACTGCTCTCTCATACACACATGGATGTGTGAGAGACTTTCAGACCTTATTATCACTACATCATAATAATAAATTACCTTTACCTATTCACTGTGTCTCTCATGATTCAAATGCAATTTCAATGCTCAACAGCTTTCAGCTTGAGAAAACCCGATCACCGGTCCAAGTCAAACCACACTGGGAGCTCTGAAAGGTTTATCTGATGTTGAAGATATTTTCAGAGTTAATGATTCCACTGGCCATTATTTGCTAATATTACTGTGAATTTAAGTTATTACTTTTCCATTTAATTTTCACATTATTTCCTCCTCTATTTCTGTCAATATCATTTACAACCTATTAGTTTCCCACGGAGACATGTGTTTTGTGTGTCACATTAGCGCCCTCTGCTGGGCCCCTGCAATTAGGCTTCCTTCCCCCATTTACAGGAAATTTGGCGGTAAAGCAAGCTCTTAACGATTAATTAAGTGGCTGCCATCTTTGCGCCGAATACGGAGCCACGTGTTTGTTATTTTATTATTATCCTAAAGTATATGCGCAACATAAACCCTCAGCTACACTTACATAAAACATACTTATACTCTAAGAACAGGTAACATTTTATAACCTTACATAATTGCAGAGCACCAATTACAGCCCCTTTCAACATGCATTCGTAGGTGAAGGTGAAACTTAACCTTTTTGAATTTCTGGCACTGACGTTAAAACTAAAATACAAATATCAAAATACATACTTTGTGGTGCGAGATTATACATTTGTACTAAATATTAAACCTAAATATTCTGGCGATGTTCTCCAGGGTGATGTCAATCTTCCGCAACTGGAGAAGCCGAGGTCCTCTCCACAGAGTTGCTTTATCTCCCATCTTCCAGTATAGCTCAATGCGGCACCTGACCCTTATATATTGGCTGGCAAAGTAATAAATACTCTTCCATGCCAGTGGGTGGCAGTAGGTAGCGCAATAATGACCGTGATAATTTAAGACGGTAGAATGAAATGATGGGAGGGCGGGGGTCTGCAGATCAGTCTCCATCGCTGTGTTCCCGACTGCACATTTTGCTTTTAAACTGGGTGCACTTGGCACAGAGTTCACTCGGCGATTTGCCGACTTTGCAGCTCAGAAATTTAAATTTGAACTGCTTAGCGATCCATTTGCAGCTGACATGGAAAAGAGCACCTGTGCACATCCAAATGGAGCTGATATACCTCCAGTGTAATGACGCACTCAAGGCAAAGTATGACTCTGTTGGCGCTGCACAAGCGTCATCCCCGAAACGACGCCTACATGCTGCTCAAACGCTCTGCATGTTTGGAAGCACATACCTGTGTGAGCAGCTTTTCTCTGTGATGAAGATGAACAAAAACCCACACAGGAGTCGTCTCATTGATGCACCTTCACTCCATCTTGAGGGTTTCCACAGCACAGAACCTAACTCCAGATATTAATGAACTGGCAGCCAAGAGAATATGCCAAACATCTGACTCTGATACGTATGCATAAAATAATGCAGCCTACCTTAACATGTATTCTTTTTGCACTTTGTTCAATATCCTTTCTCTCCCGTTTATTAAATGGTGACTCTATTTGGCCCTCAACGTAGTCCCAATTTCTTATTTTGTCCCTCTCTGTGATTGAGTTTGACACCCCTGCATATCTGCTGTATTATGCTAAAAGGTTTCACTTTGTAACGTTTTTGGTTGTTGGTGTGCCGCAGGATCTTTTTAATGTAAAAAATGTGCCGCGGCTCAGAAAAGGTTGAAAAACACTGCTTTAATAACTTTTCATTTCCATTCTATTAAACATCAAAAACATTAGAAAGCTGATCATATCCAACCCAAGTTACTGAATTTAATTTGAATCTGTATTGTAATTCACGGTTATAACAATCTGAAGGAGAAGGATAAGGATGTTTATTGTCATTGTAAAAACATACAACGAAATTAAGTTGGCGACTCATCAGTCAGTACAGTAGCAGTTAAAAAGTACATAAAACATTAAGACAAGACAATTTAAAACAATACATTAAATAAATATATACAAGATAAAACAAGATAAAGCACAGGCATCAACGGCTTCAAAGTAAAAAAATGTGCTTAGTTAAAGTGTCGTGTTAATGAATTGTATCACCGCAGCACTGTCCGGTGTGAGCTGGGTGGGGGTAGGGGGGCGATGGAGGACACCGCTCTGGGGAAGAAGCTGTTCCTCAGCCTGTTAGTCCGGGTTTTGATGGTCCTGTATCTCCTTCCTGATGGCAGTGGAACAAACGGAGAGTGACCCGGGTGAGTGGTGTCTGTGCAGATGTTTCTGGCCTTCTTCTGGAGACGGCCAGCATACACAGCGTCCAGGTCAGGCAGGGTAACTCCCACAATCCTCTGTGCTGTTCTAACACCCGGGCCAGGTCCCTCCGGTTCTCTGCTGTGCAGCTGGCGTACCACACAGTAAAGCACTGACACAGGATGCTTTCGATCACACTTCTGTAGAAGTTAACCAGAAGGGCAGGCAGCTTGTTTGAGCTTCCTCAGAAAGAAGAGCCTCTGCTGGGCTTTCTTCACCAGGTGTGATGTGTTCAGGGACCAAGTGAGGTCTTTAGTGATGTGGAGCCCCAGGAATTTGATGCTGTCCACCCTCTCCACCTCCTCCCCACTTATGTAGAGAGGAGAGGGTGTGGTCTTCCTGGATCTCCTGAAGTCCACTATGACTTCTTTGGTCTTGGTGGTGTTCAGGACCAGGTTGTTGTCCGAGCACCACTCAGCCAGATGTTGGACCTCCTGTCTGCAGTGTGTCTCGTCATTGTTGGAGATGATTCCCACCACAGTGGTGTCATCAGCAAACTTCACCACTGTGTTGGAGGAATATGTGGCAGAGCAGTCCTGAGTGAAGAGGGTGAAGAGGGCCGGGCTGAGCACACAGCCCTGCGGTGCACCAATGTTCAGGATGGTGGTTGTTGATGTCAGGTTCCCTATCCTGACATTTTCTCCATTGAATGGTATATTTGACACTGAACTAGTTCATCTTTATCTGAGTGATATAACTGGTATGTAAAAACTACACGGACAACAAAATAGATGTAAATGTTGATCGACATCTGATTCCCTTCTGCTCATAATAAAACAAGTAAACAACTCAAAAGTTGACACTGTCAGGTCCATTCTCCATCCATTGTGTGCGTCCCTTTAAGAATCAGGATTTGGGAGTGACGCGGATATGAAAGCTGGTTTATCCGTCTTTCCTTTACAAGCAGGAAAATTATTTCTCTCTTTATTTGAGAAAAGTTCATATTTGTGTTGTCAAATTTCACTATGACCCTGAAATTCTGTCTCTTGTGTTACCATATACTGAATGCAAGCAAAACTACAGAGCAAAATCACACTCTGATTGAACCAATCTATGAACTGGCTGAAACAATGGATATCCGCGGCCCCAAATGGGCCCCAAAAAAACTTGCCGCAAACATGACACTCCCCTTGGGGCTAAGCCCCCCCTTTCTTTGAATCCTAGAAACGCCCCTGAGTGGCAGCAAACAGTGGAAACTGCAGTGAGAAGTTGTGGCACACGTGCGCAGAGCTTGCAACAGGAAGTGCCTCTACTAGCAAGACGTTGTTCAATATAAGAGTCATGGTTATTGCATTGACTGAGTTCAGGAGGTCAGTGAAGGTCTCTTGACCCGTGGCGCTGTTAAAACTAAATCCTAGCAACCTAGGGCAGGGGTCGACAACCTTTTCTATCCAAAGAGCCATTTTGCTCTATTTTCCACCAAATAAAATTTGCCTGGAGCCGTAAAAGCTATTTGATATCACAACTTATAAAGTTGTATATATAGTTATATTATATATACAAAAACTATAGTTTGTTGTATTTATGAAAATATAGAACAAGAATAAAGACAATTCTTGACATTTTATTGCTATTTTACCTGATATAACAATATCAAACTCTGATGAAGAGTCGTGTTTGCTGCAGCAGCTGAGTAATGGCTCTTTGTCGCTCATCTCCAGCGTGACACTTTTCAGCACATGCTGTGTGCTTGTTCTGGAAGCATACAGGTAAGCCAGCATCGTTGGCAGTGAAAGCAAATGAAGACGTCCACGCAGAGTTAAACTCTATTTTCCTCCGTGACTGTTCTTTTTTTGGATGTATCCATTGATAGTGTACAGAGGGTGTTGAGGAGAAATCTCGGATGCACAGACGGAGATCGAGGCATTTAGCTCAATTCAAGCAATAAACATTTATTTGTGACAGAAGTATTATGCCCAGCAGTCAAACGTGCACGTGGCCTAGTCTCTACTCTGAAGGAGTAGGAAAAAGGTGCAAAAGACAGGAAAAGGCGCGTAAACATCATGCGCATAACATTATATAGTTTCTTCTTACAGAAGCTCATTGGTGGAATTCAAAGTAGCAGGCGGCTTTTATTAGCGTTCAGTGGCCTGGTAGGAGCACTGAGCATATCCGCCCACACTGGCTCACGATGGATCCTCCTTCGCTGCATCATCAGTGTGTGTGCATGTTGTTAGCACTCGAGGCGCTGAAAGGGTGCAATTCTAGCTATTTCAGAAGTCTCTGTGTGGATAGATAAGGGAGTTCTTCTCCTACGCTATGCTGGCGGTTTTCCGCCCTAATCTAGTGCTGTAAGCAGGTGGTTCTCTTCAGGGCCACAGTATCAGTTTCTATTGTGCAAGCAAGCGCTGGAATGACCTGCCTGGAGTATTTGACCTACTTACTGTGACCTCACAACTCCGCAATATAAGCATACAAGTAAAGCGCATATTATTTTACACAACAAGGGCGGGGGTCTGAAAATCATGATCAGTGACCTGCAGGGACAGGTCTTGACAGGGGTAGAGGATTTAACTGCCTGTGGGAATAATTAACATATAAGATTCTGTTCATTCTTGCTTGTTTGTCTATGTTTATAGCTGACAATTACTCTCATCTTCACCTTAAGACTGGTCCTACCTATGGCAGGAAATGATGACTGGGTATCTTGCTGCTGCGGGTGTCACTGCATCGGAGGGTCGTGTTGGAGCCGTTTTGCGCAACATTCACCCACCTTATCATCAGGCACGATGCCAGGTAGGTCTTCATTTGTTTTCCCCACAGGATGGAATAAAAAATGTATTATTTTATAATGTGCATGCCTTCAGCAGTACACCTTAATAAGGCGAAATTGTTATCAATTAATTAATGTAGTTATTGTGAGGGATTTAAGTTTTAAAGCTCCTAATTATGGATATAATGTGATACAGTATATTTACTTGTAGGAGTTAAGTGTCTGTGAGAGGGGGTTTGAGGAATGTGCTGGAGCGGGGGTTGTGTGAAAGTGGCTGCTAGAGGTGTGAAGTTTAGGACAATGGGGCATAGGCCCAGGTGGGGCTTGTTGGACTTCAGCCAATCACTGAGCTGATCGATGAGCTGAGGAATGCAACTTTGAGGGGACAAAGGGTTTGAAGCTCTGGGGGATTTCAGGTCTTCTGCTGGCCACCGAGGAGGCAGACCAGCCTTCTGGGTGGCTTAGATTGGATCTCACATTTGATTTTATATATAGCTTTCTTTTGTTATTAGTGGTGTGATTCAGTTTGTAACTGTCTGTATCTGTTTTTATGCTTCTTGGATAATAAATCCATTTGATTTTTACTTTAACCTGCTGTTGTGTTTTGGAGGCAATTGAGACAGCATGGCTGCAAGGGGGGGCATAACTTCTGTGTCCAGAAGTTATGGCCTTAACATTATCAATGTAGTCTAGATTATTTGGATCTTTATGATTAAGATTTCTTTAGTGTCACTTTATTAAAGTGTATCAAGGTAAACGGTGGGACTTTTTAGAAGAAGGGAAGTTGTTTCACTAACTTGTAAGAGAGAAATTGGATAAATAAAACACGACTTGCTTTCACCTACGAGTGGTGTCGGTGTGAGCTATGTCCATAGGACCAGAAACACGCGTAAACTTAAGGTTTGGATGCTACACCATCAATTGTAGCAGTTCTAAGTGTATTGCTAGTAATAATCACAGAGTTATAACGTTAAGAAGTAATGGTTTAAGTTAATAGGATAACTCAGATATGCAGTGGTTGCAACAGGTGGTTCCTGGACAGTTTCTGTGCTATGTAATGAGGTCCTGATGTTCTTTTTTGTCTGTCTTAAAGGGAGCAAGGAACCTCAATCCTGTTCCATATCATGCAGGATATGTGGGTCACAAACTCCACATAGACCAAAATGAAAAACTGGTGATGTTTGGCGTGACTCATGTGCTGGCAATAGATGGCTTCTCCAGCAAAATTGTTGGACAAGCTACTGTGCCTATTAAGAACAACCTCACCATTTACGATGAAGTTTACAGGTAATTGAAAACACCGTTGTTCTGGTACCCCAAATAAAATCATCCCCATTTCACGAGGTGCTTTAACAGGGTTGTTGTGGTTCCGTCCTAAAAAAATGCAATTGAAATAGAATATTTTTAAATGTCTTGAATACCATTTTGTCATGCCTTACAAATAGATTTTATTATGAAGAAACGCTACTTTTCAAAGGTTGATCTAACTTCTATATCGCTTTTGAATGTCTTTTGGGGAGAAATTTGTATTTATCACAATGTAACAAAAGTACAAAATAAAACCGACATAAAGAAAACGCTCAATTTAGGTATTTTATGGGAAGACCTTCATAATGTACTTTTTCTCTCGTATGGACTTGAAATAAGGTCTTACATTGCATTCATAATGGTCTGAAAAAAGGTTTTAAATGTAACTTATTGAAAACTGCAGAAACCCTTTTAAAGCAGCAAGTCAAAACTCATCTCACCTCATCATTACATGACAACACAAGACCCACAACAAATGTTCTATAGATAGCTATGACACCATTAGCCTCACCTTCCATACTGCTGTCTTCAACTTGCCAATGTTGTGTTTTTTTGCAGAAGTGCAGTCATGGAATGTGGGACCAGGTCAGAGTGGACCACGGAAAAGAGTTTTACCTAACTCTTTATATGCAAGAGAAGTTGGCCAACCACCGCCACAACACAGAAAGGCCACCATATCGGCAGACACCATCAACAAAGGTCATTCAGTTTGGAAAATCGACACACAATCGATACAGTGAAGCTAAAAATTGTATACACATTGTAATTGGAAGTTTTGCTGATTATGAAGTCAATCAACATGTAATTCAATCATTAATTAACACTTTTATAAATTATTCATAATAGATAACTGAAGATGATATTGAAATGGGTGCTAGAACATAAGTTAATCTTGAAAGAAATTTTTGGATATAAAGAATCTGAAAATTTCTGTATTTTGCAATAACAGAATCACACCATCGAAAGAATGTGGCCAGAAATCAACAACAGGGTTAACTACCCATTGAAAGGGGCGTTGATCCAACTGGTTGATCAGGAGAAGCTGGATATGGTTGACAGGATGACCAAATTCTGTGTGTCATCTTTGACATGCCAGTTGGCCCAGCTTGGTGTTAATAGAACAGTGCAAGCATAGAATGCACACAGGATTCCAGGTTTGTGTTCCAGTTTGTCTCTCAAGCCTTTGTTCACAACAATTTTTTGCTTTGAAAATGTTTCTGAAACATGTTTAATCGAACACTAGAGGAAGCATGTTCCAACAAATTGCATGGTTGTGATTACAGTTACAAGCTGCAGGTGAGTCCTGAGACATCATTGAGCTATTTAATGTAACATACGCCCTCTTATGTTCATTTGTGTTTTATGCAACATCAGATTTCACAGACATCATTTTTGACAAACTAATTTAGGTTTTCCCATGCAAATCTTACATGATATGTTGTAATGAATAAAATAACTGACAAACGGCACTACCCCAGTCAAGATTACTTAATGGTAGCCAATTGTTTTATAATTAGGTTTATATCTAACGATGTTTTACTATTTTGAAAATAGTCAGCCTTAAGTTATCACTTATTGTATTAATTTTAGTTCCACCTCGAAGCCACATTTCAGGTTAGCTTCTCGAATGGCCCACAGAATGAATACAATTTTATTCCAAAGAGAAAACCATTGTTAAACATACAATTCTTATTATAGGGAAGGGGATCCCTAGTTACTTGGCCAGAGAAGGATGCCCCAAAAAGCTGTCCACAGACCTTTTGCCGGATGCATCAGTGGCTGCAGACTGGTATGAACTAGAGGTGGGCTCACTTTTTTTTTGTCACAGTTTGGCACCAACCCTTTCACAGTGCACAGGACAAGGAAGTTGCAGAGAGGGTATTTGCTCTGCAGTGCCCAGATGTGAGTGTACTGCTGGACAATGCCGCCAATAATCTGCCACAACCCGTTAAGGATGGACTTAAAGGCCTCATTGACGTCACAAGAAGACATTGCCAGCACTGATGTCAGTCAACACAGCGCACTGGCCTAAGTGTAGGGATGTGGACTTTCTCAGCAGAAGTTTTGCACTTACAGGGATGGGGGACATAATTGATGCGCTAAGGGACACGATCCGGAATTAGCTAGCTGTTTTATTTATAGTTTGCGGCTTGTTTGTTTAGAGGTTCGATTTTGTTTTAGGGGCTGTGGGGCAGCCAAGATTTTTGGTTGATGGTTCTTTTTTTGTTCTTGTTCTTGTTAAATAATCTGTGTGAGTTCTTTGTATATTGTTTGTTATTATTTGTTCAGTTAAGTTAACTTAGTAGGGACATGTTTATTCTCTCATATCACGGTTTCAGTTTTCAACAGCCCTCCTCCCACAGCAGTCTTCTGCAGACCAGTGTTATTGGATGGGAACTTAATTTTACGGGACAGTGTCATGCTGGTGTGTCCAACAGGCTAAAGAGTTGGTAGTCTGTTGCATTGGTTCCCAACTCAATTCAGCCTGACGGTCTGCATCCGCCTACAGCTCCAGAGATAAACCTGAGGGGTCACGAGACCGGTAACATGGCAGCAAAGAAGAAAAGAGAACCAATTCATCTGGTTTTTGCTCTTGTTTTGTGAGATTAGGGAAAAACAATGAAAACATTCTTGAGTCAAACTTTCTGTAACTCAATGGCAATAAAACTGAAGTCATTTCATTTGGACCACAGCATTTGACCAACACTGTATCTTCTCATCTCGGCCCTTTGACCTCTTCTGTTTAACCATTCAAATAAGGATATATGCGTGACAATTTAATCAATGAGGTAGGTAAATTAGGCTTAATGTTCATCAACAATAAACCAAATATCTTAATTTTTTCAATTGTCAATATTTATTGCCTCATGATCATGAACACATGCTTGCTCTTCCATGTATGTTGAGTTCTTAAATTACACAAATATAACATGTAAATACATGATGTATACAACTAATGCAAATTAACCATAAACATCAAATATCAGATGAAATAATCAGCATTAAATACATCTGTATCAATAACCTAGAGGCACAGGTAAATATGACTAAATCTATGGTATATAGATAAATACACTTTTACTGTCATACTGGTAAAAATGGTAAACACTTTGACTTTGCATCTACTTCACGTTCACTAAATCAACAGCACAATACGGTGGAAAAATAAATATCAGTGCCTACAACTCTGACCACGAAAATGACTTATTAAACTATATCACGAACTGTATTGCATCAAACAATCCACCGATTAATCGAAAAGTTGATTATTGCTGTGTACATAGATAAATTAATATTAAACAGCATATAGTCAACTACTGATGCTAACGCACTCCCATCGGCCCAGATTAATTAATTAATGTATTAATTTCTTGCATACGGTCTTTATATTGCCTTCACTTTTATTTTGAAATATTCTTGTTCCGGGTTACCTGCTGTGCTCTGCGTCTCGTTTTAAAGGAAAAAACAAAAAAGGGATTTTCAAAAACGAAAAACGAGAATACCATGGCATTTCCGTATTTCCGACTGAACGGTAAAACGGATGAGTAAAACGTACACGGACCTTGGGGGACTTTGGTTCTTGGTTTTTCCGTTTTTGAATTCAGAACGAAAAACGGAAATACCATTTCCGTTTTCCCGTTCTTGGTTTGAAACGAAAAACGAGAATACCATGATGTACAGATGACCAAAACGTACACGGACCAAGGACATACCCCTATGCACAGAATCCAAGAAACTCTCTCCCAGATACATTGGCCCGTTCCCCATCGTCTCCATTATCAACCCGGTCACGGTCAAACTCAAGCTCCCGCAATCCTTGAGAATTCACCCTGTTTTCCATGTGTCTCTTCTGAAACCCGTACACTCCAGTCCTCTCAACCCTCCGCCCGAACCCCCTCCACCCCCTGACTCATCGAAGGCGGTCCGGTTTACACAGTCGACCGTCTCCTGGATGTCCGCCGACGAGGTAGGGGTTACCAATACCTCGTTGATTGGGTGGGGTATGGTGTGGAGCAGCGGTTCCCAAACCTTTTAGGCCGCGCACCCCCTTCTACATCCCGACTGGGTTCACGCACCCCGAATCCCGCACACCTTAAAAAAAAAAAAGAAGCAACAGAGCCTATTTATAGCCTCATAGAAATCGGACCAATGAGAGAAAAGTTTGCTTGCGTGTGGCGTTTGTTTACAATATTTAGTCCGCTGTTAAATGTTGCAGTGTGAACACAAACCGAACAAAGGGGCAACTGCAACATTGTATCATATTAATCCCTGAATCAGAACAAAGCAAACGAACTGAAGGTGTGAAAACGCCCTGAAACACTGCAACAAAGTTTCAATAAGTTTCAGTTACACAAGGCGTCACTTTTAAAGAGCAATCAGGATGCGAGGACACACGCACAGGCTCAGAGGCAGATTATCACATTCAATTTACAATACATACATAGAATGAGACTGCAGTTGTTTTGGGCTGTTTTGTAACTCCTCCAATTTCGATATAAAAATATAAGGGGCTTTTGACTTGCACTGGCATGCTTGGTGTTCAGGTGGCGACGTAAATAAGAGGACTTCAGACAGCTGTTACAACCTCACTGCACACCACGCACTGTGGCTTTGGGCAATCTGCATTGCCAATCCAAGTGAAGCCCAGACACAGATAATTTTCATCATATTTCCTCTTTTTTCCCCAGTCTGATGCTCTCTCGTTTCCTCTTTTTTTACCTTGATGGGCCTATGTGCTCCCGATTTGTCTGTGCAATCCCTTCCTCTGACTCCCGTTCGATTTCTTCTCCCGGTCTCTCCCCAACGCACCTCTCCGTTCCTCTCGCCTCCGATTCCTCTCTCTCTCTCTCTCTCTGTCCCTCTCCTCTTTTATGACTGATAGCTTCAGATGTCCCACCTGACAGTTTCCCCAATTTTCAGCCAGTTTATCATATTTGCATGAATGTTGCTGAATGAATGAAGTTAGCTGTTAGCTGAGGTTAGCTGCACAAGCTAGGCTAGCTAGTGTACATAAAGACAGTCTGGCGGCAGGAGCTGAAGTGCATTTATTTATAAAATTGTACGTTTTTAATTTTAAATTGAACTCTTACAAGGGGAATTTTTATAATGCATGTAACTGAGTGTCTTGGGTTCGTGTATAAGGGCACTTATCATACAGTAATAACTGGAGTCGGGAGATTAGACATCTTGTATCAGCCCACGGCTACTCTCTTTATTATTGTTTTCTCCTTTGGCCAGAGGCCGGGGTTGCGCCTTCGCTATGGCAACCCTCAAGGGACATATCATCGTCAACACCAGAACGACAAACATGAGACAGTTACATTCATGTTTTTATTTTGTGAAAATTATATTTAATATTAATTATTACACCATTAGACCACCATTACATTTTTCCTCTTGTGTGAAAGTGGTGTGCGCACCCCTGGGGGTGCGCACACCACTTTGGGAATCCCTGGTGTGGAGGAACAATGCTGGGTTCCTCGCTCCCGGATTATGGATCCAGAGCTACTCCGCATTTACCATCGCCTGCACCCCGATAAGCCTTGCGGTTCACCAGGAGGCTCCCGTTGAGGGGGGGTAGTACTGTGAGGATTTATGTCTAACTCTGCTGTATTTCCCTCAGTAGTGTCCTCCTACGAGTCCCGCCCACTGCCATGCCTCTCTCCGCAGGCACAGCTGTGCCTCATCTCCTGTGATCACCTCCAGCTGACATAAATACTCCTGTCACTTTCATCCCAGTGGTCAGTCCGTCCGTTTACCAACCTGGTTTTCCAACCCGTGAGTTGTCTGTTTTTTCACTCATTCCTTTACTAACAATCCGTTTTTGTGTTCAACTTACCTGCCGTCCAGTGTCGAGCCTTGGGTTTTCACCTGTACGAAGAAGCCTCGGAGATCAACCGTGAAGGCATGGCGATCCTGTGTCGAGCCCCGGGTTTCACACAGTTGATCCAGCCTGCCTGCCAGCCACTTTCTGGCTGGAATCAGAGCGGAGCGCGAGGACGCGCCTCCGTGTTTGACGTGACTGTTTACCTGTCGGCTTCGTCAGCCGCTCAGAGGATTTAGCCACTTTCCGGCTTGGACCAGTGCGGAGCGCGTAGAGACGCCTCCTTTTGACTTCATCTATTTCCTGTCTTTTCCTCTGCCTGAGAGAAATAAAGAATCTTAGTTTTTGAAATAGAGCTCTGCTGTCCTGAGTCTGCATTTTGGGTCCATGAACACACCACATCATAACACTGTGCCTTTAAGTAACCAGTGGTTCGCCGTCAGGGCCTGCAAAGCCTTCTCTGCTGGCCTAAACAAAATCACAAAGTTGTAGCTACTTTATAATTTAATCATTTTTCTTAAATACACTACATGTATTATAATTTATAAAAATATTTTTCCCATTATCTCATTGCACAGCTACTGTCTTCCTCAGTTGCTCTGCTTCCAGTGCAGCTTGTTTTAAGTAGAGCTTTTATCCAATCAGATCTTTAGTTTGACATGTTGGGCGTATTCTTTGACGTGTCAGAGCTGCTAGCTGGCCTGCAAGTATGTGATTGGTCAGTGGGCTAGCCTGACATGTTGGGCGGTGACAATCCCAAAATCTGCTGCCTCTGTGGAGCGGACATCTTCAGCCTCAAACGCATTAAAACCTATTCAAGAAATACAACTGGGGAGGCTTGACTGTCTTCACTGGCGTCCATGAATCCAGAAGGACTTCTTACTGGAACTAAAACACACGGATGTACTGAACAACCGTGAGATTAAACTCTTTGTTAACAAAGAAAGAAGGATGGACTTTGTCTTAAAATGGTGAACAGCAGCTCTGGTAAGTTAAATGAGTTTGTTTTTACATCTGCAATAGCTTTAATATGCTTGTTTATATATTATTATTTGTACAACTTGTTTTTATGAAGATTTTTGTTTGGTTTTATATGTGATAGGAACCATTGTTACGTCCAGTGTTACTCTGGGGACATATTTAGCTGGTGTTGGCAACTTTCTCGCTAAACCTGGCGACTTTCCAAACCCTCATGGCGACTTTTTTTGTCAAAAGCTACTAGTGACAAATCTAGCGACTTGTGCTGGTGTTGTTGGAGAATTTTCTGGTGTTTTGACTAGGGCTGCAACAACGAATCGATTAAATCGATAATAATCGATAATCGATTATTAAAATAGTTTTCATTATCGAATTTCATAATCGATTCGTTGTGTCGCGCGATTATTACACCACTCAATAAGTTGCGGAGATGTTTGAGTATAAAAAAGAGCGGAGCACAGCGGAGGTAGAGGAAAGACCCGTAACGCTGTTCTGAAACACATGACGGAGGCAGACAAATCAGTACGACCTAATGCCGTGTTCACACCAAACGCCAGTCAATCTGAGATATCTTTTTGATTTGTCCCTTAATCACCACTTAGCTTAGCTAAGCTTCTGACTTACTTATATTTAACAATATTTTTCCAACTCTTCAAAGCCTTTTTTGCTGCTTCATCCGCCTTCTCATTGCCATCGACTCCAACATGGGCAGGGACCCACACAAATTTAACCGCCATCCGCATTTGATGGATTCTGAGCAGTGCTTGCAGTATTTCATTCAGTAAATCCTCTCTGCATCTGGAGTGGCACAATTTCAAACTCGTCAGTACTGCACATGAATCTGATGCAATCACCACTCTCTCTGGCCTGACATCCTCTACCCACTGCAAGGCAATAACTATGGCCATCATCTCACATGCAAACACAGACAAGTCATCACTGAGTCTCTTCCCACACTCATACTGGAATTCTGGTATTACTGCTGCTGTTCTACCATTATTGGGGTCTTTTGATCCATCTGTATACATTTGTATATAATTGTGATTCATCTCTCATTACTTCAAGGAGGCCAAGATCAACTTCAGGCTGTGGCAGTAACCAAAGAGGAATAGCTGCTGGAGAATAACTCCGATCCAATATATCCAATTCCCTAGCCTTCTCCTTAGCAACCCAACCAAAGATCTTTGTTAGCGTTTTATCACGTTCCCAGCATGGCTCATTATCACTTATTGTTGGATGGTTATCTCCTTGTAAACTAGCCCAATATGTCATTATCTGTATTCTTCTCAACTCCAATGGCATTTCCCCCATTTCTACCTGCAATGCTGGCACAGATGTTGTTTTTAAAGCCCCACTACATATTCTTAATGCTTGTGCTTGTATTACATCTAATTTTCCCAATAATGTTTTCGACGCTGACCTATAAGCCACACAGCCATAGTCTATTACTGATATTATCAACCCCATATATATAGCTTTCAGAGCAGACCTGTCAGCTCCCCACTCTGTTCCCACCAAGCATCTCATTACATTCAACACCTTTTTACATTTATTAACCATTTTATCAATATGTACATTCCATGTGAAGAAGTGATCTAGGCGGCCTATAGCAGCAACTTGTAACCAGTGCCTCAATGTCACACATCATTAAATCACCTCATACTTTTACTGGAATGTTATTCTGTCCTTGAAAAATAAATAAATAAATAAAAATAAATTCTGGACATAAAAAGCCACGCCTCCCCCACATCTATTCCGGTCTTTCCTGAACAGTGTATATCCATCAACCGCTAGTTCTGTATTTTCAAATGAGGGATCTAAATGTGTCTCAGATATTGCAACTGTATGGATGTTGTTTGGTTGCATCATACAACTTAATTCATACATCTTATTTCTTAAGCTACAATAGTTTACATGAGCTATCAGCAGGCCTTTGCCTGGGATATTAAGAGTTTTTGAGCCCATAGTAAAAATAATACCAAGCAGTAAAAAGTTAGATGGCAAGAGTAGGGCAAATGACCCAACTCACTCACAAGATTGGTGGTTTTCTCACTGCGCCGTTGTCTTGTAGGAGGATGTGTAATCAGTCTGTCGTGGACGGAGATAGGCAATGTCCCCTCTCTCTCGCGCTGGCATGAGATCCCTCCTCTTCTGGCGGACAGCCTCCGTAAAGTCCTCATTGATAAAAATGTTAGTTCTTTGTAGGTGTCTAGCATTCTGAAGAGCAACTACTTTGTCCTTGTATCGAAGGAACTTGACGACTACCGGCCGTGGTCTGTTGCCGTCTGCACCCGGCCTTCCCGTTCAATGTGCGTGCTCCAGCTCCAACTCACGGTTGCTCCCAAGCTGTAAATTTTCTGACAGTAATCTCCGTACCTTATCCTCCACCTCAGCCCATCCTTCGTTTTCAGTTTCTACCATCCCATCAATAACCAGGTTATTTCTCCTGGACTGGCCCTCTAAACCTGGATGTTTTCCCTCATCGTATCCTGTTCCTTACTATTGCACGCGGCCAGCTGATTTGCGTTGGCTGATTTCAGGTCATCCATTTGCTTCTGGGTGTATTGGATGCTCGTTTTGAGATCTTGCAAATCCTTTAACATGTTGTTCATACGATTCTTCGTAGAATCCAGTATCATTTCAACAAAACATTTGAAGCTCTTCTCTTGTTGTTGAATAATCTCTGTGAAAACCTCCATTTGTTGTTGTAGGAGTTCGCGTACCTGAGTTATAGTAACCATATCGAGCGGTGGCCGAGCACGGGTTTTGCACATAGATCAAGATATACACCAGTCTAATTATTGCATGAACCTTATCAGATGTATAATCCCAGAGGGTTACTGTTTACCTCCGGCGGTCGCGTACGACTGTCGGCTCCGAGTGTCCCAGCTGCTGGTCGAGACCTGTCACGTCCCTGTTGTTCACGAGTGAGGGTAAGATGGAGCGGGAGATCGACAGGCGGATCGGTGCGGCTGCAGCAGTAAAGCAGGCGCTGCGCCGGACCGTCTTGGTGAAGAGGGTGCGTGAAGTAGTTACTTGATATAATTAAGTACATCAAAGTTCTACATTAGTGTACAGAACTTGAGTAAATGCACTTAAGTTACTTTTCAAAAAAACAATCCCTCTCTAAAAGTCCTTTATGGGCCGAGGGTGAATTTCCTCAACTAAACTAAACTAAATATTAAACAATCTGCAATACAAAAAAGGGGAAACATTACATTTGGAGGAGATTTCAAACCCTAGCCCTATTTTTAGGCCTCTGCTCGAAAAGTGCATACCCATACTAAAGAGTGTATTTCTGCAACTACAAGGTCTATTTTAATAATTTTGATTGTATAATACAGGTAACACTTGTGTGATGTGCTGATATGTGTAAATAGTTTGTATATGTTACTGGTTAATAACATATGGCACAGCTCAAATTGAAAAAGTTTCAGGTTCGCCTCAAAAAAAAGCACTGCTGTCTGAAATATTACTTGAAATAATGTCTAAAAATGTCAATGGCATAGCCACAGTCATAGCACAACAGGTTTTACAGTCTCTAAAACAGATTTGACTTTGATTGAGTGAAGCAGGCCAGCATAAACCAATCAAAGGCATGCAAAATTCTCATTTTTGGAACCAGCAGTTGCGCTGCTGTATTCTAATTTTATATACTATATAACTAAATATGAACTATATATTCACTTGTCTTATCACTACGAGTGTTCAATAATCCTAATAAAGCAGTTTGGCATCATTTGGATACATTTTGAGCAGTTTTGAGCTGTCATATCTGTCATTGAAAATATAAATTCCTAATAATGTGTGTGTATTGGAAGCTTGGTAAGGCCTGTGATGGGCCGATTTAATCATGTGACACCTTGTTGGATCCAGAAAAGTCCAACTGAAGCCATGCGGGGGTGTTTGAGCAGCTCTGGCTCTGTTTACGCAATGAAAAATTCGATATGCTGGCAAAACCCCCCTGTCTACATTCATTGGTCCAGCTGGCTGAATCCTCTGCCATTTTCTCATTCATTCTCTCAGAGCCGCCATTTCACATCACAGACACGAAGGGGAGACAGGAAATACAGCTGCTGCAAATTTCAATGGAATAAATCCCTTAAAAATCAGCAAACGGTAAATTTTTTACCTAATTTCTTTTCTGCTGAGCTGTGGGATGATGGTTGGCTAAACCAAAATAACTTTTGAACGGTTTGAAAGAGAGTGATTTCGAGAACGCCAGTCGACGCCGGGTCGAATCATGCCCCTCCGGAATGTATTCATCCGTCATGATCACTGCGCGCTTTCTCATGAGAGACCCAAACAAAGAGCACAGTATGCAGTTTTTTGCCCAAAAGAACGTGGTATTGTGGTAAAACTTCTAGATATCTTCTAGATATGATCTTAGTTCATGTCTAATTGTGTTTTGCAGTGTGTAAAATGGCTCCCATGGTTGTTTCGCCCAGAATCTCTTTGTTACACAGGTATATGGTACAGGAGGGCTTCAAGGATTCACGCATTATGTTTTGTCATTACGCAACACAGGGTTGAACAACTAAATAGAGTTGTGAAAAGTAGTGCATTGCTGTTGTGCACATTCTGAATTTACATCAGGAGGAATGTAAACAGCAGCACCAAAAACAACATGGCCGACATCTTAACATTAAAAATGAGACATGAGGAAAACATTGTCCACCAACTTTGACTGTTTTTGTACACCAAGCATCGTGATGTTAACACAGAGTCCACCTCCTCTCGACCCACCGGAGTCCTGCTCTCTGTCCTGCTGCAGCTTAATCCGAGATACCACGATGGAATCAGGTCTCTGTGAAGACGTGGGTTCCACAGTCACAGATCTCCCATTGCTGGAGGTTAAGACATCAGACAGGAGCAGACTGGGTAGTGGTATAACCTCAGGTCATAGCTTCCATCTCAGTCAACTGTGGGCTTGATCATCTCAAGGTCCGCTACACTTTATCAAATGCACACTTCCTTCTCCAGTGTTGAAGAGTGTATTCTGTCAAATATCACAAGTGGCCCAGTAATAAACACGAAACCACACCAAATTGAAACAAAAGAGTTGAAAAGTTCAGCTACCGGCCACTGCATTCACACGCGCCATAATGAGAGACCTTGAGTCACGTCGTCCCAGTTTTGTGACATAAGCATAACATTTATTTCTTAATATAACTTGTACCACCAATCAAACGTTGCTGTTTTTTAAAGATGTATTTACATATAACGTTGAGTTGTAATTTAATTTTGGGGGATTGTTAAATTTTATATTTGTACATTTATTTCTCCAGCTGACTCCCTCACATTAGTCACTTGTACCTTGGACTCACATGTAGAACTACATTGGTCATGTGTTGGGCTGTGAGCGCTGTCAGAGCTGTTTACAGTTGTGCTCAGCAGTACAAAGGCATATCCAGCGTGGACACTGATGAATGGCTGAATTTACTGCAGCTGTACTTGCTGATATGCAGCTTTTAATATTCTTCCAGTAAAAACAGTGTTACAGATTCAACCCTCAACTCGTAGTTCTATGTCATTTCATGCATCTTTCCCCTAAATATATTTGGAAAATTGCTGCAACTGAGTGGTGATAAAAAACGTCTTGATCTGCATTGATGCATTTTCAATGTGTGAAGTTCTGAGGCATTCAGGGAGCCTCTTCTGACCTCATCTGGGTTCTTCCACTGGAAGTGTTGCCATACTCCTGTCACACGCGGGCGTCCGTCCAGGTGGAGGATGAAGCCTTGATGTTATCAAAGACAGGCTAACAGTGCAGAGGGCTGCTGTATTGACCGAGTAATCCCTGACAATAGACTTTGCCTTGATCTGGCATTGACATGGGTTTACAGATAATTACTGCTCCTCACCCGGACACAGAGAGACCAGAGGAAGAGAGACAGGCGTAGCAGCAGCCGAGCGCACTTCAATCGAGGATTATGTCCCAAAGCTTCCCCTCAGGCATGTTCCACAAAGGTCAACTACCTGCTTCCACTGTAAGCTACTTCTTTTATGTGTCACTCTCTTCTCAATGATTGTGCAGATTTCTAAAAGGTCCAGTCGCACCTTTGTGTGCAGTGTTCTATAGACCAAGTACTGATGACACATTTAGATCTTCTGTGCTTAAAAGACTAAAGAGAAATAAGATATTTCGACCCAAAGTTCCACCTGAAGTTGCATTTTCTTTGCAGAGCACATTTCTACTTTGCCCTCACAGGAGGAGGAAACAACGTCCATCTAATGCTTCTCTGGTCTTGCTTGGAAGCTGTCCTGAACTCTGAAAGTATATTTCCTAAAGCGCGAGGGATCATTCAGGCTGTTATTGTTTGTGTCTGTCTTTTTATGTATTTGTCTCTCTGGACCCTGAGTCTCAAAGCCTGCCTGCCTGCCTGCCTGCCCGCCCGCCCTGCCCTGCCCTGCCCTGCCCTGCCTGCCCTGCCTTGCCCAAACATCTTCTGAATCTCCTCTGCAGCGATGACAGTGGCCACGGTCAATGGTAAGGGAGTGGCAGTAGCGGGTCATTGGTAGGTCATCTAAACTAGTATATAGATGTTTTGGATCTATATCTGTGATTGGTCATCTGTGGTTTACAATAACTGGAATGATGTAGATCAAGCTTCATGTGATCAGGTTCTTCTTACTACCTCCCCCAAACTACTGTCATGTTAAGACAGACAGGACAAACAGTGATATAAAAATGGTATAAATATATACATATATATATATATATATATCCAAGTCAGCACCCCGTTACCACAGAAACCCGGTTCAAAACACCGTCAAGGCACGTACACACAGGAAGCAGTGTGATGAAAATATAACTCTTTCATTGGTACAAATGTAACTGTGTGGAGCAACCAGTGACAGCTGGTTTAGCGGGCAGGAGGAGTTCACAAACCATGCGCTCAGATCGGCATCACAAACAATTTAAAGCAACAGAAACAAAACAAAAGACCAAGGCAGCGTCTCACCAACTAGAAAAGAAATGAAAACGAAAACCTCATTGACGTCACAAGAAGACATTGCCACCGCTGATGTCAGTCACCACACCACACTGCCCTAAATGTAGGGATGAGGACTTTGTGGACAATCGTTTAACTATTACAGGGATGCGGGATGTAATTAATGTTTTAAAAGACACCATACGCAATTAGGCATTTTAGATTTTAAGTTTGGGATGTGTGGAAAAGACAGTTTGCACTTTTCTTTCTTTTGTTTAAAGAACCCATATGACCTTTCTTTCATAGGGACAGGTTCATCGTTCTGATTTTTCTTTTTTCAAAGACAGAACTTTCATAGATCTTCTACAGAGTACCACGGTCGGTTTGTATTTCTTTCTCTGATGTTTTCAAGACGTTTCAGAAGATTGTTATTTTTTGTTCTTGTTTTAGCTGATATCGTTTTATATTGGAAATAATCTGAGTTCTTTGTATATTATTTATATGTTGATAAGTTGAATCAATGTTTTTGAACTTTTCATTATTGTTTATCTTATTGTTCAAAACAAGATCAATCAAGATCAGATGTGATTAATATTTGTGGTTACACTTATCAAAATGTGTTTTCTGTGCCTGCATTACACGAACAAACTTAGTTTTTCCTTTACTACTTTGACTTGAAAGCTAAATAAGTACCACATCAAATTCCAAACTTTATTTAAAGGACACGCGTCATACTGCTTGTATAGAATCACAAGCACCTGCTCCTTGGAAGGGGATCTGATCATTTAAACTCCTATAAAGGCCAACACAGTGTACTCAGGCAAAATGTGACCTTTGACTGATAGAGCAAATTAATCAAATTTACAACGAAAGAGGAAACTAATATTGTATTTCACGAGAAACTAGAAAATGCATTTGCTGCTGAAAATGCGTTGGAATGCTGAAAGCTGAAATTAATTGTGAAAAAATTGCTGAAAATTAAGAAATAGGAGACTATCTGTCTGAAAAATGTTGAAGCCCGAAAGCATTTAAAATGCACTGCTGAAAAACCTTCTAGTTGAAATGTCTAACTATGGTGTCTGTAGCTGAATGTATGAGGAAGAAGAAGGCTTTGAAAGTTGAAGTATAACAGGATTTGAAGTTCTCCATAGAGATCCCATTCAAAATAAAATTGCAAAAAGCTTCATTCAAAAACTTTAAAGATTACAAATATGAAAAGTCAAAGCACCCCTCTCCTGAAAGAGCTGAACATTTTGACATTTGAACAATTTCTGTAGCTTAAAGACATTTCAGAAGTAGTGATATTTGTAGTAATAGTAGTAGAAGTATTATTAGTAGTAGAAGTATCAGTAGCATTAGAATAAGTAGTAGTAGTAGTAGTAGTAGAAGTTGTAGTTGTAGTAGAAGTATCATTAGTAGTAGAAGTATTAGTATTTAGAAGAAGTAGTAGCCTAGTATCAGTAGTAGTAGTAATAGCTGTAGTAGTGGTCGTAGTATTTAATATAACAGTAGTAGTAGTAAAAGTAATGGCAGTATTTGAAGTAGCAGTAGTAGTCGTACTAGTAGCAGTCGTACTAATAGCTGTAGTAGTATTAGTACTGGTAGTAGCATGAATAGCAGTAGTAGCAGTTGTAGTATAAGTAATAGTAGTAGTGGTAGTAATAGCAGTAGTGTTAGTAATAATATTGATGGTAGCAGCAACAGCAAAAGTTGTAGTAGAAGTAGTAGCAGCAGTAGTAGTAGTAATACTAGAAATATTAGCAGCAGTAGTAGTTGTCGCAGTATTAGTAAGAGCATTAATTTTTTCAACAAAGCCTAATTTTGAGTTTAATGTTAAAATACAGTTTATCCATGAGGCTTTTATTTTGAAAGGGTGGGACTGGGTGGGGGAGGGAGGGGGAGAGGAGACATAATCATCATGTTTTACACACATAAACAGAGGTTATTAAATGACAGGCTCATCACAAGCATTTCAGTTAGGATTCATTCTGTGGGGCTTTTATTTTAAAATGGCGTGTGTGGGGGGGGGGGGTGGAAAGACCTCTAAAGAGTAGTCCTAAGACCTGAATGACTGTATGAGAGAGAGACACAGAGAGAGAGAGGAGTGTATGTGCGCGTGTGTCTGTGAGTCTGTGTGTTTGTCAACATCACTAATTACTGGCTCAATCGCGAACACCTGTGTGCCTGAAGCCATTTCATGGAGATAACACAGGGAAACACCTCTTAAACAAATCATCAAAACTCCCATAACCGTAGCTCCTATTGCTCCGATATTAATAATTGAGAGGAAGGCTGAGTTGACGAACAGATCCTGTAAAAATTGTGTCTGTAGTTTAAAAAATGTGGCTTAACTGGCGATCTAGAAATGGAGTACCGTGTTCTGTGGAAGATGTTTTTGAAGCAAAATTTAACATTGGTCTCCATGGAGCAGAAGGTTGGTTTTCCTGTCAATTAATGGCTTCTGTGTCAAATGTGGAAATCTGTGGGATTCTACAGTAATGTTTCTACAACAAGGACAATATTAGCTACTTTTACATCCAGAAATGATGCATGAAGAGTGAAGATTGTGGACACAGTGGCAAAACACAAATGTTTTTTTCACAAGAATCTCAAGCTGCTCTTCACTCTAGCAGTGACATCACGCACTCTAAGCTGTGCAATACACACCCATTATAAAGTCAGAAAAGGGCTGAAAAATCATAAAAGTTAAATTGCTGCAGTTCAAAAAGTTTAAAAGATATCAGAAAGCTGAATTATGCGGCAATAGTTAAGGGTTTTCTCAACATTTGAAAGTTGAAATGGTGTCTTTAGCTGAAAGTATGAGGAAGTTGAAGGATTTGAAAGTTGAAGAAGTTTAAGAGGATTTGAAAATCTTCTCCATAGAAACCCATTCAAAAAAAAGTTTAAAGGTTAGAAATAGAAAGTCATAGCAGAGATGAGCTGAAGGAGCTGAACATTTTGATAGTTGAACAGTTTCTGTAGCTTAAAAGATGAAGAAGAAGAAGCGTTGCAAAAAAGGGGGGACGGAAGAAATATTGGAATAAAGAAACAGGAGGATAACAAATGTTGGAATGCTTGACAGCATTCCAACAATTACATTTCGAGGGACATGTTTATGCTCTCATATTATGGTCGCAGTTTTCAACAGCCCTCCTCCCAAAGCAGTCTTCTGCAGACCAGTGTTATTGGATGGGAACTTGATTTTACACGACAGCCATGCTGGTGTGTCCAACATGCTAAAGAGCTGGTAGTCTGTTGCATTGGTTCCCAACTCAACCCAGCCTGCAGCTCTGCATCCCCCTACAGCTCCAGAGATCAGCCTGAGGGGTCACGAGACAGGTAACATGGTAGCAAAGAAGAAAAGAGAACCAATCCATTGGGTTTTTGCTCTCGTATTGTGAGATTAGGAAAATAATTGAAAATATTCCAGAATCAAACTTTCTGTAACTCAATGGCAATAAAACTGAAGTAATTATATTTGGACCGCAACATTATATCTTCTCATCTCTGCCCTTTGACCTCTTCTGATTAACCATTCCATTCAATTCAGGATTTAAGTGTGACAAATAAATCAATGAGGTAGGTAAATTAGGCTTAATGTTCAATAAGAATAATTTTTTCAATTGTCATTATTTATTGCCTCATAATCAACACATGCTCACTCTTCCATGTAGGTATGTTTAGTTCTTAAATGACACAAGTAAATACATGATGTATACAACTAATGCAAATTAACCATAAACACGAAATATCAGATGAAATAATCAGCATTAAATACATCTGTATCAATAACCTAGATAATTGACAAAAGCACAGGTAAATGTGACTAAATCTATGGTTTAAATACACGTATACTGCCATCTAGTGATAGAACGGGTGAACACTTACTTTGCGTGTCCTTACCGGCTACACTCTGCGTTCACTAAATCAACACTACAGTGGACAAAGAAATATCAGTGCCAACAGTAACATTTATGTGAACACAAAAATGACTGAACTGTATCACTGTACTATACTATACAATAACTATATCACGAACTGTATTGCATCAAACAATGCACCGATTAATAGAAAAGTTGATTCTTACTGTGTACATGGATAAATGAAATGAAATCGCTGCTACTGCTGCCAAAACTCCCATCGGCCCAGGATTATTTATTTATATTCATGTATTTTCTTCTAATGTTACCCTGGTATGTGCTTGCATCATAGACTATATAACGTTAAGCATTTCTTGCATACGGTCATTATATTGCCTTCATTTTTATTTTGAAATATTCTTGTTCCGGGTTACATGTTGTGCTCTGAGTCTCGTTTTCAAGGAAAAAACAAAAAAGGAACAAAATTCGGCTCATTTTTCACTTTGGTTCTGTGGTTTTTCTGTTTTTGAATTCAGAAACCAAAAACGGAAATACGACCACCCATTTCCGTTTTCCCGATTTTGGTGTGAAACGAAAAATGAGAATACCATGGTATTTCCGTATTTTGGTTTTTCCGAATTAACGGTAAAACAGATGACTAAAACGAACACGGACCGTCTTCCACTCCGACTACGTTGGTGCTCGGGCCCTAATTAGGATTTTCTACTAAACATGTTTGTTGTCAAATCTAAGAGCCAATCAGCTCTTTGATCCGAAGACAGCCAAAAGTTTCCCATCATGCCCTAGGGTCATGCAGTCGGTGGAGACCAACTCTGCAGCACCTGGCTCTAAAATCTGTGGCCGCCTTGCTCTTGTGAGATTATCATTGCCTACGTGTTCATGAAGTCAGAGCAAAACGGGACCAAGTCGGACACAAATCTAACCGGCATGCATTGTGCGTCGATCACCGGTGATCGATTCTGCGCATGCCTGGCTTATGTCGAACGAACCTATTTTCTCATAGACTTCGATGCAACCAGAGTCGTCAGTCGAGAGAATGCAAGTTTTAAGGCACTTCTGCATTGGCTTCACTTTTTAGATCTGGAGGTTGCCGCTTGGATTTAACAACCCATTTTAGATTTGACTCTCTGTCTCATGTCACATGGATAGTCGTATCTCCACCCATGGCTTGAGAACTACCTTTGCAGGTGCACCATCATTTTCTTGCAAGCCAATCAGAGCATACTTGGCTTTTTTGGGAAGGGGTCTTAGAGAGACGGGTGCTAAAACGGAGCGTTTCAGCCAGAAGGTTATTGTAGGAAAAATAATTTGTTTTTTAAACGTTAAAGCATGTAAACATGTTCTAGTAGAAACTCGATCTACAAGTATGAACACGATATGTCTCCTTTAAGTTGTTTCTTGCCTGAAACTGTTTAACCATATTCAGTATTTTTGGTCCACTTGATAGCCTGGCTTTCAAATAGCATTCTTTCATTTCATTCATTTGTATATAATTTACCAAAGGAAGATATAGCTGATCCCATCAAACATATTTACTGTTAAAATGAGCCCTTAAATTGTCATCATTTGTGATGAAAGTTTGGGTCAAATATTGGTATTTCCAAATAAAGATAGAGGAGATGAGATTCATGATTTTAGAGACATATTATGATGCAAAACAGCATGGGCAACATTAAAGTCTGAAATGTCAAGGCTGTCATAATGTCATGCTGCACCAGCATATCTCTCCGACAAATGCCACACCGAGACCTTGCATACAGATACAACGAATCAGCAGCCAACTATGCTATTAGCTTCAGAAAAAGTCAACAAATGCGGAGGTGTATGTGAGCAGTATCTGTGTGCGTTATGTATGTAATGTGTTTTTGAAAGAAGAGCATTTCTGAGTGTGGTAGCCGGGTGAGGTCGAGAAGCGTCACCTCCAACTGAATGCCCGATTAGACAGTAAGAGATAATAGAAGAGTTTCAGGGCCGAGCTGTAGCTACAGCAGCAGTGGCCTGCTGGTAATGATTGATCCCCGGCTGTACATTCTGTAGAATCTGTCTGCTGCGCTTCAGATTCGAGCCATATGGAGATCCCCTAAACAGAACTCTGTTTGCTCTGAGATGACAATGATATCTCTGGGGAAAAGAGACACGTGGAGTAGCGTACTCAAAGTGTTGCATGAGGCATTATAAGCACTGATAAATGATTGCCATATTTAAGAACAACATGTAAATAGATTCAGTCATATTGCGTGCAAATTTCTCATGCTGTTTCACAAATTTTTTAGAAAATCTACTAATATTAGTTATGAAGAGTGCTTATAGTGATGAAGCCTGCATAATTTTGGGGTTTTTCCACCTGTTTTTCTTCTTTTGTTTTCGTGGCCTGCACATTTACACTTTGGTTCTATGTACCCTGTTAGCACAATGCTGCCAATGGTTTTACAGTATTTCACTGGGCTGCAGCTGACAGTAATGCACCAACACAGGCAACGAAGAAGAGGGCAAGTTAATAGCCATACATACAAACAATGTAAGATTGGCAATGTACTTTTCTGCAAACCACCAGATAGGTGGAATGTAGACTTAGCTGAACGGAGTGAAACAATACGTTTCATGTGAGCCTCATATTGCAGAAACGCACAATACCCCATGGAAATAATAACAACAAAAGTGCTTTTTTTTCATGCAAACCTGAAACTTTTCAATTTGAGCCGTGTGCCATCTTCATTTACTCTTAGCCAGTAACATATTCACTGATATTTACACATCTGAACAAATCTCACAAGTGTTCCCTTTATATAAAATTATTCAAATAGACCTTGTAGTTGCAGAAATACACTCTTTTTAGTATGGGTATGCAATTTTCGAGCAGAGGCCTAAAAATAGGGCTAGAAGGTTTGAAAAAACATCATTGTTTGTGTTGAAATAATAACGTAACATAACAACCGTAACAAGGTAACTGTCACGGGGTGTGGTGGAGGACTCAAATGCAGGCCAGACAGAGTAGCGTGAAGCAGGTATTTAAAACAAGCTGTACTGGAAGCAGAGCAACAGAGGAAGACAGGAGCAAATAAGCTAATGGGAAAAATAATTAGAATACATGTAGTGTATTTGTGAAAAATTATTCAATTATAAAATAGCTTTAATTTTGTGATTCTGTTTAGGCCAGCAGAGAAGGCTTAGCTAGCCCACACGGCCCACCCACTGAACTGCTAGAGAGCTGCACTCCTTAAATTCAGGGTTACTTGTGGTTCCTAGAGTCTTAAAAAGTAGGATGGGAGCCAGAGCCTTGAGCTATCAAGCTCCTCTTTTGTGGAATCAGCTTCCCGTTTCAGTCCGGGGGGCAGACACACTCACCACATTTAAGAGTAGGCTCAAGACTTTTTGATGACGTTTATAGTTAGGGCTGTATCAGGTTTGTCTTGGACCAGCCCCTAGATAAGCTGCTATAGGCCTAGACTGCCGAGGGACTTCCTAGGATACACTGAGCTCCTCTCTCCTTCTGTATGAATTCATATCCCATTAATGCACATTACTAACTTTGCTTCTACCCCGGAGTCTTTGTACTTTCTCGCCTCACAGGTTTCCATGGATCGTGGGTTTTATCTGGACCCTGGTCCTTCATCCCGCCATGGCCCTGCTGACACCTACTGCTACTACATTTTTTATTATTAGGGCCCAAGCACTGACGAAGTCAGGCGAAGGCCCTATTGTTATCTAAAGAATTATTGTCTCCTCTAAAATTGCATTATTTCGGGCTTTATCATACTCACAAACTCCCCAAATTTGGCTGGCTTATCAGGACTGGGAGAAAATTTGAGGTTTTATTGGTCCCATTCTCCTGGTATGACAAAATGGCTCACTAGCGCCTCCTACTGCTTGATGGGCCAGGTCCTCCACCCGACATGTCCGATTGACTTGAAATTTGACACATATTCAGTTCCATCTGCTTTACAAACAACGCGCTCTAACCATCAAGCTCCGCCCATTCAGATTTCCACCATCTTGACTTCTGTGGAAACCACATTTTTTGTTAACTCCTCCTAAACGCTGTGTCAGATTGCTATCAAATTAGCTGTGGATCATTATTGGATTAAGATCAGCAAAAGTTATTCAACGCTTGTTCATATCTCACAGCGTTTGTACATCAATACACAATTTCCAAACCACTTGTCCTAAAATCACCAAATTTACAGCATATGTGCACATCGCATCCTGTAATATACCCTCATATTTTCATTCCATTCGACCACTAGGGGGCGCTACAGTAAATGCGACATTTTGTGCTTTTTTGTCACTTTTCAGCCTTTGTGCTACTTAACGAACTCCTCCTACAGAATTAATCGGATCAATATCAAATTTGGTCAGGATGCTCTTAAGACCTTTGTGATGAAAAGTTATCAAAATCATCAGTTTCCATGTAACAACCTTGGTGTGGCGTCCATTTTGTGCAATTTTTCATGAAAATTGAAGTTGTTGTAACTCCAAGGTACATTGTCCAATCTGCCAAAAAATTCTTATGCAGGATCCCAGATAGCAAACTGAATCCGCTCCGGAACAGATCCGCAAAACTCGTCCGGATCAGAGTCAACTTGCAGAGCTGGACAGATCTGGAATGGATACGCGTCAAAGATCCAGACCAGATCCGGCCCATATCCGCTCATGACGCAGCTTGTCCGCCCATATCCGATTTGGACCCGTTCATAAAGCGGCTCATTTGGCCCGGATCCGATTTGGACCCATTCATGATGCGGATCCCTTACTCAAAACTAACTACATTAACATCTCAAATCAAGCTGGCCAACATCCAGATTGCTCTATAAAAGTGTGAGTACATTATTATACAAATAGGAACCTTTCCACAAACATTTGATAGAACATGCAATGTAAAAGTATATAATCTACCTTTCTAGACCACCGTCCCCTCTAGCAGATAACACGTTTAACCATTATCTCACACACCTTTGATTTAATGCTATGACCTAAAAGGAATACATCATGTTTCTACAATTTCACTCTTAAAATCATGCTTTTAAACATATTTAAAAAAGGAAAGAAAGAGAACTTACCAAATCAGTCACCAAACAAAGGCTTGCCTCGAGGTAGATCAGCTGCTCTCTCAGGTTTGTCTGAGTTCAGGAGGAAAGGCCCAGGTGAACCTCCCACCCTATTGTCTTGTATGCCCCCTGTTGCGTGGGTCCTAATGGTAGGCTGTGTTTTACCTGCCTGCAGTATTTGAACTGGGGAAAAAAGGTGCAGGATCCTTGCCAGATCATTGCCATGTCTACCGGACCGTTTGGCTAGTCCTGTTCCCGGTTTCCCCATCTACCTGCCCTGCCTCGTCCTACTGGATTCCCCCTTCGTCTCTTGTCTCGTCCGTGGATTCCCTGTGTGTTTCTGTAAATTTCCTGTTCTGATTTAAGTATTCATTAAATACCTGCTTCACTCAACATTTTTTACATTAAAAATATCCCACGGCACACCAACAACCAAAAACGTTACAAAATGGCACCAGTTAGAGCCAAATATGGTGTTGTAAATACAACTGTATTTCTTTGTGTGTACATTGGGTGGCGCTGTATTCATGTCCTGGGCTCAGGTATATAGGTCCTGAAATCGCCGTGGTTGTCAGGTGTTTGACCCCGGAAGGGCAAAAGGTTTTGACTGCTATACGCTAATGTGGTGCATTTACTGTCGGTGGAAAGAATGGGATTTTTTGTACGTTGTTCCACAACAAAGATAATAAATGAGCTATATATCATTAAACAAACATCTCTGTGATGATGCATCGAATGCAACACACATCACAGACAATGTAGCGTACAACGAGCGCGTCAACCAGGTTACTCCAGAGGGAAAGACACCTCAGGAGTTTACAGCCACAGGACTGGGCTTCTTTAACAACACCTTTTAGCATAATACAGCATATATGCCAGGGGTGTCAAACTCAATCCCAGGGAGGGACAACACAAGAAATTGGGACAACGTTGAGGGCCAAACGGAGTCACCATTTAATAAACAGGATAGAAGGGATGTTGGACAAAGTGCAAAAATAATCCATGTTTAGGTAGGCTACATTATTTTATGTATACGTACCAGAGCCAGATGTTTGGCATCTTTTCTTTGCTTCCAGTTCATTAATATCTGGGGTTAGGTTCTCTGGAAAACCTCAAGATGGAGTGAAGGTGTGCACAGATGACTCCTGTGTGGGTTTTTGTTCATCTTCATCACAGAGAAAAGATGCTCACACAGGTATGTGCTTCCAAACATGCAGAGCATTTGAGCAGCATGTAGGCGGAGTGAAGGCATCGTTTCGGAGTGAAGCTTGGAAACTGTGCAGCACCCTCAGAGTCATACTTTGCCTTGAGTGTCATTACACTGGAGGTCTAACAGCTCCACATGTGCTTTTCCGCCTCAACTGCAAATGGATTTCTGAGCTGCAAAGTCGGCAAATCACCGAGTGAACTCTGTGCCAAGTGCACCCAGTTTATCAGCAAAATGTGCAGTTGGGAACACAGCGGTGGAGACTTTTACTGCATCACACGTCCGTCCCTGAAGCTGGAGGTTTAGTGCAATGAGATGCTTCGTTATGTTGCACAAAAAGCCAGCTGACATCGCCACTTTTCGTCCCGGAGCTCTGTGGTGTGGCGGGCCAGTTATGATAAACATGCTATTTTCTGGCGGGCCGTTGTACCGAGGGCCGGATATATGTCTCTCAATGTGTTGATCCTTACGAGGCTTTTATGTGTTATTTTGTCCAGGGCCCAGTTCAGAGTCTGTATTTTTCCTTTTCATAATAATTCATAATTAAGAAATCATAATTAGAAGTGTTTTGGAATACATAATTAGAAGATTCATAATTGTAGAAGTGTTTTAGGATTTGTAGTTAGAAGTGTATCTTAGTAGAATTTGTAGCACCTTTATATCTGTTTGTGAAACTTGTGAAGCTTTTGCCAAAAGTTGCAAAGCCTTATCTTTATATAGAATGTTTATCATAAAAGTGTTAAGCCATAAAAGATAGTCATTGAATGTATTTAGAATAGCAGAGGGAGAGTGAAAGAATTTCTAGAAAGTGATTTGCAGGATCCATTAAGCCTGACGCCAGGAGGAGGCAACCAACATTAGCCAATGGGAATTAGGATGGATAAAAAGGGGGGGGGGGGTTTCTAACTGTATGAGGAAGGGCTGGAAGAGTTTTTCGCTCTCTTCTTGCTTGGTGAAACAGATGTTTCCATGCTGAGTTGCTGGTGATTAGCTTTTCCGCGCGGATTTTATTTTATTTTATATTATGTTAGTAGTGTACTTCATTGTGTAATTGTATTAGCTCCAGTAGGATTAAATTATTTTTAATTGTAAACCAGTTTTTGGTAGATTTATTGCGACGCTACTGTAAACAGTACCGCGTGCTCTCCGGCCTTCTCTCTCCGTGGGGAAGATTCATCCACCACACAGCCCTAGAAACAAATAATAGCTGTGGCGCCATCATGAGGGTATAAGTTGGTATTTCAGTTGCAGGACAGCAGTGAAGGCCCGGGTATAAAATGCACAGCCCGGCACTGGTGCTGTTATATTGGTTTACTTATATTTGCTGCAAATAAATAGAGAATAAATTGGATAATGCACCTTGGAGTTAACAATTAATTTTTTCATAACCAATGAGGCAAAATGGCCACCACGCCACGTCAAGGTTCTTCCATGAAAACCCCCGATTTTGATAACTTTTAATCACAAAGGTCTTAAGAGCCATCCTGACCAAATTAGAAGTTGATCGCATAAATTCTGCAGGAGAAAGTACGAAGGCTGAAAAATGCAAAAAGTGGAAAAAGTCACAACTTTGTGGGTTTACTTTAGCGCCCCCTAGTGGTTGAATGCAAAACAAATCTCAGAGTGTGATGTGCACATATGCTGCAAAGTTTGGAATTTTAGGACAAACGGTTCAGAAGTTATGTGTATTGACATAAGCCACGCCCTAAAAAGTGTATTGGTCCAGATATTCTAAACTCTTTTGATGATGTAGATCCAATAATGATCCACAGCAAATATTGTCGTAATCGGAGCCAGCATGTAGGAGGAGTTTGCAAAATGTGTTTTTCACTAAATTCAAAATGGCGCAAAATCTAAGTAGGCGGACCTTGGGAGTCTGATGGGCTTTTTTGTAGATTTAGCAGAATTTGACTTGTGTTGAATTTCAAGTAAATCGGACATACTGGTCGAGGGGCGTCGCCGGTCCAACTTGTAGGGGGCGCTAGAGAGCCAGCCATTTTTTTACACAGAAAGAGGCATCATATTTCAGATGGCTATTTTCACCAGGCCTGACAAGTGTCCAAAATTTGGTGAGTTTTCGTGCATGGCAAGTACCCCCAAAATGGGTCCGTTTCCCAAAACATTAGAATTTAAATAGGGCCTTCGCTGGCCCCACGTTGTTGGTTGCTCGGGCCCTAAAAAGAAACAAAAACTGAATACAACAGGAGTACAAAGGATTAAAAAACGGAACTAAGAACAAACCAGTATGCAACAAGGAACAAGGCTCCTTGTCCCTTCTACAAGGGACAAGGAGCAAACACTGACATCAGCAGAACAAGGCAGATGACCAGACACTGAAACAGGGAAACACAGATTAAATACACAAGAGGCTTATTAACTAATGAAACACTGGTGTGGTAGAAAACAGAAAGAAAAAATAACGGACACAAGAGGCGGTAAACTTCAAAATAAAAACCATGACGCTTCCGAAACTGGAATATTTCATTTTCTGTCAATAAAAGAAGAAAAATCAACAGCGAAATCATCCTCAAAGGGCCGGTTGTAAATGTAAAACTGTGTAAATGTAACTACTCCTAACATATTGGTAAATAACTGTCTCTGCATTTGATTATTGTTTATTCAAGTGTAAAAATATTGTACATGCAGTTATATAAATGTAAAAATATATTTAAGCACATTTCTGTTATTAGAACTTAAATCCTGATTACAATACCTTTGTTCAATGCTTAAAATCAAGGGTGCGTTTGCACAATCCCACGTGAAGTATTTCATGTGTTTTTAAAGCCACGTTGAAAGTAGTCTTCAATGTACTCACAATACATTTCCATTTCAAGTGGACAGTAACCAGCCAAAGAGCTCCTTCTATGACTGTATCTCAAATCTTTTTTTTTTTTCTTTAAACTTTTTTTTTTGCTGGCGGATTCGCGGGCCACATAAAATGACGTGGCGGCCCAGATTCGGGCCTTGAGTTTGAGACTCCTGTTTTAAAGGATCACGTTCGAAAAGCTGAATATTCCCTAAAACTTCCGCAATAGCGAAAAAATCCCGTAATGTTGGCTTGAGGAGGTTTTTGCCTTGGTCATAAAAGATTTGATTCACTAAATGGATTATGGAAAGGCCTTTGCCGCATAAATTCTGAAGCAGCGAACATTTAACTCACATGACTGATCAACTGTTTTCTCTGTCGGCGTCAAGTTTATACATTTGGCGCCAAGTTTATACATTCCAAACCAGTTGCTGGGAATATGCCAAATTCATATTTCTTTTTTTCGAGACATTTCAAAAGTTGGCTTACAGATAAATGAAAACAGGGCTTGTGACACAGCGTCTGTCACTCTTTGTATCACTGACGGCAGATTAGCATTTATTTTGCTTTCATTCAGATAAGTCATAACCTTTTACCCTCATGAATTACCAGCCTGTTCATACCGGGGTAAATGTCACAGCTGTGCAACGTAGCAGCCAATCACATCCCTGTCTCGTCCAGCAGAATGACTCGGAGCTCTCTCTAAACTCAGTTAATTACTCTGATGGCACTTTGATGGCACTGGAACGTTCAGATGACAACTGCTCTTCGAAGCTGGAGCTTTTTCCATTTTAGAATAAAGACGAGAATCCCCCGACACTTTGAAGTCACTTTTATCAAATAGAACATGAAAAGTCAATCGTTTATCATAATCTGATTCATTTAGCGTGGCGCAACAGGATAAAAGCTGTTAGTCTCTCAAAGGAGAGCTGGAGCCATTTGTCCACCTCATGCAGATTCACCTTTGATGACTGAGCAGCAGATCAACGTCATAATGCTGAGACAGAGAGGGATCTTCATTCACAGACATGAACTACCTAAGATGTGGCTTTAGATGGCTGAGAGGGAATCAATGAACTGCTACAATCTTCTACTATCGGATTGTGCTTGAAGTCACAGAGCAGAACTTGTGTATTATAATAAGATAATTATAATACAAATTAATTTGATGCTAAATTAACTGATCCCTCAAATTGTGTGTTGAAGAGAGGAAAAAATATATAATGAAGAAATATAATTTTTTTCAAGCAGATTTTTTGCAGAGAATCAGTAGCCAATATCTTGTTGCCACCTGCAATTTTGAACACCCCCCTCAGTCACTTCATCCTGGCTCCTGGGTGACGGACTAAGAAAAGTTCAACAGTCATACATCAGTAATAAAGCCCAGACCTCTCTTATTTTAACAGTCCATAACCCAAAGATACTCAGTAAATAATTCATATGAATCAGAGAAAAGCAGCCTTCACAAGTCTTCCCATTGTTTAAATTAGGAGAAAATGATTTAATTTGCATGATTATAATTATTTAAATAATTGCTAATGGATTTTCTGTCAATCAACTTATCATTTTAGATCTATAAATATTTTTCATGATTCCTCCACGTCTTCAGTCCACCTACTGTTCGTCTTCCATCGAGAAGTCTTATTTGAAAAAACAAAAAACACCAGCCGACTGAAAGTGCGAGTGGGAGTCCAAGGATGTCCCAACTGTGTGGTTGTGGAGAGAAGCAAACAATGGAACACATCATTGAAGCTTGCCCACTCCAAAGACTAAAAGGAGCATTAGTCACCCTGCATACAGCAGACCAGGACGCAACCGCTTAGCTCAAGGACTTTGCATTCACGAAATAAAAACAATACTTTTTCATAAAACTATCCAACAGTAAAGCTGTAATAATTGTCTCCACCTCGACCAGCTTATATTATATGGCTTTAAGTAGATGTAGCTAATAATACTTATGCACTTTAATCCAGTAACACTTTGAATGAAGTACTTTTGTAGTCATGCTACATTCACTAAAGGAAAGTGCAATACAAACGTTTTTAGAAATTCTACATATATGACCTACCATTGCTTCTTCTTGCAGCGCAATATTTTCAAAGAGTAAGATTCTTGAACACGACAGCCCCCTTTAAAGGGGGCTAGAGTGGGGTACAATTCACTTTTGCGATACGAATAAAAAAAATAAAAATACCTGTGTAACAGACATTCTGGGCGAAACAACCACGGGAGCCATTTTACACACTGCAAAACACAATTATACATGAACTAAGACCATATCTAGAAGAATACTACAAGTTTTACCACAAAACCACATTTTTCTGGGCAAAAAACTGCAGTACTATACTCTTTGTTTTGGTCTCTGACGAGAAAGCACGGAGCGATTTTGGCGAATGAGCACATCCAGAGGACCGTGCTTTGACCCCGCTTTGCGTGTCGTTATCGAAATTACTCTCTTTCAAACCGTTCAAAAGTTATGGGGATACATGCGAATATCAGCCACAGGTCACAACAAAAAATATTGGGTAAAAAAACTTACGTTTTGATGATTCTATGGACGAAAAACGGATCTTTTCCAGCGGATTTTGGCGCAGCTGTGTCCGCCATGTTGTGATGTGTGTCTCTGAGTGGTATCAATGCGCTGGCACGCTGAATGAGGAAATGGCAGACGAAACTGTGAGCTGGACCAATCCATGTTGGGAGGGGGGTTCGCCCAGCATTTTCCGATTTTGTGTCAGTAAACAGACAAGGAGATTGTCAAACACCCCCGCATGGCTCCCGTTGGACTATCCCACGTCGAAAAATGTGTTTTTTGTGAAAATCACAACACAGCCCATTTCACAGTCACACAGACACAAATTATGATTCATATATTTTTATGATTGACAGATATGACATTCATAACTGCTCAAAATTATTCCAAATGGTGTCAAACTGCTTTATTAGGACTTTTGAACACTCTTAGTGATAAGAAAAGTGAATATATAGTTAATATTTAGTTATATACTATATCAAATTTGAATACAGCAATGCAACCAAATGCTTCCAAAAATGATAATTTAGCATGCCTTTGCTTGGTTTATGCTGGCCTGCTTCACTCAATCGAAGTCAAATCAGTTTTAGAGACTGTAAAACCAGTTGTGCTATGACTGTGGCTGTCATTGAAACTTTTAGGCATTATTTCAAGTAATATTTTAGACAAGTGCTTTTTTTCAGGTGAACCTGAAAACTTTTTCAATTTGAGCTGTGCCATATGTGTATTTGTTATTAACAGTAACATATACACAATTTTACAGATATCAGCACATCTCACAAGTGTTACCTGTATTATACAATCAAAAAATCATTAAAATAGACCTTGTAGTTGCAGAAATACACTCTCTTTAGTATGGGTATGCAATTTTCGAGCAGAGGCCTAAAAATAGGGGCAGTGTTCAGGAGGTCAGCCTGGTTAAAATGGGACGAGAATAATTTAACCCAAGATCTTTACATAACGTTATAAGACAATACCAAAGTGGATTCCGAACTCAACGAATGCCTCTGTTTATCCAGTTCACTAATTATTTCCCTTTCTGTCTGTCCAGCTGTTTAAGTGGCATGTGGATAAAGTAGTCCCAGTGGAACTGATAGTCTCTCTCCACTTTCAGGCAGTTTACTGAGACACCTAATGTTGTGCAAAGACGTTCAAATATCCGTGGCGGCTGGTGGAACATTTTCTAGGTAGGGCCATCATATCAATTTCAGCAAACATCCCAGTATGATTTCATGCAAAATAATTTTAGTATCAAACACGCATTATTACTTGGCAGTTAAATATTTAACATTTATTCCAACATGAAAAAAAGCAGTAAATAACACTTATATAATATAATACAATATAATATAACATGTTTATTTATTGAGATGCCCCTATGGACCTTGTTATAGGAGGTAAAGATCAGGAGAAGTAAACATGAAGTGTAATTATGAATACTGATATTAAATTAAGCTATGATGAGTTTTCACTGTTAATTTAACATCTGTAGGAGCCAAATTCAATGTGCTGTTAAATATTCACTTGTATTTTCATGTTTAACTGCAATCACTTCTGTTTCTACTTTGAATGTTACAAGGATGTCGTTATAATTTGTTATAGTAAGAAATACATGTAAGTGACAAACTGTCACTTTAAGGACACTGTGACAGTTACTGACAGTGGTGAGTAATATCTGAGGCAGTATGGAGCCGCACAGTTTTCCGACCGTGTTAGGAAATGTGTTATGAAACGTGTTAAATGGAACGATCTACGTGGATTAAGTTGTGGATAACCTGTGGATACGTATGGTATGTCGAAGTAATCAGCGTACTTTTAGGAAGAAAGGAAGTTGATTGACTGACTTGTACGAAGTAGTGAAGCTTCGCATGTAGTCTGCTGTCTGATTATGAGGTCAGGCTGATCTGATATCGGCTCTTTGGCTGCAGAATCTCCGCCAAAGTTCTCCTCTCAAACGGGTCTTGGAGGAGGAGTGCTCGCGCTGGCGTGGGCGCCTGTAGAGACTTCTCCTGACGAGAACGCGCAGCTCGGGGGGCCTGATCGTTCTGGCCCACAGCTGAATCTATTTGAGGGCGCTGATTGGCTAAATTGTATGTCACTCATTTGTATCTTGAATCAGCAATTGGCTAAACTGCTACATAGACCTGTCTCTTTTGGGCCGAAACGATCAGGCCCCCCTAGCTGCGCGTTCTCAGACGTGTCGTGCACACAGGCAGAGAGCATGAGCAGACGAGCACACAGGGGGAGAGGACGAGCAGGAAAAGCATATATTTTGCGCAGATATCATATTGTACACACATTACTGGGTACATTCCATCGTTAAAAAACACAAATATTGACAATTTCTATAATTTATGATTATTATAATTTTGCTCATGGTGGGGCCATGCCCCATGGCCCTCTATTGACCAGCCGCCACTGCGTACCGCTCCACACAAACACCAGTTTAACAAGATGCATTTGAGAGGGTGAGAGCTCATGTTTCCCAGAGTCTTTGTTGAGCTTTTAGAAGCAATGCCAGGCGAAGCTGTAAATATGTATCAATAATCAGTGAAATGTGCCAAACGTTGTCCTATGGAGGCCCAGTATTCATGTTAAATGATGTTTTGCAGGCTGCTCTCATGAATCTACCGAGCCCTTTAACAGGTGACATCACTCTAGCTCTGACCTAACATACCTTTGTGCTTCCTTTAAAATCCTACTCTCAACTAAGAGCAGATTATTGATAGCATGACCTGTCCTTATATCCACATTGTATCTGCTTACGCTACATTAACTATTTATACAGCCTCATCCAGCCCAGTATCATGGGAGGTTGTAAAATAGTACAAAAAAAAAAAACACAATCTGTTGGTTTCGTGTACAGAGAAACAAATTGTTTTTTTTGCAGTGTCCTGTGTCATGAATCCAAAACCTAACTAAGTAGTTGTGTTGCCGAAACCTTATTTACTTTTTTAACATAATGTCCCCTGAAAGAAATACGGACATGTGGAGAATTTCAGTATTAAACACATTATAAGTAGGATTAAATAACACCCCTAGTGGTGAGTAGAAGTGTCACAATCATATATATGTTAGTCACAATATGTTCACAATATTCTTACTTATAGAAGATATTATATGTTACAGTATATTAACTCATTGAATGTATTAAATCATAAGTATAGTCACTAAAGGTATTAAAACACTAAGAATAGTTTTAAGGGTCAGATAGGGATTCTGAGTGAGACATGCAGCAAATGGGGGATGGGATAGGTCAAATGCCAAGCTGACCAAGACGGAGGGGTGGAGCCAAGATGTTTCGCTAAAGGATCGATAATGGGAGGGGACAGATTTCAAATGGAGCCAATCAAACGGAGGATCAGTCACACGTTTTATGACAGTTACGACACTTTCCAACTGTCGGGGCATATAAAAGACTGTTTTAGAGAGCATTCCTCAGACCACTCCGCCCCTCTTTTTCAGCACGTGGAGTGGCCAGACCTGTGGTCTCTCTTCTCCAGAACATTACTATTGATAGTTGATTCAGTTTGTAAGTGAACTTTGTGTAGTACATTAAATATCGTTTAATTTTGAACCGGATCCAGCTCCGTTTTTCTGATGCGCGTGCGCAGTAGGAAGTTCGAAGCAGAAATCTCCCTGCAGCCTGCTGAAGCCTCTCATCCTTCTGTTTAAACCCTAACAGACAATTCCAATGCCAATAGGACCAATAGACTGCATTTCGTGACTATTCCACAAACTGCCGTGAGACTATGTTGGCTAATCAAATAAACACCTTCTGTGGATCATCAGTGTACTTTTAATAGTATTAGTAGTAGTAAGTAGGAAATAACAACACCCCCCCTCTCTCTAATCACCTCGAAAATGACCTGCTTGTTACATCTTACCAAGGTATTTCCATTTTATGACCTCATTAGTACAAGGTGTGATGTAAAGAGACACACATCGATTCTGCTGCTTCCATTCATGTTATTGGTAATGCTTCTTGAATTCCTCCGTTCACAGTGAGAGTGGTGTTTGCTCACACAACACTACAGTAGAGTGAATTGTTAACATCTAAAGATTGTACATTTATTAGACTCGTCTTTTTTTCAGCTGTAAGTAAGTAAGATGTATTTATAAAGCTCTTTTTACAGACGAGTCACAAAGTGCTTAACAGGGCAGAATTACAAACATAAACAACACAATGTGACCATGGTTTAAATGCAGACCTTTTCTAGTCAAATGCCAGTCTAAAAAGGTGTGTCATGAGCTGATTCTGGAATGAGTTCACAGAATCTGAGAAACGTAGGGATGGAGGCAAAGCATTCCACAACCTTGGTGCTACTGCCTCAGAAGCTCGGTCACCCCGGGTCAGCGAGTGCGTGGGATATGTGGAGAATTTCAGTATTAAACACATAAGTACGATTAAATAACCCCCCTAGTGATGAGTAGAAGTGTCACAATAATAATATGTTAGTCACAATATGTTTACAATATTCTTGCTTATAGAAGATATTATGTGTTACAGTATATTAACTAATTGAAGGTATTAAATCATAAAAGTATAGTCACTAAAGGTATTAAAACACTGAGAATAGTTTGAGGGTCAGACAGGGATTCTGGATGAGACATGCAGCAAATGGAGGAGGTGGTCAGTGGGGAGGACAGCTGACCAGAGGTGGAGTCAAGACAGATGTTTTGCAAGGAGCAAAGCTGTTTCGCTAAAGGATCGATCCAGGGAAGGGACAGAATTCAAATGGAGCCAATCACTAATCGCCACGGAGGGTCATTCAGATGTTTTATGACTGTTTGACATTTCCAACATATAAGAGACTGTTCTGGAGAGAATTCCTCAGACCACATCCGCTCTCGTTTTTCAGTACCTGAATTCAGACCTGTGAGTGAGATGCGTGCGTGTGGTCTCTGTTCTCGAGAACATTACTATTGATAGTTAATTCCGCTTGTAAGTGAACTTTGTGTAGTACATTAAATATTGTTATTGATTGTGAACCGGATCTAGTCCATTTTTCTGATGCGCGTGCGCACTCAGAAGCTCGCAGCAGAAAAGTCCCTGCGGCCTGCAGGCTCTCATCCTTTTGGTTTTTGAACCCTAACAGACAGACAGATTATTTAACATGTTTGACCTGAGAGCGCGGGCGGGTGAATAAGGGTGAAGTAATTCAGTCACATATGTAGGAGCCTGACTGAGTAGTGCTCTGTAAGTGAGGGTAATTATTTTAAATGGATCCTAAATGCTACAGGGAGCCAGTGGAGAGATCGGAGTACGGGGGTGATGTGAGACCGTCAATTTGTCCTGGTGAGTAATCTGGCGGCAGCATTTTTGGATGACCTGTAAACGGTTAAGAGCAGATACACTGAGTGACGAGAAAAGTGAGTTACAGTAGTCGATGCGTGAAGAGATAAAGGCGTGTATGATCATCTCTAGTTCAGCTGTTGATACTCCAGATCTGAGTCCAATAGCATTTACACAGTCCAGGAGCCTAGTTAATGCGAAAGCCTCACTGGGTTTGAATGACAGATGGAGTTGGATATCATCTGCATATAAGTGATAGGAGACATTATAACTTTTTATAAATCGGTCCCAAAGGTAATAAATATAGGGAAAATAACAGAGGCCCCACAACCGAGCCCTGCGGTACGCCACAGGACAGTGGAGAGGTAACGGACACAAAATCACCCACAGACATTAAAACTTCTGTCAGCGAGGTAAGACGTAAACCAGTCTAACGCTATGCCAGATATGCCCACCCAATCACGTAGCCTCTTAATCAGGATGTTATGGTCTACAGCAGGGGTCACCAATTGGCGGACCGCGGTCCGGATCCAGACGCCGTTGTATCCGGACCCAGGACCTAAAATCGATTTTATTTTGACAGTGCGCTGTAAATCACATCACGTGATGCAGCTCAGCCAATCAAATGTGTGTATTCTGACAAGTTTCCTGACTCGAGTGATATGTACACACACCGGGGGAGAGACGAGGAAAGAGAAGGAAGAGCAGGAGAATAATACGTGAGTCAGAGAAGTTATTTCACATGACGTTCTCCAAAGAGAGCAAAGTGGTCAAAGAAACCAGAGTCTTTAACCAAGAATGAACAGACTCTTATAGGTTAATTCTTCACACGGAAGAATTAACGGTAAATGAAGCGACGCTACGAGACAAAGCACAACTCTTTAGAACAAACGTATCCACTCACATCTAAATGAAGACTGAAAATAAACCTAAGAGCCTAATATGATCAGAATCCACATGAATTCACTGCCCAACAATGATGTTCACAGAGAGAATAGAGCTGAAACGAAGTGGTTTAATAACCACAGATAAAGTCCATGCACAAACATTTCTCTTTTTAGAAGAGAAAAATATAATATTCTGGATTTTTTGATTGATCAATTCACTGAAATCATTTTTCTAAAATGAATTACTTTATTTTAAGATGCACATTTATCAAAAGCTTTCTGTTATGTCAGTTATTCTTTAATCCAGCCCTTATTGTACTTGAAATGAGAAGAACATTTATTTATGTATTATTTATAATCCATCCAGTTAAATTTGAAAAGTGAGAATAATTGCTGAAATATAATTGGTGTATTTTCTTTATTTGATTTTGACAGTTGTTGACTACACAGAGACGTTACTACTACAAGACTTCTTGAATATATATATATATATATTATTGTAATGTTCCGGACCTTTGCCCGAGGAGATTTTCTCAATCTGGACCTTTTGGAATTTGAATTGAATACCCCTGCTCTTCAGTGTCAAATGCAGAACTGAGGTCCAGAAGTACTAACACAGAGCAGTCACCAATAGAAGAAAGAAAGTTCATCGAAATAATGAAAGGTTCAGTACAACTTAAAGATGACCAGTACAAGATTAAGTTGCCTTTCAAGACACCCCATGTAAACAGACCAAACAGCGTGTCAGTTCACTGAAAAGGAGACTTCTGAAGCATCAAAGTTACCACAAAGAATATTCAAACTTCTTTACTGATGTCATTGGCAAAGGATATGCTGAAAAAGTGCCAGAGCATCAGTTGGAACGCACTGATGGAAAAACTTGGTATCTCCCTCACCATGGTGTATACCATCCACAGAAAAGAAGCTTAAGTGTTGTGTTTGATTGTGGAGCAGAATTTAAAGGAGTCTCACTGAACAGTCAGCTTCTGCAAGGACCAAACCTGACAAGCTCTTTGTTAGGAGTTTTGTCATGGTTCAGGCAGGAACCTGTAGCAATCATGGCTGATGTGCAATCAATGTTGCAGAAGAACATTCAGTCTTTTTGAGGTTTTTGTGGTGGCCAGAAGGGAACCTGGAGCAATAACTTGTACAGTACCGTATGACTGTCCATTTATTTGGAACAGTGTCTTCTCAGAGTTGTGCATGTTATGCTCCAATGAAAATTGCTGATGATAAACAAAACAGATTTCCAGCAGAAGTAATTGACACGGTTAGAAGAAGTTTTTATGTGGATGATGATCTGTAATTTCCCCACTGAGGGACTAATAAAGGATTATCTTATCTTATCTTATCTTATATTTTGAAAAGTTTGCCTTCTAAAGAAGATGCTATCTGCAAGTTGGGAGGTTTCAATCTCACCAAGTGGATCAGCAACAGTCGTGAGGTGCTTTTGGTAATTCCAGAAGAACATAGATCCAAAACCTTCAAGGAGTTGGATCTTGACAGAGACAAATTGCCAGTTGAACGGGCTCTTGGGCTACAATGGTGCATTGAGACGGACACCTTCAAGTTCAAATTCAACATCCGAGAACAGCCACACACAAGATGTGGGATGTTATCTATGATCAGTTCCGTCTATGATCATTTGGGTTTCTTAGCCCCCTTTACAATCCGAGCTAAGATGATTTTGCAAGACCTGTGTCGGTTGAAATGTGGGTGGGATGAATCCAGTACCCCAATTCTTTCAACAGAAATGGAAAAAATGGTTGGAAGATCTTGAAAGATTGGAAAGTTTCAAGGTCAGCAGATGCTTCAAACCGAAAGACTTTGGATACACAGCATCTGCTCAACTGCATCACTTCTCTGATGCCAGTGAAGATGCATATGGAACCGTTACAATACATCAGGTTGCAAAACAGCAAGAACAAAGTACATGTCGCTTTCATGCTTGGCAAAGCCAGGGTGTCTCCACTAAAACAAGTGACTATCCCTCGCTTGGAACTGACAGCCGCTGCTCTTGCTGTTAAAGTGGAGAAGTCACAATTCTGGACCGACAGTACATCAGAACTAAAATACATCAACAATGAGGACAAAAGGTTGCAAACAGAATAGCAACCATTAGAGGCATCTCAAACTTCACAGTGGAGATACATTCCTACAGCACAAAATCCAGCAGATGCCTCAAGGGGACTGAAAATTGAACATTTGGTTCAAAAGAGATGGATTGAAAGTCCAAAGTTTCTGTGGAAACCAGAAAATGAGTGGCCAGCGCACTTCTTGGATTTGGACATTGCTGAGACGGAAGTTAAAAGGAACTTCACAGTAAATACAATTGTCACTGAAGATGAGTCAAGTCCCACGCATAAACTGATTACTCACTTTTCCAGTTGGAAAAGACTAAAAGTTGCACTAGGTTGGATTCTCATGTTGGAGATGAATTTGCTGGCTTTAAGTAAGAAAAGGAAGCAGCTGATTTCTGCAAAAGCCAGTGGCAATGGACGTCAAATGGTGGATATCAATTTGGAGATGCAAAAATTCAAAGGCACACTAGGAGGACAAAGGTTGTCTGTAGATGACCTCTTCGAAGCTGAGACATCTATTGTTCGCTTCAGCCAATGGGAAATATTCCACAATGAAATTGTTGCGCTAGCATCTGGTAAATCCAAAGTAAAAAAAGACAGCACCATCTACAAACTGAACCCAAGTCATGAAGGAGGTCTTTTGAGAGTTGGAGGATGTGAAGGAATATTTCTGAAACTGTTCGGGAGAAGAGTTTAAAGTGTTTATCAAATCAATGTCAGATGAAACAGAGTCTTGATGAAAGATCAAAGATAGTCAATTTATTTGCTTGCAAGCAAAAGCGAGAAACAGTTCTCAACAGACAGCAAAAGCAGAGTCTACTGAGGAGTGCCCTTCCTTCATCTACATGAATGCTGCATTTATACCCACAGAGCAGAGAAAACAGCTGCTGAAACAGGCAATGTCTGGTGTATTTCCCTGCAACAATGAGGTTATATATGGCCTGCAATTGTCTTCTCCTGTGCTCTTTGATCTTTGTGGATGTTTTAGGGTCAGGGTTAGGGTCTCCGCGTTGAAAAAACGGGTATTCCTGATTATTGAGTCCCCGACTATCAGGGTCGTCGGGGCGAAGAGGGGACGAGGCGGCAACACTGCGTGTGCAATACGCGTGGATGGAGGCGAGGATTCAACCAGTGGTGGCGGAGAAGACGAGCAAGGACTGAGAGAACGGGGGAACAAAGCTCGCCGCCGTGCTGGTGTAAAGCACGGTATGGAGCGGCGTGTCCTGGGGCGAGGAGGGCTCAGGAATGACTCGCGTAGGGATGTCGGTGGACCTGGGGCTGTGGGTCCCCTGAGGCGGCAGCTGGGATGATGTAGGAAGCTGGGAGTCCGTAGTCAGAGGAGGGAATTCGTGCAGGGCAAGGGCGTTAAATCCATTCTTCAGCTGGACATCTTAGCCATGGGGTGTCGGAGATGAGCGTCTCCCTCTCCGGCTGCCGCAAGCACAGACCAGGGACCAGGGCTCGTGATGTGATGGAGTAGAGCTGACCAGGGCTTTAGGCTTAGCTCCGAGCCGTAGCCAGGAGGCCTCAGGAGCTGCGACCGGAGGAGGGGCCGCAGCAGCAGGACTGGAAGCGATGGAATCATGCACGCGGTCGCTGGCTGTGTCAGTCTGTGATGGACCGAAAAAATGATGGTGTCCATGAGGTTGTCGGCATACTGGATCCTGTAGAGCGTGGATATTCTTCCCTCCAACTCTGTGATTTTATCCACCAGGCGGGCGCAGCTGACACAGTCGGATGGAGAGGTGAGTGAAGCCATAGCAGATCAATGCAAAAACAGTTCTAGTTCTAAAAAAGTTCTAGTACGTGTTGGCTGACATCGTACTATTAGTAGATCAATTAAAACTAGGAAAAAAAGGGTGAAACAGACACGACGCACAAGTGAGCTGGATCAGGTGACAGGCAAATTGGAGGGAAAACAGCAGCACAGAGTCAGCAACTCGTCACTTCCGAATATGGCTGACGCTGTGAGTCGAAGTCACAAACAGCCTGACAGTAGTGCTAGCTGAGCTAGAGAGAGAAGTTGTAGCCCTGGCTCCGCTCTCACCTCCACACACCTGGCCATTAAAAGCATGACGTTGGCCTGAGCTGGTTTGTCTGGTTCAAGAAGACTTTAACTGGATGCAGTATCCTGATGCTGCGAGAGTCAACAAGCTGAGACTCTGAATCATTGATGTTACTCATACAGTAAGAGTAGAATCACAGCAGTAGAGGAGCTGGCTCTTGAATCATGTGTCTTGTACATTGCAATGATGTTGATTCACATTTGTTTGTTTTTCTTCCTCAGAATGTAGCCAAACTATACACGTAGTTAACACCATCACATTGTGACTCAGATCACGTCCAGATGTGACAATGACACGACTACAGCAACCTTCACTAACCTTTGGTAACCTCAAGAATACCACGCCCTGCTTTTTGCAATCCAATCCTTAGTATGGTATATTATTAAAGAATATTCATACATATTCATATATACATAATGATGAAGAATACACATTGTGGCTGTTAGGCTGGCACGCAGCGGCCGGACTTTGGAAGTAGGACGGACACAGAGAGTACGTGTACCCAACCGGGTGTTTATTTCACCAACAAAAACAACAAACAAATACATAGCATAACTTTTCCAGGGACCACGGGCAGCATGTGGTCCTGGCAGCGACAGACTAGATGTAATCATGGCAGCCTTAAGCCATATCCACATTAGGCCGTGTGTCGTTGGATGCAGAGTTCTCAAATAGAACCGATCTCCGTCCACACGGGAGTTTTCAGCATTATTCATCAGGTTGATCTGCATCCACACGCAGCCGGGGAAGGCGGACAGCACGTGACCATTAACGTACACTGGACATGCGCGTGATGGTGTAAACAGGAAGTGGATTGCTTGCTTAGTTAAAAAGAAATATGACAGAGTAATAAAGTACGTTAGTCTTTAATAATGAAAGGTTGTATTTGATACTTAAGATCTTCCTCTATAAACTCAAACAGGCACAGTTCGTGGAAAGTTTTAGAAGTTTTATTTTTCAGATGTAGTTACAGCGCTGCGGGTCTGTCTATATATATATATATATATATATATATATATATATCTCTCTCTCTCTCTCACATCAACTTTACTTTAAAATCAACACTTACACGGAAACGTTTACTCGATTATGGTCCATAAATGTGGTCAACACACGTCGATCACTCGCTTCCATGTGTTGTTGCCGTGGGGCTGATGAATGTAACGTTAGCTCCATCGGGGTATTCCTTCATGAGATACGGCATCAGGGGATAAGCTGGGTCACCCAGCAGAAAAAGACTAAGGTCTCTCAAGGCTACCAAACGGAAAAAGTAAAACGAATCAGCGTCGATCACTCGTCTCTCACTCGTCTCTCACTCGTTTCCTCTGTGTTGTTGACTGTTTGTAGCTCTAGCTTTGAATAGCATTTATTGCTAACTGTAGCTTCAGTAGCTTCAGTAGCTGTAGCTGATCGCCGATGGTCAATCAGCTTGCTGATCGCTAGAATAACAGCTGCTTCCTCCACATAAATGCAGGCTTTTTACTACACAACAGCTGCTAGTACGCAACAGGTAATACAGCATGCACAAAACCGGCGCTATCAGCCGGACATGTCATCGCTCAAAGAATAGCTCGCCTCCTCCGCCTGTAGGGAGTAGCAGCATTGTAAAATGACGCATTTAACTCCACAATAGCTGCTAGTACAGACAACACAGCAAGCAAGGCTTGCCGTTCGTTTTCCATGTTGAAATGAATCGCAGCTGGTCGCCGGCTGTTTGTTTTCTTCCGGGTACGGGTCACGTGATAGTGAGTGTGACGAATCAGGGACGGAGACGTCATGGCTGGTAATAACCAATCCAGTAGCGAGCACATGGATCGCGTCGGCGTACATCCGTATACACTCGTATCTGACGCCTACACTCAACCAAAACCCCGGAGGTCTCAAATAGCTCCAACCTCGGCGGAGTTTTCAGGTTCCTCCGTTTAGGGCGCTTCAAAACTCCGGCGTGGTGTGGCTGCTCAGTGTAAACGTAGGAAAACTGGAGTAATGTGGACTAGGCCTTATATAGCCTGCCACTAACGAGGCCCTCCACATCACTGCAAGATAGGCGACTCCGCCCCTCACTCTACCACACAATCCCCTAATCTACAACAATACATTAAAATAGATGCCTAACATTCTAAAGGTCAATTCTCTATATGATCTCTATGGTGGTAAAACTTCACCATCATAGAGATCATATCTAGCCCGAACAGAGGATTCAATTTTCCTACCACCCCTCTAGTAATTCCCACATGGTAAATTCCCGGAACTATAAAATGGTGGTATTGTACCCTGGGGACTCTTTTAGGATGAACACCCTGGAGAGGAGACACAGCAGAGGTAAGTAAGAACAAGCATGTTATTTGACAGCACTATTCATATATTCAATCATTTAAGTTACAGATAAGTAGTGATGGCGAGATGAAGCCTCATGAGGCATCGAACCACTTCAGCCAATTGGTTCGAGAAAGGGTTAATTTCTCGAAGCTTCATGTGCACATGACACCACCTACTGGCCAAGTGTATAATCTCTGGCAGCTGTATCTGAACCACATAATGTGATGCATTGAATTTTTGTGTCTGTTATGGCTGTTGGGAATGACTATGAATTACAAAAATGTATGACGAAATAATTTCTGTACATAAATTATCACATATGTGCATAATAAAATATTTTTTGAATGTATTCTGTGTGTGTAAATCTTCCCAAAATGGTAGTATCATATGATATGGCAGGTTGTGTAATAATGTTATGTCACTTTAGGAAAATGGCATGGGCTTAAGCAGGCAGAGGACAGTGAAAGTACTTGTGGAACTAGGAAGAGGGGACTGAATATGCTTGTGTAACTTGGACAGTGATGTACAGGACAGGGGACATTTTATTCATTTTTATTCAGAAATAACAGTTTCTCAACAGTTTTTGGTTTTAAACGATTCCTTTTTTTTTACACAACCTCTCCGGCCTTTGAAAACACCCTTTCACAGGGTACAGAAGATGCTGGCGTGCACAAAAACGCAAGAGCAAGTCTATATAAATTTTCATACAGTACTCCAGAGGGTTTTCCAGCCTGCTTATATTTGGCTCGGAAAGGTAGTGCTGGACCTCCACAGTGGCATCTGATGTTACATTTTGAGTCTTCCGTGCCTCCATGACACTGGTGTCTAAACGATGCCACAGTTTGCTACCTAAGAGGAAACGGTGGAAGCCTGGGGGATTTCCTCTCTGCTTTGTTTTGACCGTATAATGGTGGCACACTCGGAGGTCAGTCGTTTTATTGCTTCGGTGGCTTTTGTTTGGCTGAAAAATCCTATTACTTTAAATCGGGGGTCCAGGAGGGTAGCAAGAGACATGATGCTCATCGACTGCAAAGTGTGCAGCTTCTCCCGGAGTTGCCTGATGAGCTGGTTTCCCATTTCCAATGCTGCTGCAGGTGCCGGCTTTGTTATTTCCTCCTGGTGTGCTCCAGCATCTTCACGAGGGGGACAACTTTGGAGGCAGACACATTTTCCTCTGCCGACAGCTCTACAGTGGCATCATAGAAGGGAGACAGCAAAGAAAGGCACCCTCCAACAATGTTGAACTCTTCTGCTGTTAGGAAGGGGACGTCATGTTGTAACCCAGCTAACGCTGCTCCTACTGGCTCCCTTTGCTCCACCAAACGTTGCAGCATCAAATATGTGCTGTTCCATCTGGTCTCCACTTCTTGCATTAGCTTCATGTTTGCCATCCCCAGATGAAGTTGCACTTGTGTAAGCTTCTCCTTTAAAGATACAGATGAGTAGGCCATTAAATGACTGCAGTAGGAACACAGACAAACCATTAGCGTTATTAGAAATTGGAATAAAAGGAAAGAGCATACCTTCGCACTGGTGCTGCTTCTAAAGAAGCCAACCAGCTTCCGTGCTTTGGCCCGGATGCCAGAGAGCACAGGCTGCTGGTCAAGTGCCTTCTTCACTATCAGATTCAGTGTGTGTGCAATGCAAATATGGTGCCGAAGCTTCAGCTCTCTCACACAGGCAACCATATTGGGAGCACCATCAGTGACCATACATGTCACCTTATTAGCGATTCCCCATTCCTCCATCAGGGAGGCTTTCACACGAGCTATATTTTCAGCAGTGTGTGATTGGGGGAATGCCTGCACTCCTAACAGCACTGAACTGAGTGTGGTTTTCTCACCCACAAAATGGCATGTTACAGCCAGGTAGGCATCCATATTGATGGATGTCCACATGTCAGAAGTAAGGCTAACAGCAGCCACCTTTTCCACTTTAGCCTTAGCCTTCTCCTTAGCTGACTCATGCTTGGCCTCCATCATGGCCTTCAGAGCCTAAAGAAAAAAATATATAGTGCTGAACTGTGAGACACAATAAAGTACTCATTTGTTTCATGCATGCACCCATACATACCTGCCTTGTAGGGATAACCTAATTAGGATCCAGTTTGGACACGAATGCCCTGAATCCAACATCATCCACAATACTGAAGGGCTGTGTGTCCTTCACTATCATGGAGACGAGGGCTTCATCCAGCTCTTGTTTTCTGGTGGCTGGTTAAAAGAGAATAAATACAGTGTCTGTTACCTGTCTTTATTTGCACAATAAACAAAAGTGAACAGGGAAAAATTGTGATGGTGCATTTGTAATATTGTAATGACTTACCATGGCTGGGTGAAGCTCCAGTTTCCTCCTTATTCTCATGCAAGGTACGGTAATGCCTTAACATGGATGAGGTGTTGTTATTGTACCCCAACTCCTTGGAGCACAATAAACACCTCACCTTTGAATAAAATAAGAAACTGTGAAAAATACAGTTATTGATAAGCAAACCTAATGTGTCTGAAATAGAGTTAGATTTAGCTTACCTTATTAGGAGTTATCAAATCAAAGTGTTCCCACACAGGGGAAATCCTCCTCTTCCTAGCTGGCAGGAATCCTCCTCTTCTTATCACATATCCTTCTCTCCTCACTCTCCTAACTCTCCAAACTATCTCTCTCTCTCTAAACTCTCCAAACTATATAAACGCTATCCAAACTATCTCTCTCTCTCTCTAAACTCTCCAAACTATATAAACGCTATCCAAACTCTCAACTGACCGCAACTCTCCACCAACAACCCACATTTTGAATGGAGCCTGAGGGGTTTATATTGCTGTCAAACCTCCCGGCAAAATCTGAACCACTTCCCGAAGCAGTCACGTGGTACAGCCGGGCAGCGAGGCTTCGGACGTCGTCATTTTGGCTCCTCCCCTAAATTAAGCAAGCCTCGATACGCGCTTCGAGGAAACGCCCCCTCCATTACTCGACACACGCTTCGAAGCGTCGGCACATCTCGTAACATCACTACAGATAAGCAAACTAATAATATGTTTGTGTCTACAGGCCCGACCTTCAATAATTACTCCTGAGACCATATCAGAACCTTACAATAAACATTCAACTCAGTGTGTGAGTCTCTTATTGTCTTGAACAGTCCACAAATGTGTGCAATGGAGAGGGTCTTTGTCACATTTCCTTCCCCCTCTCCTGCGAGGACATGGTACCTCAAACTTCATGTACTCGAGACAAACAGTCAGCCACCGTATTCGTTTTCCCGGATCTGTAGCGGACTGTAAAGTTTGTTGGGATCAATAGGGGCTTGTTTGAGTTATCAGCATTTAAGAAACTGAATTCTGGACATCAACAGAATTATTAATGTAAGTAACAATTATTAATGATTATTAATAATAACGGGGCACCACCCTGCGAACAGGGACCGATAACCAAACGATAAAACTAAGTCTCATAATTAGTGTTCACTCATAATGTCAATAGTCTGGTACGACTACACATTCGAAGTGACAGTGAAGGATTGAGTCCGTACACAGGCTACTACATACAGGTTCATTACATACATATGCACAAGTAATCACAGACGACTGCTCTTTAAAATATAACAGGGTTTATTACATCAGAATAATAAATGATCAGATCAATTAATATTGCAATCAACAAATGCTATCATACCATGTTTATGTACCTAATATCTAAACAAATGAATAAAATGTGTGGGTGTGTGTATGTGTGTGGGTCTGTGTGAAAAAAGGAAGGGGGGTCTTAACACTACAGTCGGGAACTACAAAGATGGCGGCGTCGAATGACTCAGCCAAAATAGCAGAGGGGGGGTGAGAGGGCTTAAGATGCTACCGCTGAACCACCACCAGATGGCGTCGTCGAGTGACTTAGACCAACTGGCAGGGGGGGGGGTGAGCTGTGTGTGATCATGTGTCTGTGTAGGCATGTGTATGTGTGTGGCGATCAATGCCACGGGGTTTCCCATGGGGTTTCCCACGGCTGTGTGTGCAGGTTAAGTGAGAGATAAGGGAGAGCAGGAACAAGGGTGGGGGTCAGCTCCTGCTGCGTTGGAGGCAGGAGGATGAGTTAGACAAAGGAGGGAGAAATCGACATGAATCAACTGTGTGCGATGTCTTCTGGAGCATGAGTTTCTGGTTTTATCATGCATAAGTATACCGTTGTCGTCTTTGAACTGCCGGTATCTTACGCCATGATAAGCCGCGACTCTCAGCTCACTCACAGAGCTGAGTTCATGAAGCGAGTAATACCACACGAAGTGAAATAAAATTAATGAAAATAATCCCCAAACAAAACAGATCTTCCTAACTGCGGTGGGATGAGCGTCTGTATCTTATCACATTTCTTAAGCAATAATAAACAAAACTCTAAATACACTCGCAGCGACGGATCTGATGCAGACAGTTACCGTGGAAGGGTTAAATGCAGCAGAGCGGTGATCCGCTCTGATTACGCAATACCTTGGATCACGCGGCCGTAACTTAAACACACAAAAAAAACACGGGAATATCAACATATAAATGAAATAACCTGAATGAAATTTAGGTTAATTTAAGCTAAGCTAGCCCAGATACCATGAACGCGTACCTGTCCCCAGGCCCTGCATGTCTTTTAAGATCTCCATACCAACCAGCACACCTGCCATTCTCACATCAAGTGAAGCTACAAGCAGAATTTCAGAAGCAGGACCACTCCTCAACCGTGCCACTTCCTGCATATCCATAAATACCCGCGTAACCCGCTCCTCCTTGAAGTTCAAGCCTTGCATCTCATCCACCTTTACCT
>CM051701.1:25035831-25038331 GCA_028022725.1 Lycodopsis pacificus
AGGGATTGAATCAACACGTATTGAGTCTGGTGAGGGAGTCATACAAGAGAGCAGTGACCAGGGTGGCGTGTTTGGGAGGAGTAAGCCCAAACATAGCCATGAAGGTGGGAGTTAAGCAGGGGGATCCCATGTCCCCTCTGCTCTTCAACCAGGCCCTGGATCCGTTGATCCAGGAACTTGAACGCGAGGGCCAGGGCTTCGACCTTGAGGGGAAGTCCATCACGGCGATGGCATTCGCTGATGATCTTGTCCTGTTGAGTAATTCTTGGGAATGTTGGGTGGTTAATATCGCAATCCTAGAGGACTTTTGCGAGCGTACTGGGATGGTAACCCAGCCCAGTAAGTGCCATGGATTTCTCATTCGAGATGGAGGTAACTCGGTGTACACCGTCAACGACTGCGAGCCGTGGTTGTTGGGCGGGCGGGTCCTCCATCTCTGCAGAACGAATGAGTCGATAAAGTACTTGGGAGTCCAAGTAAATCCATGGGATGGAATCTTCTCTCGGGATTGGTTAGTGGAGGTCCGGAAATGGACCAAAGCTATCGGCAAGACACCTCTGGAGCCCCGCCACAAGGTGTCGATATTGTGCGATCATGCCCTACCGAGAGTGATCTACGCGGCGGACCACTGCTTGTCACCCGTCACGGCCTTGAAAGAAATCGACCGGCACATCAGGAAAACAGTCAAGCGGTGGCTGCACCTTCCAGCTTGTACAGTAAACGGACTACTGTACTCGAAAAGATCCAGCGGAGGCCTGGGTATCCCACAGTTGGTACGTGATGTGTTGGCGATGCAGGTCCGGAGAATCCATGGATTGTGTCATTCCGAGGATGACATAGTGAAGTGGTGTTCTCAGTGCAAATTTGAGAGGCTATGGCTGAGCGCTGGTTGGTCTCCAGACGAGGTACCTGAGCTAGGCACCCCTGCTGAGGGGGAGAGTCAGGAGCCGGACCCAGGAGTTGCCCCCAGCACTGTGACGCCAGGGAGACGACTGGTCCCGTGTGACTGGTGTCGGGAGGAATTTGCGAGATGAACAAGACTGCCGGTTCAAGGGAAAGGTGTACAGATGTTCAAGGATGATAAGATCAGCAACTGCTGGCTCAGGAATCACGCCTCGGCGCGGTTTCAGCCCGGTCAGTTTGTGGCTGCCTTGCAACTACAAGCCAATGTGTTCCCGACCCGAGAGTCGATAAGAAGGGGGAGAGGGTTCCTCGAGCGCGGCTGCAGACACTGTCACAGTCGCCTAGAATCCTGTTCCCATATTCTTGGACAGTGCCCGAGAAGTTGAGCCGGATTCGGAGGCACAACAAGATATGCGATCTCCTAGCTACAGAGGCGAAGCGCTATGGCTGGACAGTTGATGTGGAGAAGCACTGGGCGCGCCCATCAGGGAAGATCTTGGTTCCAGATCTGGTCTTCAGGAAAGACCGCAAAGCGCTGGTAGTCGATGTAACTATCAGGTTCGAGTTCGATGAAGAGTCGCTGGAAAAAGCGCGGCTCGAGAAAGTTCCGAAATACCTGGCCCTCAAGCAAATGATCGTGAGAGAGTACCCTCAAGTAGGGTGGGTCGAAGTACACGGCTTCCCACTGGGAGCTCGGGGAAAATGGCCCCCGGAAAACGAGAAGACTCTCGAAATCTTGGACCTGGGCAAGGCACGTCGCCGAAGCTTTGCTGAACTCCTAGCGAGGAGAGTAATCCTGTATTCCCTGGACATCCTCAGGGAGTTCATGGGTGCAGGAGGGGAGTAGGGCACTACCCCAATGCGAAAGGTCTCTCTATGACTGCAGAGAGAGGGATCTATCGGCGCATGAGTAGAAATCAGGAATCTTTCCAGGGCGGGCGTATGTCGGGTAGATTCGTTGTTACAACTGGGCGAGTACGGTGCACCTAAAAAGGCACCTATAGGCTTCGCGCAGGGTGGGCTTCGGGGTGCCGGGCTGCGGTTTCGTCCACCGAGAGGAGGCCGAATGGTGGGTTTTATGTCGGGCGGGCGTGGGTTGGGTGGTCTCGGGGTTACGACTGGGCGGGGTACGGTGCACCTAAAAAGGCACCTATTGGCCACGCGCAGGGTGGGCTCTGGGGCGCCTGGCGTTGCATCCGGCCGTGTTCGTGAGGTGAGTCTCCCAAACCATAGGGTGAGCCTACTGGTCACGGGCGGGTGTGAGCTGGCTGCTGTCGAGGTTTCAGAGGCACGGAGCGCCGGCTCCGTGTGGGATGGGTCTCGGGGTGACGGTTTGCGTCTCGGGCCGGGATACGGATCACCACGTGGGGGCGGTGTGCTGGGCGAGCGTTGGTCGGGTGTCGCAGGGTTACGACTGGGCGGGGTACGGTGCTCGACACCTAGCGATTCCGCGCAGGGTGGGCTCTGAGGCGCTCGGTTCTGCGTCGTGTCTGGGGGGCTCTTCGGAATATAAGGCAGCTCTATCGGTCTCGGGCGGAGCGGCTTGCGTTCTCAGGGCGCCGAATGTGGGGGGTATGATGCACTTGACTGTGTGACT
>CM051701.1:25043331-25328331 GCA_028022725.1 Lycodopsis pacificus
GTGCTCTAAGTTTTTGCTTAAAGGCAGCGATGCTTCATGGAAGTCTCTCATCCGCTCCAAGGAGGCTGTAAATCGGATTGACAGGTGTCATGTTGGCCTGTTTAAGCTGGTGCTGAAGGACAGCGGTGCTTCATGGAAGTCATTTGTCCGCCTCAAGGAGGCTGTAAATCGGATTGACAGGTGTCATGTTGGCCTGTTTAAGCTGGTACTGAAGGACAGCGGTGCTTCATGGAAGTCATTTGTCCGCCTCAAGGAGGCTGTAAATCGGATTGACAGGTGTCATGTTGGCCTGTTTAAGCTGGTGCTTGACTTAATGACAGCGGTGCTTTATGGAAGTAATTTGTCCGCCTCAAGGAGGCTGTAAATCGGACTGACAGGTGTCATTTTGGCCTGTTTAAGCTGGTGCTGAAGGACAGCGGTGCTTCATGGAAGTAATTTGTCCGCCTCAAGGAGGCTGTAAATCGGATTGACATGTGTAATTTTGGCCTCACTCATTCCAATGTAAGTGAATAACAACGAGAATAGCCATTGAACATTCAAATCACTGCTTTATTTATGGCACAATCCCTTGGGCAGTGGATTAAGAAGAGGGAGACATTTCTACCGCTGCCTCAAAGTCTTTCCTCAAATTTGCGGTCTGCTGTGTCTGTGTTGTGACACATGAAGTTGGTGATCATCTTCTGCGTACTGGGTCCGTGGGTCTGCTGTGCCTGGAAACAGTAGAACATATGTCAGTAAATCCAGCAGAGTTGTATTGTTATACAGCTGAAAAAAGGAACTTACATGTGCAGACAGTGCAGTCCTTATATCGTTGAAGGTGGGCTTGCCGGGTAAACCCATTTGTGCCCAGGCTACCTGCATGAGGAGGCCAAGCTGTTTAACAGGCCCCCTTGACGTGGTTAGCATGCGGTTGTTCTGCGGATTGAGGCCCTTGCGAAGCTCGATCCATCGCGCCAACCAGCTAAACTCCTCCGGATGAAGAAATATTACAGCACCACCGAATTTGCGGTTCGTCTTGTGCTCACTGATAGAGATGACAAAGCCCTCGTCCGTCTTGTTCCCAGCCGCCTCTAGTACCTCCTCTACAGTCATGTTCGTCAGGACTCCAGGTCTATGGCCATAGACGGAGGCCAGAAATGCAGAAATGTGCCCATAAAAAGAGTCGCGGAGAGAAGGGTTGCAACCCTCTGCCTCCAGTTGATCTGAAAAGACAGGGGGAAAAGACAGGGGGGAAAACCCCGGTTAGCATCTTGGATAGACGGTTGCAGTTCCAATATATGTCTTACCCAGTGCCATATATGTCTTACCCAGTAGCAGCGGTATCGCGACTTTGGCCTTCATCTGGCACTTGTGCAGCGATGCTTTAGATATGATCTGCGACATCTTTGAAGCCTTCACCTTCATCTGATGGAGCACCATGGTTTTATTCAAATGTTCAATGCTGGTTTTTACAGCCCTTACAATTGTTGTACATTGTCCCACGGTCAGTCTGCTGCTCCTGGGTGGGGCCTCGCTCAAGTACTTGACAAAGTGGAAGATGTTTTGCAGGTAATAGTTTGCGGTGGTCACCTTCATTCCAACTTCTCCGAGGTATTCTGCATAGCTGGTGACAGAAATACTACAGTGTAAGCATGGAGGTCTTTCACCTCCAGGAGGCTGCATCTCCTCATTTTCACCCCAGAACATGCAGCAAAGCCTGGGCATATTGAAAAAGAAACATTACTTACTTCATTATTCCATCCACGTTGTCCATGAAACACCAGTCCCACAGCCTTTTCTCTCCGCACGCAAGGTACAAGATGAATGTTCTTATTCGGCTCAGTTTGGACTTAGCATTCGCTATCTTCTTGGCGTTGCCACGCGTTGACCCATGCAGTGTCATGTATCGTTCCAAATACTGATTTGTGAATGACAAGACAAAATACCTCCATAAAGTATCGCTTAGCCGAAGAACCAGCCCAAAATGTCACTCTGTCAATCCGATTTAAAGCCACTTTAGACTGGGCAAATACTTCCATAAAGTGTCGCTGTCTTACCTATTTCATGTGGAAGTACAAGTGTCGCCGAGGTAGAGGATCTGCCCTGCTGCTGCTTCAGGAACGCTCTCACGGCTTGACGCCTGGCCAGTGCGCCTCGGTTCTCATGACTTGGCCCTGCCTCCTCGTCCTCCGACCCCTCCACCTCCCTACATGGCCCTGCATCAGCTTTGCCTGCCCCCACCATATTTTTCTTACTCACGCGGCGCTCTCTTTTCGTGACCCTTTGGAGGAGCTTTACAGTCCTCTGCAATTCTTTTTCAACCACCATCAGCTTGTGTTCTGAGCGCTCCAGTTTCTCAGTCGTCTGGATGCATTGAGGCAGGAGGCACGATGCCTCCTCCATCTCCTCTGGCTGGTGGTCAGTCTCCACCTTCAGGTGGATGTCCAGCCCTGTGGCCATAGAGGCTCTGTGGCTCTGAGCGCGACCAGGGAACGCACCGTTATCTCTCTCTTGAGTTCGCCCAGCTTTAACGACACCATATCACTGTCTAGTTCAGGGTGACCGTGGCCGAGATGCCGATCCAGTCGTGTGCTATGATATGAACAGCCCAAAACTGGGCAAGGCTCAGAACGAATGTTCACTCGGCCTGTTGCCATGCTAAGCAGTATTTTCCGTTCACCCACGTTTCAGACATTGTGTGTCCTCCGCAGGTGCTGTGTTAGGGCAGCATACATAGTCCCGCACACCGGGCAGGGGTTACATCATCGGGTAGGTGTCATTTCTGAAAGCAAAAAGAATACGCGAGTGTAAATACATCCACAATATCAAGTACAGGTCTGCCAGGTCCAGCGCTTCGGCACTGGAACACTGGTCTATTTACGTGTATATCTCGCCCGTGTAAAACCCCAAAGTTACCCCGGTAATGATGCTTCTTACCTGGGCAAGTTCAAGTGTACCTGGCCACACTATCTGTCGAGCCAGTATTCGGTTTCCAGCATGTGCTAGCTACCGCGGATACGTCGAGGCAGCATTCGGTTTACAGCATGTGCTAGCTAGCGCGGTCTATTTACGTGTATATCTTGCCCGTGTAAAACCCCAAAGTTACCCCGGTAATGATGCTTCTTACCTGGGCAAGTTCAAGTGTACCTGGCCACACTATCTGTCGAGCCAGTATTCGGTTTCCAGCGTGTGCTAGCTACCGCGGATACGTCGAGGCAGCATTCGGTTTACAGCATGTGCTAGCTAGCGCGGTCTATTTATGTGTATATGTTGCCCGTGTAAAACCCCAAAGTTACCCCGGTAATGATGCTTCTTACCTGGCCAAGTTCAAGTGTACCTGGCCACACTATCTGTCGAGCCAGTATTCGGTTTCCAGTGTGTGCTAGCTACCGCGGATACGTCGAGGCAGCATTCGGTTTACAGCGTGTGCTAGCTAGCGTGGTCTATTTACGTGTATATCTTGCCCGTGTAAAACCCCAAAGTTACCCCGGTAATGATGCTTCTTACCTGGGCAAGTTCAAGTGTACCTGGCCACACTATCTGTCGAGCCAGTATTCAGTTTCCAGCGTGTGCTAGCTACCGCGGATACGTCGAGGCAGCATTCGGTTTACAGCATGTGCTAGCTAGCGCGGTCTATTTATGTGTATATGTTGCCCGTGTAAAACCCCAAAGTTACCCCAGTAATGATGCTTCTTACCTGGGCAAGTTCAAGTGTACCTGGCCACAGTCTCCATCAAGCCAGTATTCGGTTTCCAGCGTGTAACATTGGCCGTGACTTTCAGCGTTCTGCTGCTTGCCTGTGTGTCTGCAGCCTGGCCTGTCGCGTCACCTCATTTGCATTGCGGCTCATTTCTGACGGATGCCGTGTACGGTCATTCGTTTTAAAAGGCGAATAGGACATCTCGGCTAATTTTACTTAGCAGGCCAGCATAAAATGAGGTCCGAGTACAGAATTTCAAGCAAAATTCAGATTTTGCGCTGTTCTAATCTAATTTTATATACTACATAACTACATATTAACTATATATTCACTTGCTTTATCACTAAGAGTGTTCAATACATCGTAATAAAGCAGTTTACAATAATTTTCAGTCATGTTCAGTTATTTCCAGATGTCAGATGTCTCATCCTTGAAAAAAATCTGCTGTGACTCAGTGTCTATGTGGGATTTTTAAGGCCTGTGATTGGTGGATTTATTCATATGACACGTTGTTAGGTCGGTAATAGTCCATTGAAAGCCGTCAGGGGTGTTATTTGGAACGTTGAGGGCGATTAGTCAGTAAAAATCTTGATAAGGTGGGCTCGACCCCCATGCGAAAAATAGGTTGGTCCAGGCGAAAGATCCGCCCCGTTTTCACATGGAACGTCTCAGCGCATTTATTCCAATGCAGGCAGACGGAGTAGGAAATGCGCTTCAGCTCTGCACCAATTTTCAATGGATTAACTGTTTTTTTCCGGATGAAAATCGCCAAAAGGTATGGAGATTTTCTATTTTATTTATGGAGAGCAGTGTGAGGTTTCTCTGGGTTTGTGCTGTGACTTTTGAACGCTTTGTCGGAGGTCAGTTTGGAAACGCTGGCTCGACTCCGTATCGAGCCCACATGCAAAATCATGTATCCTTCCGCCATTTTCGCTGCCGGCTTTGTGATAAAAGATGATTTTCGCGTGCATATTTCGCTGATTTTTTGGAGAAAAATCCTGATATTGTGATAAATCTTCTAGTCTATTGAATTAGTTTGAGTATAACTGTGTATAATTGCGTAAAATGGCTTGCATAATGATTTTGCCCGGACTATTTTTTCTCTCTCGATATTTTACATGTATGGACCATTTTTCATATTTCTTGATGAAAACTCCATTCGGAGCCTCGTAACCGGTACCAGAACCCATTTTGGGGCTCGCTCGGGCTAAAGTTTGAGGAAGTAAAAGTCACTCGTGTGCTTTTGATCTGCCTCGCTACAGTTTGCCTTTCTACGACATGCCATGATGAGGGAGATTCACTCGAGTGTGTCAGATACAAAATGCGGTGAGTGTTGCACACTCCTTTAACTACAAAACAATTTGACCTCAAGCCCATCACAGTTGAATGAGGTTGTGATGGCTTTTTTGTTTGCCTTTTTGAAGGATTGCTTTGTATAACAGAGAGAAAGCTCAATCAGTCTACTAAACAAGAGGATCCAGAATACAGATAAACGCGGTTTGATTATAGAAATCAAGGAGGAGATGGGATGTAAACTGTGAATGCCATTCCCCTTATTATATTTGTTGTCTGTCCTTGATTCCTTCTTTGACGCTGAAATCCTCCTGGTCCGCCATCATTAAAGATGTTACAATGATTTAAATTCTGTTTGGAGGAGCCAGAAGAGGCTTGAGGAAAGATCCTATGCGGATGTCTTTTACCAGCCCGACAGTTAGGACTGGACAGTGCAGCTGTATTAATCACAACTTGTACATGTGATTTGTTTTCTGATTCACTGTAAACTTAAAACTAAGTCTTAATTATATTATGTCATATTTAAACAACACTTAATTTATTATTTACAAGCAATTAATTAGTACCAATTTGTAGTATATAGTTGTCGGCATGTGTGTTTTGTCATGTGTAAGACATCAATAAAAGAGTCTACAGCCATGGTAGCAGCTCTGTCAGACTGCTCATTATGAAAATCTAATAGGTACAAGGTTTAGCGAGTATGTAGCACGTTAGGATGCTAACATTTGGTACTTGTCACAATTACAATGTGCAGCAGAGGATGATGGGAGTGACATTAGTTTTGTATTTGTGAAGTATTTGGTCATAAACCAAAATATTGGAAAAACGTATTACAATTCATCCGGACGGCAACATGAATGTGTGTCATCAACTTTATGGCAATCCATCAAAGAGTTGATGAGACATTATGAAAGTCGAAGTTTCAAATGTTAAACTGCTGGTGGTGCTACAGAGGAATTAGGGGATCACCAAAGTCATTAGGATTCATCCTCCAGGGACCATGCATACCTGTATCTAATTCCATTTAATGCAATAGTTGAGATATTCTGGTCTTGACCAAATGGTGGACCAACCATTCCTAGAGACATACTGTAAGCAATGCTTAACAAAACAGCAGTAAGGCCCGGACCACATCGAGATGTTTCACTAGAAACGTGTCGCCAGCAAAATAATTGTTTTCCTGTGGTACAGCGCAACTGGCGTGCGTTCCTCTTCTGCACCTTAGATGTGCATAGAAGGTCAAATATTCTCAATCTTTCAGCAGTAGGCGTGGAGTCACGCCGCTCTGCAATGTCACACTTGGCCCAGGCTGCCAATCAAGGAGAGAGGGAGACCTTTTTTTTCTTGTTAATTGTTACGCCCGGTCTTGGGGAACCTGGACGCAGCAAAGTCTCTCCCCCCCTCCCACTCCCAAGAATGACCATTTATGCTGTAATACAGTCCATCATACCTGGTACATTTATACCATTTGTAGTCATATACGTCAGGCTGAGCCTGGCCCAAAACAATAAACAAAACCATCTTTATTAATCAACTACCTAACCTACTCACAAACTGAACAAAAGACAGGCAGCTTACCTAACTCCCTCCCCAAAACAGGAGAAAACAGAAGGAAACAAAAGAGCGGCTCACCCCTACCACTACATGGACTTTTAGTTCAAAGTATGTGATCAGCGATCCGAGTGGCTGTGCAGCACGGTCCAGTTGGGAGCCGGGGAGAAGAGAGAGGCCGGCCGGCCGGCCTCCACAGGTGCCTTCTTATGTCCCGCCTCATCAGTCCCCAGTCCAATCACCTGTCATTTACAGGATACAAAGAAAACTGTCACACACACACACAGCACCACCCTCAGACAGGGAGGCACACAGCATGTATGATCATCTATTATGACTCAAAGTCATAACATTAATCACATTTGAGTTCCACAGGTGCACCAGCTGTTTTGCTCAAGACGCTTTGCCAAGGTATTTTTTGACGCAGCTATACCCGAAATGACACGTCTCGGTGGAATCAGCCCCTAAAGCACCATGTAACCATGCACCGTTATTACTCTTTTGGAGAGTTGCACATTACATATGGGGATATACACTCCAAGGCAAAAAGTGAGCTGCTGAAGCCAACTATCAGCAAATCCATCTGGTCCACAGTAACAAACAAATTACATTACTTTAATTGGCCCTTGAGAGGGAAGGACTTTTCATTCACCTCAAAATGTAATTTCTTCATCTGTCACTAGTCAGAAAAGTATATTGGTCATTTAATAAAGCATTTGAACCGTAGACTGTATGCACAAAATATTGACGTCGTCTGTGTGACATCACGCCTATGTTTCTGAAGAGCTGTTGTGAAGCTCAAAGTGGCCGTCAACATCTTGGCAGTGTCAACACAGCCAACTCCCTGCTCATCCGAAAATGGGCAAAGAGGTGGATTTATTCTTGCTTTAACTAAGTTGTCTTTATAGCTGTACTTAGGCTTGCCTCAGTGGTGATTGGACTGAGTTTCTACCTGTCTGAGGAGGTGTGATTTAGTCTCAGCTGCTGATTGCAAGGGAGGAGCCTACAATCCTGGCAGACAATCAGTAGGTTGCTGTCCTTAAGCACTTCTGTAGGTTGGAAGCGTCAGCTTTCAAGCGTCGGGCAAAGGAAGGCTAGGGCGAACAAAGGCAACAGGGCGACTTTTTCAAGCCCGACTTCGTTAAACTAAGACTTCTCGAACGTGTAGTTACCTCATTTTTATCTTTCAAACCATGTGTTTGCATCCGATTTCGGTCCTCTCCTCTTCTCGGTGGTCATGTAGACGTTGGGCCCCTCCCAGGTGCCGTGACCTCGCTAACCTCATTTATCCTACTCTCTCAGTTCATGTTGAGCGAGTGGTGGCGGGGGGGCTCTGGAATTGCCAGTCGGCAGTGCCGAAAGCTGAGTTTATCTCGGGCTACGCTTCCTTGCTCTCTCTCAGCTTTCTTGCTCTAACTGAGACCTGGATCACGCCAGAAAACACCACCAGACCTGCGGCTCTGTCAGAAGTGTACTCTTTCTCTCACACTCCCACCACCCCAGAGGTACCCCGAGTTACGATTTTCCGAGTTACGATTTTCCAAAGTTTGTGTCCCACGTGCCCGTATGGCCCTTTATGTTTCGTGACCACTAGGGGGCAAAGGACAAAAACCCACTTGGGAACAAAACTGCCATTCGGGTCTGGCAGTTTGGGCTACTAAGGGCCATTTGGGGGACAAATAAGCCAAATCGGGCCATTTGGGGGAGCCGAATCAGACAGAAAAGGCCATTCGATGGCCACCTCCGAGGACTTCAGGATTGACATTTTAAACTGCCGTATCTCCTCAACCATTCAATATCTCGCCCTCAAACGTAGATATCTTGGATCAGCGTTAAATTGTACCGGGACAATGTTTCTGGGACAAAAGTTGCCATTCTGGGTTAGGTGACATGGAATGCCATTCGGGTCAATATGTGCCATTGCCATCGCCACCAAACTTAGTACACACAGTCTGTGGCTTCATATGAACACACACACACCAAGTTTGGTGGGGCTAGCCCCTCAAATTGTGAAATTTTTGGTATCTCAGGCAAAGTGAGGCAATGTCATTGAATTTGCCCAAAAATCAAAGTCTTCCGATTTGCTTGAAACTTTGCACACCTGTTTGGCTGGTCCCAGGTATGCCGCCTTATAACTTTCAGCATCCTAGCCCAGAGCCTACTCTAGATATTGTTTGGGAGGAATGGGAAAAACGAGATCCCAGTCAAGTAGATGTGAAATGTCCCTTTCTGAGTCATATGGATAAGTTCCCAAATGGCACTAATTGTGGGACATGCAGCCTACATGAGAGCCCCATCAAATGTAGTCGGAACGGCCCTTTTACAAAGCCACATACCCTTATAACTGGAAAAGTGTCATTCCAACTACATTTGATGGGGCTCTCGTTTATGCCAAAAATCCCAACCCGAATGGCACTAATCGTCCCGGGTTTCCCCAAAGCCTATAGGGACACTTTATGCCATTTGGGTTCGGATTTGTGGGACATGCGGCCTACATGAGAGCCCCATCAAATGTAGTCGGAACGGCCCTTTTTCTTCACCATATATGGTGTAATTTGATCTAAATGTGCTACAGCAACCATACGTGGTACACAGTCTGTGGCTTCATATGAACACACACACCAAGTTTGGTGGCGCTAACCCCTCAAATTATGAAATTTTGGTATCTCAGGCAAAGTGAGGCAATGTCATTGAATTTGCCCAAAAATCACAGTCATCCGATTTGCTTGAAACTTTGCACACCTGTTTGGCTGGTCCCAGGTATGCCGCCTTATAACTTTCAGCATCCTAGCCCAGAGCCTACTCTAGATATTGTTTGGGAGGAATGGGAAAAACGAGATCCCAGTCAAGTAGATGTGAAATGTCCCTTTCTGAGTCATATGGATAAGTTCCCAAATGGCACTAATTGTGGGACATGCAGCCTACATGAGAGCCCCATCAAATGTAGTCGGAACGGCCCTTTTACAAAGCCACATACCCTTATAACTGGAAAAGTGTCATTCCAACTACATTTGATGGGGCTCTCGTTTGTGCCAAAAATCCCAACCCGAATGGCACTAATCGTCCCGGGTTTCCCCAAAGCCTATAGGGACACTTTATGCCATTTGGGTTCGGATTTGTGGGACATGCGGCCTACATGAGAGCCCCATCAAATGTAGTCGGAACGGCCCTTTTTCTTCACCATATATGGTGTAATTTGATCTAAATGTGCTACAGTGACCATACGTGGTACACACAGTCTGTGGCTTCATATGAACACACACACCAAGTTTGGTGGCGCTAACCCCTCAAATTATGAAATTTTGGTATCTCAGGCAAAGTGAGGCAATGTCATTGAATTTGCCCAAAAATCACAGTCATCCGATTTGCTTGAAACTTTGCACACCTGTTTGGCTGGTCCCAGGTATGCCGCCTTATAACTTTCAGCATCCTAGCCCAGAGCCTACTCTAGATATTGTTTGGGAGGAATGGGAAAAACGGGATCCCAGTCAAGTGGATGTGAAATGTCCCTTTCTGAGTCATATGGATAAGTTCCCAAATGGCACTAATTGTGGGACATGCAGCCTACATGAGAGCCCCATCAAATGTAGTCGGAACGGCCCTTTTACAAAGCCACATACCCTTATAACTGGAAAAGTGTCATTCCAACTACATTTGATGGGGCTCTCGTTTATGCCAAAAATCCCAACCCGAATGGCACTAATCGTCCCGGGTTTCCCCAAAGCCTATAGGGACACTTTATGCCATTTGGGTTCGGATTTGTGGGACATGCGGCCTACATGAGAGCCCCATCAAATGTAGTCGGAACGGCCCTTTTTCTTCACCATATATGGTGTAATTTGATCTAAATGTGCTACAGCGACCATACGTGGTACACACAGTCTGTGGCTTCATATGAACACACACACCAAGTTTGGTGCGGCTAGCCCCTCCAATTGTGAAATTTTGGTTTCTCAGGCAAAGTGAGGCAATGTCATTGAATTTGCCCAAAAATCAAAGTCATCCGATTTGCTTGAAACTTTGCACACCTGTTTGGCTGGTCCCAGGTATGCCGCCTTATAACGTTCAGCATCCTAGCCCAGAGCCTACTCTAGATATTGTTTGGGAGGACCAGGAACAGAAGGGCCCATCGGGTTGGGATTTTTGGACTAAACGAGACCCCAGTCAAGTGTAGGTGAAATGTCCCTTTCTGAGTCATAAGGATGATATGGCCTTTTCATGACACTTATGTTCCGACATGGCCTTTTCTCTCAAAATGTACACTTTAATTCAAAGTAGGGATTTGATTCCTTTTCTCCTTCAAAGAGGGGCTCGTCACCATGACACACCTATAATCTGGGCCTCGTAGCTGCAAGTTAAGGTCCCAAAAACAGCCACAAAGGGCTTAATTGGTTCCTTATAAATTAATTTGTTGGCATATGCAAGAATGGCCATATTTTCTCCAATATGGGTCCTAGAACCCCCAGATTTCTCACACACATTGTGGACTAGGCCTACAATAAGTTCACCTGAAAAAAATCCCTCTCAATTATCTAGAACTGATTTTTGCCTGTACCAAACTCAGACTTCAGCATGGGGTGCACGTCCTTAAGCTGTACACCCTGTCGTATTGTTGATGAGATCAGATCAACTTTTACTTCTGAAGATGTCAGAGCCCTGCTTTTTTAATATGTTGTAGACAGGCCCCAATGGGGCACATTCAAGTTGGATGGGACTCCCTAGCACTTAGCATGCCTGCGCGGGAAGAGGGACAGTTGGCCTACATTTGAATGGGGCATTTTGTAGGATAAAATTAATGGAAAGTGATTACCCAAACGGCCCATCCTTCAACTAGTCATAACTTCTCACAACGTGGTTGAATTTCATGGGAGATTGCATGACAACATTCCCCTTGATGACTTGAATGGGAAAATGGTGCAATAGAACCTGCAGACCCTCTGGAAAGCTATCTTCTGTTAGCAACATGCTAATGCTATAAAACCAATCAATCCCAGTAGAGTGTTCAATTTTGTCCAAGAATTGTCAATTATATATCAAAAATGTCATTTATTCATGTTTTTAGGGGCCGGAGAATATCTCCTGCCGACCCCAAAGAGTGAAAACAGACCTTGATTCTAATAAATCCCAAATGGCCCATTTTCCAAAAAGGGACATTCCGACCGATTTGAATGGAAAGTATTGAATGTCATAACTTCTCAGAAAAGGGTTGGAACTGTGTTATAATTGAACGAGACACTCCCCTTGATGACTTGAATGAGCACATGGAGCAGCAAATCTGCAGATCCTCTGGAAAGCTATCTCCTGTTGGCGGCATGCTAATGACTTGAATCCAATTGGACCTTGAAGAGGGTCGTCTTGTGTCCATCATATGTCAATTATGGAATGATAAGCCAGTTACAAGTGTTTTTATTGCACCCAACAGAAACAGCAACATGTACACATCATTAACAGTCTTTTAATTCATTAAAAATACTTTAAAGCAAGATAGAGGAATACATTCTTTTTGTAAATTAAGAGAGGGTCATGTAGGTTAAATGATCCAAATCTAGAGGTCGTAGGTGCCCAAAAACAGGATCAGGGGCCGAAATTGGTGCAATTGGTGCAATGTGTAAAAATTGACCATAATTCGGGTAAAGAAGGTTGAAACTGCCTGAATTTTGCACCACACACTCCCTCCGATGACTCGAGTCAGCATGCTAAAGAAGAAGTCTGTAGCCCTTTGGGAAGTTTTTTTGTTTTTTTCAGGAACATTCCGACATGTTTGTGGCATCATATGGTGATACCTGATCCGTTTCCATGTTTTCCATGGTTTCCACCCGAAAGGCACAAATCGCCCCATTTGAGACATGCCCCGCCCATTTCCATGTTTGGGAGCTTGACCGGTCCGTTCCCCATCCATTTCCATGGTTTGCACCCGAAAGGCACAAATCGCCCCATTTGAGACATGCCCCGCCCATTTCCATGTTTGGGAGCTTGACCGGTCCATTCCCCATCCATTTCCACCCGAAAGGCATAAAACACCCTTTTGGGCCTGGCCCCTCCCATTCCCATCCATTTGGTCATCCACTGGTCAAAAGCGCCCTCTATAGGATTTGAACACTGACTACACATTTGCCCCTCAACGGCCCGACTGTTCCCCAAATTCACAATGCAATGTAGTCTGTCCTGCCGGAACATTGTCACCGTGTCACAAAAGGGCCGGTGGCCCAGTAAGCCCCATGTTAAATTTTGCCATAAAGCCCAAGTTCCCTTACCTCTGCTTCCAATCCTAAAAAACTCTTCGAAACTTTCTCTTCACTCCTCCAACCCCCACCTCCTACTTCCTCCCTTCTCCCTGACGATTTCGCCAACTTCTTTGACAAGAAGGTAAACGATATCAGATCCTCCTTCTCTCAGCCCCTGTCCACCCTCTCCCTATCTACCATCTCCAACTCTTCCCCCACAGCTCCCCCCCCCTCCATGCCACATCTTACCCTATCTTGCTCCCCTCTCCCCCAACGAGGTCCTCAACCTTGTTACATCTAACCGCCCCACCACGTGCTCCCTTGACCCGATCCTCTCTCCTCTTTTTCAGTCTATTGCGATTGAACTCCTTCCTTTCCTCACCCACCTCATCAACACATCTCTTGTTTCAGGATGCTTTCCCACAGCTTTCAAGACTGCTAGAGTCACCCCCCTTCTGAAAAAACCATCACTTGACCCCTCTGATGTCAAGAACTTCAGACCGGTTTCTCTTCTACCCTTTCTTTCCAAATCACTTGAACGTGCTGTCTTTACTCAACTATCCTCCTATCTCCACCAAAACAACCTCTTGGACCCCCACCAGTCCAGGTTCAAAGTGGGTTACTCGACTGAGACAGCCCTCCTTATGGTGATGGAGTCGCTTTGCGTAGCGAGAGCTAACTCTCTCTCCTCTGTCCTGATTCTCCTGGACCTGTCTGCGGCGTTTGACACTGTGAACCACCAGATCCTCCTCTCCACCTCGAGGGGATGGGCGTCTCAGGCTCTGCACTCTCTGTTTGCATCCTACCTGACAGGTCGATCCTACCAGGTGACATGGAGGAGGGCCGTGTCGGAACCATGCATGCTGACTACGGGGGTTCCACAAGGCTCAGTCCTGGGCCCCCCTTCTCTTCTTGCTCTACACAACATCTCTGGGTTCTGTTATTCGCTCGCATGACTTCTCTTACCATTGTTATGCCGATGACACCCAGCTGGTCTTGTCATTTCCTCCGGTGACACTCAAGTGGAGGCACGCATCGCTGCGTGCTTGGCTGACATCTCGAAGTGGATGACGACACACCACCTCAAGCTCAACCTGGACAAAACCGAGCTACTGTTCATCCCGGGGAAGGGTTGCCCTCACCGAGACCTGTCCATCACCATGACGATACCGTGGTGACGCCAACTCGGACTGCGAGGAACCTGGGTGTAACCCTGGATGACCAACTGTTCGCAGCAAACATTGCATCGGTCACACTCTCCTGCAGATTCCTGCTCTACAACATCAGGAGGATTCGCCCCTTCCTCACTGATGAGACGGCGCAGGTGCTCATCCAGGCTCTTGTCATCTCTCGCCTGGACTACTGCAACTCACTACTTTGCGGAGCCCCGGCGTCGGCCATCAGACCTCTGGGGCTTGTCCAGAAAGCTGCAGCTCGCCTGGTGTTCAATCACCCCAAGTTCTCCCACACAACTTGCCTTCTCCGTTCTCTACACTGGCTCCCTGTAAGAGCCCGCATCCAGTGTAAGACTCTGGTGCTAGCCTACAGGGCAGTGAAAGGAACAGCTCCTTCCCATCTCCAGGCGGTGTAGGGCTTGACCATGGTCAAGCCCTACACCCCCGCCCGACCTCTTCGCTCTGCTACCTCGGGGCGACTGGTTGCCCCGTCAATCAGAGGTCCCTACAGCCGATCGACCCGGTTGCGGCTGTTTTCTGTCCTGGCCCCTCAGTGGTGGAATGAACTCCCCACTGATGTCAGGACAGCAGAGTCACTGTCCATCTTTCATCAGGCTGAAAACTCACCTCTTCAAGAAGGCCTACCCTTAGCCTTCCACTTAGCACTTACTTAGCATCTATTGTATTCACACTAGCTTATTGCAGTTATCATTTTCATATTCGTTTGTGGCACTTATTGCATTCGTTTGTTTCTGCACTGTACATTGGCGCTGGTGTATGCTCTTAGATGCTTGCTTGAGGAAAGGACATGCACTTATTACTTCTGGTGACTAGTTGTTCTCTCGAAAACCGATGTTGAATACACTTATTGTAAGTCGCTTTGGATAGAAGCATCTGCTAAATGGCTGTAATGTAATGTATTGTGGAGATGAGGCGGGCACCCATCTGTTAATCAAATCGGCCTTGCCCTTAATTATGAAGAACTTTAAGCCTTCTTGTAAATTAAATGATTGAGTTACATATAAATGCAACTCCCTGTACAGTTGTCATGAACGGTGATATTAGCTCTAGAGACCAGAACTGTTTTTTTTTTCCCCAGGATGTAAAGTAGGGCATTTTGACATGAGGATCTATGGAGATTGACTCGGTTTTGAAGCCAGCATCAAGTGGCCATTTGAGGAATTGCAGTTATTGGCACGTGTGGGCTTCATTTTTCAGAACAAGAGGTTGTCACTTAATTTAAACGAATGACCAAAGCTGTTGTTTCTCTGGTGAGAACTGTCCTGAATGTTGACAAAAGAATATCTTGATTATGAAATCAAGTTGCTATTTATCTAAATAGCAACAATTTTTTTTCCTCAACAGCCCTTCTTCATCAAAAAATGACCAATCTCTTTGAGGTCAAAGTTGTGGCTTTCAGCTAGGGCTGCACAATTAAATCGAATTTTAATCGCGATCACGATTTTGGCTGCCACGATTAAATGAGCATGATCGTCTGCGATATTGACATTTAAAATGCGTGCTCCGCTACACATCAAATCAAGCGCCTCCCCAACCAACAGTCAGCCGACCACCAGGGGGCGAACGAGATGGGAGGCGCCATGCGCGCACCCTGCAGACTCCGGCAGAAGTAGAGAGACAGACAACAGAGCAGACGGCCACGGGCGCCGTGCGAAAGCCAAATAAAACATGAGGAGCAGAAGGCGAGGAGCCAGCCCCTCAAAGGATCACCACCCGCCGCCCGGAAGTTCCCCGGACCCAGGGCAAGTGATGGCAACCAAGAACAAATCATATGCACAGAGTGCGCTCGAGCCGTGTCCGCGCCGCACAGCAATGCAGAGATGTACACCAGCTGGAATGCAGCACAACATGGAAGCGAAAGCAGTGCTCCGCCGATTCAACCCTGGGCAAAAAGTGCCGACACCATCATATCTATATTTTCCCTCCACGAGATGCACCGTGATCAGGACCAGTCCGATGCAAAGAGCCGCACACTAGCCCGAATGCAGCACAACAATGGAAGTGGAAGCAGTGCTCCTGCCCATCCAAATGTGAAAGTGCAACAAAAAGATGCCGCCCCTAAAATGAAAGAATAATCGTGAAATAATCGTGATCGCAATATTGATCAAAATAATCGCGATGATGATTTTGGCCATAATCGTGCAGCCCTACTTTCAGCCCATGAATGCCTCACTGATCTACTCATAATGTGACAGCATCCATAAGCAGGATAAAGTCCTGTCTCCAACTGACATTACTTTTTCTTTTTTTAAGAGAGAAGTAATTAAAATGACATTGTTGTCAAGAAGCCTAAAGGACAAACTGGTTAAATCAATGGATTTAAAAAAGGTACTTTAAAATTAGAAATGACATGCATGAATGATCATAATGTGGAGGCCACAGTGATGGCTGGCAGTAATGTAAGCATTTATAAGAATCTCATTACTTAAACTGGATTGAGCTTCCTTTTGTGACACTGATCTCGACATAAATAAGATTCAAATGCCATCCGGATAAACAAAGCCCTTCATAGCATTAATCAGCATTTAATAGAAACAAAAGCAACTGCCTCAGCATGTCAATGTGCAGCGGATGCCCCTCACCGAGACACAGATCATACACATGAAACAGGAATCAAGATTCAAGGTGTCTTCATTAATACCCAAGAGTAAGTTTGTTGTGCAGACGAGAGATTCAGCATCCAGAGTTCAAACAAGAGACAAACACACAGCTCAAAGGACATCAAAACAAATGTGACTTGCTCTATCCCTTTCAGTCACTTTGACCCTCAAAGACATTTTGAGTTTCGGTTCCGGTGACGTCAACGCCATGATTGGCAGCGATAGCCCCTCTGGTAAAATAACTACTACGCCCTGATAAACAATCAAATATTACATTTTTCGAGAATATTCCGGCTGGTAACTGGGGCAACAATGGGGAAAAAAGGACACAAACAAAAAAAGCACGATTGGAGAGCCAAAAATAACTGCTCTCCAACACATGCACAAGATGACAGATCTAAAGCTAACTCTCAGCCAGATGACATGGCAAGTTTAACCAAAGTTGTGGAAGAAATACGGGACTTTAAAGTCTGCAGTCCATCGTGACATTCCTCTATCCTTTGCTTTGACTAAACTGGACCTCTTACCTCTGGTCTAACATCTACTCGTTCACTTTCTACCCACAGATTTCTCTCATGACACATTTTATATTTTCTTAGGAAATTCACCACAGCAGTAGGTAAGGTATTTATTTATTCATGTAAATACATTTATTTTGGGGGATTAGGCCTATTGGACCTCAGTATCCCTACCCTTGGTGATATTACTTCAGGATGGAGTCCAATCGCCAAAGACTTTGCACTTTTCATATTTGATGCATGTATAATAAATCATTGTTAAATTATAAAACAAGTCTCTCCTGATTGAAGTGTGTTCAAACGTTTATTACTCAATGCCAGTAGCACTTAGTGATTCTGACCATGCATGTACTCCAAATGGTTCAAGAACAGCTTTCAATTTACTTTGAGTATGCCTTGGATAGGCGTTTTAGGCAAATTTTACAGGAGTGGTAACAGGTTTTAAATGTGCTGACAAAGAGAAGAAGCTCAAAACAAAAGGGCCTACCTGTGATGGAAACATGTTTCAGTTTTCCCTATAACCGCTGAGAAATGCACAGTGACCACCAGCTCTGGTCTCCTCTCCACGGCCTCATAAACCATTGTGTGAGTCCAGCACAAACCGACCAGTATCTAGTGAAACTGTGTTTTGTTCTACATCCAATATGTGATATAGTTTGTCTAGTTTTGGCAGATTGGCAAGACATCTAGATGACCTCCAGTTTCATGTGTTTCTTTCTGAAACCAGGGTGAAAAATGCTAATTACTGTATGTGTGTGTGCTGCTCATCACCCTCTCAGCAGCTGGCCCGTATCTAATTGCTTCTACAAAAATTCCTCTCCATCCACAGGCGCTGCAGAACAGAGCAGAGTAGAGGAATCAATGCACAATTCACATCTCTGAAAATTGGAGGAGCCGTCCAAAATTATTTATCAGTATGTGAGAGAGGAGGGCGTGTTTATCATGGAAAGTGGTCCTCAGAGATGTCAATAGACAGCCCTCTGCATTAGTTTCAGGCTTGTTTTATCTGATTCTGCCCACTCAACTCTTCACAGTGTAATCACAGCCACCACTACAGGCCTAATAGCACAAAAGTGATTATATATGATTGATATCCGGACTAATGAGCCAAAACCTGGGTGATGGACAAGGATATGAGTGGAAGAAGGAAAGGCAGAGAGCCTTAATGATTTCACAAGTCTGAGATACTTTGTATTCTGGGTCTGTCAATGGAGGAGGGGGATGCATGTCGCCTTCTAATGGATCCGGCTTTTCACGATCCTCCTCCGCCCAAAACACTCAGGGTACTTGATGAAAATGCAGAATTTGCCAAAATAGCTGGGGAGAAAAACAGATGGAAGATCTAAAGTTTCATTGGAAGTCGGAAAAATGTAAAGCTATGGGTTTAGATTTTTTTGCCAGTTCAAAACCAATTTCATGCAATTTTAGAGCACATTTAGTATAAGTCCCGTTCATTATGACTATCTGAAATGGCAACCGCTGTCCCGCAGATCTCGACAACCCAGCTATTATGGTAAAATAAGATGGGAGGCCAGCTGAAGAGCCACTGGGTTTGCAACATTTTGAATTCTGTCCAAGCCAACTTTCTAACACCTGTGTATTTAGTAGATACCTGTGCAATCTTATGCAATCCACTGCTACACTCCTGCAATACAATTTGACGTTGTGAAGCTTGTGATGGAAACACACAGGTCTTTTAAACACACGCAATGCAACACAATAACTGCCATCATGTCAGTGTCAGACAGGCTGAACACGCCTGACTTAAAATGTCTGCAGGAACGAAAGGAATCACGCCTGCCTCAGTGAGACAGTCATCACAATACATCAATAATGCTGCAACAGTATTAATAATAAAGGGGTCTTTTCTCAACAGAAAAAAACAACAACAGCATTGGTAGCGTGTTCAAAGTAACAAAACAAACACGGCGTCGTTGCTGTGTTATTTTACATCTGACTAGTTAAGCCGTGGTTTAGAACTGGTCAGCCAAGCCGGAATATGCAGGTGTCTAAAACACCAGGCTCTGTTGAACCTGACAAAATCAGCCTGTTTACGCCTTGTGTTTGATACACAACAGTGTCTGCAAACAGCTGAAAGTGCTGTCCCACACTGATGTTGGGATCTGGCAGGAGTGTGTTTGGTTAACAAGTATGAAAACTAAATCGCTGATGTCAATAAAAGTATTAATATCAATAGGATTATTAACATATATGAACAATAATGGGGCACCACCCTGAGATCAGGGACCAATAACCAAACTGTAGATAAAGTCTCAAAATTGGTGTTCACTCACAATTTCAATAGACAAAGTACTAGTCCACATTCAGAGTAAACTGTGAAGATTTTAATTCGAGGACAGGCCACATATCAGCTATAATCAGGATACACATGCACAAAGTAATCACAGGAAGCTGCTCTTTAACAGTTTATTTATCTCTAACAATACCGATTGAAACCAATATTAACATAAATCCACAAACATCTATTGCATAACTACAAGCATACTACGTAAAAGCAACAAACAATCACATGATGAAGAGTGTGAGTTGGAAAAAAAGGGGGGGGGATGTTGTGTAAAATAATATGCGCTTTACTTGTATGCTTATATTGCGGAATTGTGGGGTCACATGTAAGTGGGTTAAATACTCCGAGGAGGGCATTCTGGCGCCTGCTCGTACGATAGAAACAGATACTGTTGCCCTGGAAGGAGACGCTTGCTTAAAACCGCCATAACAAGGGCATTCCTCGCTTATCTAGTCCAGCAGAGAAGAACTCCCTCATCTATTCACACAGAGGCTTTTGTCTTAGCTAGACTTGCACCCTTTCCGGCGTCTCGTGCCAATAACATGCATACACACTGATGATGCAACGCTGGAGGACCAATCGTGAGCCAGTGTGAGTGATGATGCTCAGTGCTCCGTCGGGCCCTTTGACCTTTAAAGGACAGAGCCGCCCCTACTTTATATTCCACCAATAGACTTCTCTAAGAATAAACTATATAATGTTGTGCGCAATGATGTTTAGCGCCTTTTCATGCCTTTTCATGCCTTTTCATGCTTTTCCTGTCTTTCGTACATTTTACCTGAACAGAGATTAGGCCGCGTGCACGCTTTAATGCCTGGCATAATACTCCTGTCACAAATAAACCTTATTGCTTTGAATTGAGCTAATTGCCTCGATCTCCATCTGTTCACTCTGAGAGTTTTTCTCCTCAACAGGGACAAAGGAGAGAGAGAGGGAACAAGATGGCGAATGTAGTTACGTAAGTGATTACGCTGCGCAATACTCCAAAAATGGCGGCGAGGCTGAATAAAATGGGGGAATAAAACATACAATAGAGGCTGCGCTTACGTGCCACGTATATATGAAATTTATGTAATAGCGTATATACGTGTGTGAGAGTGTGTGTGTGGGTTAGTTTGGAAAGAAAGGAAAGAAGAGAGCACTCAATGTTGCAAATCCTCACCTGAGCAGCAAAGTACAGTAACTGTAACTCTATCACACAGAAGCCCAACTGTTGAACTCAAAGTACAGTTTACTGACTTTACTCGCGGAGGTGGATTTCATCACAACAAAGCTCAGCAGCGTGGAACAACACTATTACAGCAGCAACAAGCACAACAGTTATGTTACACAACACTGAACGGGACTCAGTGGTCCGTAAAATACACACTAACAAAATAAATACAGTAAACTTAACACAACAAGGTCACAAACACACTTTGATCTATCTCCGCCCAGACAAAGCCTCTCACTTGAGATTGCTTGGTCAGTGTGTCTTCAGGTTTCTTTCTCTATCAGGGGACCGGAGCTCCATTGGTTTGGCGAGCAGCGCAGCAAACAAATCCTCTGTGGCTCAGCAGGGATTAATTGTTCGGACTTTGTCTAAGCCTAGAACTGGGGATTTTACCGCTCTAACAGCGGGTTGACAGCGAGCTGATTCTCGTCTGGCGGCGGAGAAAACAGCGAATGTTGGCTTGAAGAATCCGGGAGCTTTCTGATCTTCCTCCTGCAGGTTAAAGTGGCGGAGCACAGGGCAAGTTATCCGTTTTCTCCTTCAGGATCCAAAAAAAACAGTCTATTGTCGTCCAGCGAAGTTAAGACTATCACCTAGAGTTTTTCCTAAAAAAGCATCGTTGTTTCTGCACCTCCTTTCATCCAAGCTGAGTCGGATGGGATTTCACAAAGTAAAGATTAACAGCGATTTAGATGGTCTTGGTGACGTCAGGAACTCCCTGTGGCTCTTGTCCAATGAGGCACCAGTGTTTGATTTGAACGAAATCTCACAGATGAGATTTTAACACCTGATGGGGGTTGGTGTGGTTTAACCCAAATCAGGCCTCTTCCTTTGTTTCAGTCCCAATCGTGATTTCCTATGTGTTCAGTACGTAGTGTGATCATCTGATCCAGTCGTGGATTTCTGCAGAAGGAATTATATTGTAATGAATAAAACCTGTCCTAGCTGGCGGCTATGGCAGAGGGAGAGCGGGTTGTACCTAAATATCCAAGTTGCACGTCCCCACAAATGACTTGCCACACTGTGAAGCTACAAGGTGTTTGCCCACTCTACCCAGGTCAAACCTTGGGCGATAGAAATCTGCTCCCCTACTGAAGTCGTAGGCCTTGATCAGACAAAAACACCTTTTGCAAATGGAAAACACAAGGCTCACCGCACTGCCTTTATGTTACCAAACACAAGTTTGAGCTTAATTCTGACTGACTTGAAAATTTGGCTCCCATGTCCAGCTCAGTGTCTCAACAGAAAAAGCCTCTAGCACCACAAACATTTGCCTGAATAGATTTTCTGTACATTTCTGAAAACCGTATCGTATTGGACTAACCTTATCAAAAGGTTATCAAAAGCTTGTTGGTATCTTATTGCGTTGTAAAGGCGTGGCTCTGCACACTAATCATCCAAAAATGTTGGGCTAGTCATCACAAAAATTGCAGCATATGTGTCCCGGTTTAGGCTTTGCCCCGTGTTCCTGTGTCTGTCTGATTGCACTCATCCTTCTCACCTGCCCAGTCCACCCAGCTGCCTTCGATCTCCTCATCACCCCACACATATATACTCCCCTGCTTTCCCTGTCCTGGTTGTCAGATCGTCTGTGTTCGTGCCCCTGTCTGCTTCATGTTACAGCATTGTGTCTTCCTCGCGTATGCTCCGCGTTCCAGCGTTTGGCCCTCGTGTTTGCTCCTGGTTCGTGACTTTGCCTTTTTAAATTCAGTTTGGATTTTTTGCCCGCTCCCTGTTGGAGTTGTTTTCTGTTACTGTGTTTGATGACTTGGAGCCCAGTAAAGCTATCTAGTTCTCCACTTCACCTTGTCTCCTGTGTCTGCGATTGAGTCTCTGCTCTGCTCCTCGGACGTGACAAAATGTCCACATATGAAAACTCCACACTGAAACATACTCTGAACGTTGAATCCAAATGCAACAGATTTGCATTACAAATTAGTGCTAACATTAGCTTAACACAAACCATGAACTGTATTCTACCAACAGTTATTAGTATTGTTTTAATTAATGAAAACAACTTACCCAAAATCTCAAGTACCGCCCTCATTTGCCTCCATCCAATTTTCTCACTCCAGTGAATGAGAAAATTGACCCTTTTTCCACTCTGAGTTGAATATTTTCAGATGGTGGATTCAGGGCGCTCCTTCAAAATGAGGCGCTCAGCAACCCAGAAGCAGAGAGAAATTATTGTGACGGTGTGTCGCGAAAGCCTATCGGCATTGAGATTCTGCTCTCGTCATCACTGACATCCTGATGTTGTTGAATCACAAATCGAGGAAACAAATATTGTAGCTGTAGGTGTTCACCCAGAGCTCCACAACACCTCATATTAGTGGGGACCAAACAAAACTCTGCGAGTAACCAGATCACTACACTGCATGTAACTGCATTCTGTGATTATCTGCATAACATGCATGTTCAGTGCATGTAAATGCACTGATTGTTTCACCATTACAAAGTCTCTGTAGAGGTCGAAAGTGTGTCCGACGCTGGAGATCACTGTTCGCATCTGTGATGTACTCCTATCTTTAACTGTGACCACAACTGCTCCTAGCATACAGTTTGAGTTGAGTCAACCAAACATTTGTCATAATGCAAGTCAGATCTGAGCATTCGTTTTTCACATGAGACTACACCACAATATTTCATGATACATGATATTTTCCAACCTTTTGTGCATCCTATCAGGTAGTTTGGACCATTCATCAAAACTCTGGAAACCATGGATGAATATGTACAGCAGAATGTATACCTACAGGGACTGGACTGTGTAAGCACCACGGCAGGCTTTAACCAGCCTGCTATCACCGCCTCCATCCTTCCAGCTCCTCTGTCTCCACGCTCCAATGAAGCAGGAGACTCATAGCACGTTGACACGTGTGCATTAAAAAGCTATCCCGACCCTGCAAAATCCAGGTGGTCTCTTATTGTGTGTGTTTTGGAAATTGTTTGGCTTAAATAGTGATTGCTGTTGGTCGACTCCAAAGTGCAGGATTAAACTACAGTTCTCCTAAACTACCAGGTTGCCGTTTTGGCACAGCCTGAGGCTTTTATCATGGCGGCGCTTGTCCCGCTCAATCAGCGGCTGCCAATTCACACACTGTGCCAGACACTGCAGAGCTTTCATGCCTTGCTTTACAGGTTGTGGGAAATACATTAACAGGCAACACGGATGAAACTCATTAAGTTTCTGGGACAGATTGAAAAGCATGCTTGAGATGTTTTTTATCGTTTGGTTTGAAAAGATTTACAAAAACTTAAATTTCTAACTTAAGCTGACTGTATGGATGTTACCTTTTGTTTTGCAGAATTCACACGATATTTCCAGGACAGTCTTTCAGCCTGATTTCTTCCCTGATGCCCAAATATTGACGACTCCAACGTTAAACCAACCTCCATGAAGGATCAGCTCAGGGACGTGAAGAAATATTGAAGTAGTGACCACAGTTAGAGCTGCAGGTCATGTGATTCCCAGTGGTCTCAACACTTATTTTTAGCCATGCTAGCATCATGTCTGTAAGGATGGCTAAGTCTTTGGGTGCTGTACCACTTTGGTGCCCAGAGGATGAAACCTACTCACCTCCAATATAAGATGGAGGGAACATTGGAGTTTAACAAGAGATATTACAGTCAATTAAAATGAGCAATTTAATCCAATAGAAAATAATGCACTGAACAGACTTTGCAAGAGATATGGTTAATAAATATAACGGCAATATTTAGGGAAAGTGTTTTAAATGGGGAATTACGATTCATTGATACACACTATCCATTCAAAATTTGATTTGATATAGATTTGCCATCGGAGGTACTCGGGGTAAAATTTTATTTTTACATTTTGTATAATATATATAGTTTTTCAGCCAGTCAAGATTGGTCGGTGAAGGATAGTGATGAGTTAGTGAGAGTGTGTATTGGATAGAGATGTATGTTAATTGAAGAGTTATGTATGATGTATGTGGTTGGGATTAAGTGTCTTTGATGTTTACAAAAAACATATCAAAATATTTTTTCACATACCAGGAGAGAGCATAGCCTCCTTATGCATGGAAGGCCTTTTTTGGGCCAAAGTTGCCCTGATATTCACAAAACGTGGAACTCACATTGCTGTCATTATTTCGGACATATTTTACATTGGCTGTCATTAGCTCACCCCAACTGGAGGTCGGCCATTTCGATTTTTGAGAGTTTCTCATGTGTTGTATGAACCTTTTTGAAAATTCGCCTGGAAACTTTATCAGATTTTGAATGTGGTTGATATAACTCCAGACTGACGTGGCGCTAAATTGCAGAAGGAACAGTCAACACCTTGAATGATAATGTCATAGCTCATGGGACAACTCGCCTGGAACCTTTCAAAACTCTGAGAATTCAACAGATCCATTTGAAATTTGGTCAGCAGAATCTCAAGACCATGATGCCAAATTGCAAAACCTTTGTTTTTGTGTACATGCTAACATTCTCTGTTAGCCTGTTAGTGTGCTGATTGGCGATTTATATAAGTGCACACACATTCCTAGAAGATTGTAAATGTCATGTAAATCGGAGGCCGTTTGTCACATAACGCTGTTTTCCTGTTGCCAGTAGGTGGTGCTATGACTTTGGCTTGTAGACATCCTCAGGCCATGACTTGTTGTCAAGCATGGCAAGTTTGGGACAGATTTGAGCAAGTCCAGTGGAGTTACATCAGCTTGTTGTTTAATGGCGAATCATGTAAAATGGTCTCCATGTGATACATGTGTACCATATCTCATACATGTAGATCAAACGTAGCGATGGGGCTGCGTTTTTGAATATTTGTCAGGGGCGCTATCGAGGCAATTTAAAACGGTCAAGCCAAGAAGCCATATGAAATATTTATTTTCATTACCTATGAAACCTGTGCAAAGTCCCAAGGCCTGTTGAGCATCCTAAGCCACAGAAAAATAAGCTTCCTTTTTCATGACGAATTACGCGTTGCCACGGCAATGGGCACCACATAAAACGAAGGTCGTTCAATGGCAGCAGTAGACCATTTTAGTACATTTCCATCATTAATGTCTTTAGATCAGACATGTCAAATTCAAGGCCCGTGGGCCGGATCCGGCCTGCCACGTCATTTTATGCGTCCCGCAAATCCGCCAGCAAAAAAAAAAGTTTTTTTTTTTGGGGGGGAAAAGAAATTAAAGTTAGATTTGAAAATAAGAATATCCCCATGGTCGAAATTATGATAGAAAGTCGAAATTATGAGATAGCATGTTGTCTGTGTGCCGACATTAAAACTATCACAACAGGTGGACAGGAGAGGCAACAGCCCGTAAAGCGGTTTTCCAACAATTGAAAATGATCGATAAATAATCCCAAAATGTCCACGAAGAGAAACTTTGATGCAGAGGGAAGAAAATGTAATGAAAGATGGGAAAGCGAATACATGTTTGTGCTTCAAGGAGAACAACGGGTCTGTCTTCTGTGTTATGAGGCGTGTCGGTGATGAAGGATACAATTCACGTCGGCATTTTGACACCAAACACGGAGCTAAATTTAGCCTCCAAGAAAAACATCAAATTGTCCAAGAATTAAAAGGCAGACTGCAATCACAGCAGCATATATTTACAAAAGCTACAGCCCAGTGCATGCTAAAGGTATGTGAGCAGTGCTCCGACCAGATACAGACTTTTACATATGTCAGTTTGTGAAGAAACACCATCGCAGACCGAGTTCATGAACTAGCAGCAATCTAACAACACAGCTAGCTAAGAGACGAGCAGGTACTTGTGTTTTTAATGAACTGTTGATGAAAGCACAGACAACACGGATACAGCGCATCTATCCGTGTTTATCAGACCTGACTCTCAGTGAGGAGCTCTTGGATGTAGCTGCCATGCACAGGACGACGACAGGGAGGAACATTAGTGATGCAGAGAGGTGACACAAATAGCTTTGAACAAAGTTAATGTCATAACTTGTGTTTGATATTTGTCTTTGTTATTTTCTTTAATAGTTTGATCTTTGATAGAGTAATGTGGGTTTCTTAACCCTAAATTAAAATGATTTGTTGTAACAGAAATGTGCTTACATATATTTTTACGTTTATTTAACTTCATGTACAATATTTTTACACTTGAATAAACAATAATCAAATGCAGAGACAGTTATTTAACAAAATGTTAGGAGTAGTTACATTTACAGTCTTACACTTACAACCGGCCCTTTGAGGGAAACTATGATGCTGATGTGGCCCTGAGTGAAAATGAGTTTGAGACCCCTGATTTAGATCATCCTGACCAAATGTGAAGTCGATCGCATGAATTCTGTGGGATGAGTTTGTAAAGTACCATGCCTTAAAATGATGAAAATTGACAAAAAAGCCAAAAATGGACTCACTACTGTATCGCTCCCTAGTGGTTGAATGGAATGGAAATTGTAGGGTACGTAACAGGATGTGATGTGCACATATGAGACAACTTTTGCAATTGTAGGTTAAATAGTTTTGACGTTATGAGTACTGAAAAACAAAGCCACGCCCTATCAAGTTCATTTGTCCATATCTTCTAAACTAAATGAGATATCAAAAAGCTTTTGATAACATCTTATGATATAGATCCAATACTGATCTACATCAAATTTAGTAGCAGTCAGACCCAGTGTGTAGGAGGAGTTTGCAAAAATGTGTTTTTCACTAAATTCAAAATGGCGGAAAATTTTGGTAGGCAAGCAAAATAATAATTCCTCCAGTTTCAAAAGGGTCCTCGCGGCCCGATGTCGGTGCTCGGGCCCCAACTACTGTTTTGTGTTTGTTCTGACAGTAAACTGCAGCTCTGTGTGAATATACAGCAGTGTGGATCTCTAAGTGCCCTCTGGGCAGAGCCACCTTTTATGAGCCTTGTCCTCTTTAATGTAAATGATGGCATCTGCGCTGTCATACCGGATTACACATTGCTTATGCTGTGATGAAATAACATAATGAGTAAAGGTGTGCCAGCACAATATACCCCGGCAACAAGAAGCAATTACACCTGGAGGCCGTCCAAGTCAACAATACTGCACAGTGAGCACAAAGTGTTTACTGACGGGCACATTGAGACACTGTGAGGATGCCAGCCCCTGTCTGTGAGCAGCTCTCTGGATGCCCTCTCCTCACAGCTGTATTCCACCGTTATAGAAGTGTTTACTACACTGAACATGGGGATTTAATGCATGAAAAACCCTGTCGCTCCACTCCACGGCTCTCTGAAGTTGCTGCTGCCTGGCAAAGGCGGTGGTGTCGGTGGCACGGAGGTCAGACAGACGCTAGATAATATCTCTATACTTTCATGTTAATAAAATGTACACAAATTCACGAATATGTAGGATATTACCACTGACATTCCTGTGATATTATGTTGCATCGTCTTCTGTATTAGGCATGTGTTTACTACGTCTCGTGTTTATTTGCATATAGAGTGGGGAGGTAAGATCCAATCACAAGTGGTCACTCAATACCTATGTGGAGATGCATTTGAATGCTAGGTGTGAACAGACGTACTTACAGACAGGCAGAGCACTGGGCTTTCAAGCTATTTCTACATCGTGGCTAAACCATGGAATTACAATTTGCAGGTCTGTCATGTAATGCCATTCGGCCTTAAAGTTTTTTTCCCGTAGACTTACATTGGGAAAGACTGCTGTAACTAAATCAACTTTCCAGTATGGCAACTGAAAAGTCCTTAATTAAGTCATTGGGTCTTAAAAGTTGTAAAAACGTGGATTGTTCCATGTTTGAATTTGGTGTTCATGTTCAGCATTCACCAGCTTTAGCGTGTCGGGCACGTTTTCCTGAAACGTGCATCAATTTTGAACTCTTTTGGCTTCCCAAGTTGGAAATTTGGATGGAAAAGTACTTTTGTTGGAGGAAGCTGAGACATCTATAAGAGGATCGCTCACACGTCTTAATTCCATTGGGACCACCACGTTGACGGTATCTTATCCTTTGTCCAATTCGGAGCCCATACCTCCATCATTCATAAGTAGCACAAAACTAATTCTCCATCAGTAGCCTGTCACGGGAGTTCACGGGTAGGACCCAAATGCAAGACCACAGGAGACAGAGTCCGATGTAACAGGGTTTATTTAGAAGGTGCGTGAAGGTGCGGAGCCCGTGGTCCGACACCGGAGGGCAGGTGGATTGCCGGTGTGAGTCCCGTGGCTCGACACCGGAGGGATGGTAGCTCGACGGTGTGATGTCCCGTGGCTCGACACCGGAGGGTTGGCGGATCGACGGTGTGATGTCCCGTGGCTCGACACCGGAGGGTTGGCAGATCGACGGTGTGATGTCCCGTGGCTCGACACTGGAGAGTACGTAGATCGACCAGTACCCTACACCCGTAGCAGAGAGGAGAGATTAGAACAGGACGATACAATGGGGTTCAACTCACGGAACGGCGGCGGAGGCTACCGAGGCAGAAGACAACACGGACTGACAACCCAGGCCTGCAAGACCAGGGCTGATATGCTGCCGGGTAACGAGCCAGATTGTCCGCAGCTGTGCATCCATCAGGGCAGTGGCAGTGGGAGGAGTCTGGAGGCAGGTCCGAGAAAACGCCAAACACATGGCATAACAAAACAAACAGGGGAATGACAGACACATGAGGAGAGGAGATTGGGGGGGAAACAGAGGTTAACACACAATGGGTCAGACAGGGATCCTGACATAGCCTCTGGTACATCTTCATTTCCAAACCCTCCAATATCAAAAAGAGTGCTGCTCTGCTCCATCATGTTACTTTGACTTTTTCATTGTTGTGTTGATAGAAACAGTGAAAAACCCCACCATCATGACTTGCATCCAGCACACTGTAAGTAAAGAATGGAAAGACTTACATTTAAGGATACAAAGAATTCAGGATATTTTTGTTATTATGCAACACAGGTATAAACAACATAATGCAGTTGTAGCCTAATTGCAACACAAGAAAAACATGACAAAAATTAAAAACGAAAGAAAAGCAGTAGTTTTCTACAACATTTCCATTTTTGAAATTTGCTTGAGGAGGAATGTAAACAGCAGAAACAAAACCATTCTCTGGGCAGATGATATGGCCGCCATTTTCACATTAAAAATGCAGGGAAAACATTGTCCATCAACTTTGACTAAGTTTGAGCATCAAGCATCATTGATGTAAACAGAGTCCACCTCTCAACGCTCTCATTGTTGGAATGCTGTTAAGCAGTACAATCGCCAAATGAGAAAGTTTGCCTCTCTCTCTCACTAATTCTTTCTTCTCTCTCTCACTAATTCTTTCTTCTCTCTCTCACTAATTCTTTCCTCTCTCTCTCTCCCTGTCTGTGTCTCTCTCTCATACAGTCATTCAGGTCTTAGAGACTATTAGAGGACCCCCCCCCCCCCACACACATACCCCATTTCAAAATAAAAGCCCCAAAGAGTGAATTCTAATTGAAATGCTTGTGATGAAGCCAGGCACTTAATAACCTCTGTTTGTGTGTCAGACATTGTGATTATGTTCAGCTCTTTCAGGTGAGGTGTGATTTGACTTTTCAGATTTGTAATCTTTAAACTTTTTGAATTGTTAAGCTTTTTGCAATTTGTTTTTGAATTGGATATCTATTTTCAGCAATGTTTTTGCGATTAATTTCAGTTTTCAGCATTCCAACGCATTTTCAGCAGGAAATGCTTTTTCTAGTTTTGTCTCATGTTATAATATTTGCCCAGCTCTGCCCCCACTGCGAAAGTTGGAAGAGCACTAACTACTTCAGAGATCTAGATTTTAGTTTCGTCCTTAGTTTCTGGGTACAAAACAGTCATTATTTCTCAAGTGTTTGACCTGAGTCATATTGCATATTGTAATGTATAGGGTCCTAAGGACACATCAAAGAATCCCACTGACAGGTGGGCAGAAAGATACAGAAAGATCCTCTCAAGGATTATTGTACATGCTGGTGGAAAGTTATGATCCAAAGTGTTTGTTTCTCCAAAGCTCTGCTGTTGTCATCTTATAAGTCAATTGTCTTGGGCACTGTACCATGTTATTTAGGCTGCTGTTTCTCAAACATCAACAGAGTGACATTCATAAGAAGCAGAACACAGAGAGAGGCTTTGAAAAGCAGACAGGAATTAAACCCCAAAACAACTACAGAGAGTTCTGGTTACACAAAACACAGCACACACAGCTTTATGTCAAAGCCCATTTATATTCATAGCGCTGACATGGAGACTGATGCCATCGTTCTTCAAATAAACTTTTCTTCAGAGAAAGGTTATTATCAGCAGTGGCGCAGACCCTGACAATTTGAAATTCATTAGGACTTTCTGTGTGTACTCGCCAACAGAGAGCAGCGATGAAGAGGAAGGACTACTGAAGCAGCTGGTGCAGCTCTTCATTTGTGCAAAGCCGGATTTTCCTGCAGCTGGGGCGCCAACTGCTGCTCCCCCACCTGGAGAAATCCCTCTAACTAATCATCCACTCTTGTTGGGGATGTTCCACCAGATGATACCGGAACGGGAAGCAAGGGTCTACTTGGAGATTCCACTTTGGAACAAAAACGTGGAGGGTGATGAGATATCTGCGCCAACAAAAAAAAAAAAACACTTAAATTACAGCAGGCATGAACTTGGAACCTGTGTGCCTTCAGCCTGTTGATGGAGAAAAAACAGGGAAACACCTATCAAACAAATCATCAAAACCCCCATAACCGAAAAACAGATCCTGTAAAAAATGTGGCTTAACTGGCGATCTAGAAATGGGGTACCAAGTTCTGTGGAAGATGCACACCCATTATAAAGTCAGAAAAGGACTGAAAAAATCACACAAGTTAAATTGCTGCAGTTCAGAAAGTGTAAAAGATATCAAGAAGATTATAACATGCAATAATAGCTCAGGGTTTTCTCAACATTGTTTTCTTACCAAGTTGAAATGGTGTCTGTAGCTGAAAGTATGAGGAAGTAGAAGGATTTGAAAGTTAAAAAAGTTTAAGAGGATTTGAAAATGTTCTCCATAGAGATCCCATTCAAAAAGTTTAAAGATTACAAATATGAAAAGTCATATCACCCCTCTCCTGAAAGCTGAACATTTTGAAAATTGAACGGTTTCTGTAGCTTAAAAAGATTTCAGCAGTAGTGATATTTGTAGCAGTAGTAGAAGTTGTAGTGGAAGTATTAGTAATTAGAGGAAGTATCAGTATCAGTAGGCGTAGTAATAGCTGTCGTAGTGGTCGTAGTATTTAATATAACAGTAGTAGTAATAGTAATGGCAGTATTTGAAGTAGCAGTAATAGCAGTGGTAGTAGTACTAGTAGCAGTCATACTAATAGAGGTATTAGTACAGGTAGTAGCATGAATAGCAGTAGTAGCAGTTGTAGTACAAGTAATAGTAGTAGTGGTAGTAATAATATTGACGGTAGCAGTAATAGTAATAGTAGCAACAGCAAAAGTTGTAGCAGTAGTAGTAATACTAGAAATATTAGCAGCGGTAGTAGTAGTAGTTGTCGCAGTATTAGTTAGAGCATTAATTATTTCAACAAAAGCCAAATTTTGAGCTTAATGTTTAAATACAGTTAATCCATGGGGCTTTTATTTTGAAAGGGTGGGGCTGGGTGGGGGAGAGAGGAGGAAGAATCAGAATGTATGAAACACGCAAACGTGAAACGCAAAAAAGAGGTTATTAAGTGTCAGGCTTCATCACAAGCATTCCAGTTAGATTTCACGCTGTGGGACTTTTATTTTGAAAGGGTGGGACTGGGTGGGGGAGAGAGGTGGAGAGGAGACATAATCATAATGTTTGACACACATAAACAGAGGTTATTAAATGACAGGCTTCATCACAAGCATTTCAGTTAGAGTTCACTGGGGCTAAATGACTGTATGAGAGAGAGACAGACAGAGAGAGAGGGAGAGGAGTGTATGTGCATGTGTCTGAGTCTGTGTGTTTATCAACATCACGAACACCTGTGTTCGTGATTGGCTCTGCAAATACTACAAGCACTGCTCAGAATCCATCAAATGCGGATGGCGGTTAAATTTGTGTGGGTCCCTGCCCATGTTGGAGTCGATGGCAATGAGAAGTCGGATAAAGCAGCAAAAAAGGCTTTGAAGAGTTGGAAAAATATTGTTAAATGTAAGTAAGTCAGAAGCTAAAGTGGTGATTAAGGGACAAATCAAAAAGATATCTCAGATTGAATGGAATAAAGGGAGCAAAGGAAGATATCTGTTTAAAAATAAACCATTGGTTGGGAGTGCAGGGCCTAGTGGACGAAATAGAAAAGAGGAGAGTGTAATGACAAGACTAATGCTGTGTTCACACCAAACGCGTCGCGATGAATTCGGTCAAAACGCCGGCGACCATTTGTGTTCATGTGTGAATCGCGCTGGACGCGCCGGAGAGGGGGCGGGGCTGATTTGGCTGTGATTTAACGGCAATAAACCGACAAAAAGGGACTCCGAAAAAACTATGTAATGATGCCGATTTGATTGTAGAGCTCTGGGTGAACACAGACGGGCGGCTCTGTATTTATTTCCTGATTCAGCAACGCCAGGACGTCGCTGATAACAGGGGGAGCAACTCAACGCTGATAGGCTATCGCGCCGGGGCGTAACGCGAATATTTCGCAGAAGTTGAAAAATTTCAACTCGGGCGTCGAGGCGATTTGCCGTTTGACGCGGATTTGCGTCCATCGCGACGCGATGTGTCTGTCATTCCCCTGTTTGTTATTGTATGCCATGTGCTCTGTTTGTTTTCTCGGCCTGCCTCCAGACACCTCCCATGGCCACACCCCTGATTGGTGCACAGCTGCGGACAATCCGGCTCTATACCACCTGCAGTTGAACACACTGGATCCAGGGCCCCGTTCCTCGTACGTGGATAACTTAGTTAGCCAGATACTTTTCAGGATAAGATGACGTAGATCAGGCTTTTCGGTTCCACGATGCAAGTTCGGCAAAATCACCATGGCAACACAGCCATAAGCTTGAACCTGCTCCAGCTCAGGCTAAGTGAAGGTAGCTGGATAAGCTGGTCACTCTCCCGGAAAACATGGCAGCTCCTGTCTAATGCGCTTGCGCATATACTGGGGGTTATACGGGAGTTCATGAAATGCATGTAAAGTGAGACACACGGTGATCCTTAAAAGCAGCGGAGCAAACTAAGAAGCCTCTATTGCATTAATGTGCAGCTCCCTTCCTCAGAGATCCACTGATGAAGGAGGATATTAGTTAGATCAGCGTTTTATAGGGAGAGAGTTCTTCCACATCGCCAAGATCCGTTATCACATCATGATGCCTTCCTATACGAGTGCTGTCCATTCTGCCCACAATGAACACCACACGCCCAGCCGACACTGACTGTCTCACAGACTGGATGCAGCCTTGAGCTGTTGTGCGAATGCTACGTTGTTGTAGTGTCGGCGATGCGGAGAACATGGGGAAAGCCGCTGCATGCCGTGCTGTTGGTCAAGTTGATTTGGCGCTTAATAAACTTATGGATGTGTTCATTACATCACCATGGCACATATTGTGCTGACTCAGCATTCTGAATTATGTGTGTGCTTAGTGTGTACTTGCTTTCATGTCCTCTTGATGGCTGGTTGCATACATGAGGTTAAAGCACTCATAATGATATGACAGTGTTATTAGTACAGCAGCAGATCATTACTGTAGAACATGATGAAGGTGGACTCATGATGAGAACAGAGAGAATCACACACTATTTATCTTCACTGCTTCAGTTGATTGAATGTCTGATGATGAATAACACACACATACATACTGATCCGCCCACACACAGATTCACAGTGCTAGTTCTATATGGTGATCTACACATACATGTACATACACATATATAGTAGGCTACATGATACATATGCGCATACATCACATATTAATGAGTATCAGTTAGATCCTCGTTGGGCTTGTTTTTATCTACTTATTCTGAAAGAGTTGAGATCATTATTTTCGCTATAGATCTCATTGGATGATGCATCATGAAGTCTACTGCCAGCAGCACATTAAAGACATATCATCTGATTGGTTGGGGTGATGAGGCATTAAAATGAGCCAATACATTTCCAACACTTACGCGTTTAACTTGTCTGTGATATTTTGCTTCTTGTCTCGCCCTCTCAGCGGTGCCGGTGTTATATTTTGCCGTGATTACGGTCTTGAATTCCTCATATGCGTTCATGATCATCTCCTGCTCGTCAGCGGAGAACAAAGAGGCTCTTTCTTTGACTTTATTTGACATTGTACTGTTAGAACATCATGGTTTCGGTGATCGACGCTTCCCCCTTTAGAAGTAAACTTACGCGCAATCATCCTGATCGTCTGGGTCGGATTAACGAGACTGTTTGAGAGGATCAGCCTCGGAGAAACCGAGATAGCCTGACATCAATCATCTCGTTAATTTAGGCTGCTAATAGGACATTTGATCGACTTTGCTGAATCACGTACGAGGAACGGGGCCCTGATCTCACTGATCACCGCCTGGCAGTATATCAACCCTGGTTCTTCAGGCCTGGGTTGTCAGTCCGTACCGCCTCGGTATTCCGCTACTGCCGTCCGTAAGTTCCCGGTGCCGATTCCTATGCTACTCTCTATCCTCTCTACTACGGTGTAGAGTGCCTGTTATCTGCCTGCCCTCCGGTGTCGATCCACGGGAATCACACCGTCGATCCGGCCTGCAATCCTGTGTCGGACCAGAGGTTCCACACAGCCATTCCTGCCCTCTGTCCGGTAGAAATAATGTCAGTTTGTACTGTATTCTGTGTCCTGTGGTTGCTGTTGGGTCCTGATCCTAAACTCCAGTGACACTCCGAGCCTTAACCTCTTAATGCCTAGCCCTATTTTTAGGCCTCTGCTCGAAAATTGCGTACCCAAACTCAAAAGAGTGCATCTTTGCAAGCACAAGGTCTATTTGAATAATTTGGTGTGTTGTAATAAAGGAACACTTGTGAGATTTGTTCAGATGTGTAAATATCAGTGTATAAGTTACTGGTTAAGAGTAAATGAACATGGCACACAGCTCAAATTGAAAAGTTTCAGGTTCGCCTGAAAAAAAAGCCCCTTCATTGTTATTATTTCATTGAAATGATGCAGCCCCCAGCCTAAAACATCTCCCAAATCATAGCACATATATGTGAACAGTCTCTCTGCAAAGTTTTACTTTGATAAAGTGAAGCAGAACAAAATGAGAGAAGTGTTAGTACAGAAAGTTTAGGCGAGATTTCCAAAATGTGCATTTGGGCACCATGTGTGCCATTTGAATTTCCTCATGTACTAAACTACATATTTCACTTATAAATTACTAATGGTGTTAAATACATCCAAATGCAGCAATTTCTGGCTTTTTTTGGAAAAAAAAAAATAATATATTTTTTTATATTATATTTTATATTATATTATTTTATATTATATTTGTAAGTCTTCTGTTTCGACATCTTACTAATTACCGGTAATCCTAAAAATGAACGAACGGTGAAAAGTAACTCAAACGATACTAAAAAAGGCAGCCGAAAGCAAGCTCCAGCTGTAATCAGCTGAGCATAATCAGCTGTGCGTAAAAGTAGCTGGAAGCGTGCTCCTAGTTTTTATACTTACGCAGAACAATAACTCTGGCTCCCATTGGCCGACCTCCATGGTACATACCTCTCTGTATTCGTTAGCTCCAATAGAATTGAGCTAATTACTTGAAAATGAGTGACAGCACTGTTAGCCAGTCAAAATCATCAAGTCTCCGAAAATAGTGACTTGCACGCTCTGGGGGACACAGCATGTTACGCCTTCCCCTGTGGGGTGAAATGACCCCCTCCGAAGGAAAGGTGTGTCTTTGTTGCTAGACAGGAAGTCCATTGAACCTTTTCCGGAGAAAAATGCGGGATATTCAATTTTGCGGCTTGAAAACGTCAAAAGTGAGTCATATTTATGATCATAAAGCGATAATGTGATTTGTATTGCTGGTGTCTGTTGGGCTCATATCTCAGCGATAGTATGACGGAGAGAAATGTTACGGTTATGACCGTAACCGTTCGTGGCGTTCTTTCTGCTATCTCGGTTTGTTTGTTAGCATCAAGCTATGATTGCTAAGTCCGGAAATGTCCCGAGTGTGTACACTCCTGGCGAAATATGAATATGGTGTTGTAGTTATGCTAAGTTTGAGTACTGAGTTGTGTTTGGAGTATGTTCAAATGTCTTTTATACGATTTTATCCCAGGTTTCTGACGTTTCACGGGGTATGCAACATTATTAATTAATGTGTTCACTGGTGTTCAATATGACACAAATGACCATGTGACTATGTCCCCTTATAAGGGGACCCTCGTCATTAACAGGTTAATATTGTCAAAAAAAGTCCTGACAGTATAACTGTTAGGATTTCCTGTATGCTCCTAGTGTGTGCTCCTCTGTTCTTCCCCTGTCTGTTTTGTTATTGAGGGCCATGTGCTTATGTTTTGTTTTTGTGTCAGCCTACAGTTTCCACCCACGAGTTCCGCCCTCTACCACGCCCCCTCCTTCGGCTTAGCTGTGGGGAATTCCAGTGATCGTCTACGGCTGACTTAAATACCCCAGCTTTCCTCCGGCGCGTCGTCCGTCCGTCCGGTTGCCAGTCTGGTTCAAGGCCACGTAAGTCTGAACAGAGTTTTCAGTGAAGACCTAACCTTTCTGGCTGTCTTCAGCACTCCTGCCGCGCAGTCGATCCCTGGGAATGGTGTTTCAAATAATAACTGATAGATGTGATGTCTCTGTCATTATCCACTGAGGAGAAGCAGTTATTGGGCTGTTACCTGCCATATGCTCATCAGGGAAAGTATGCTGTTAAGTATGTCTATATCAAAGTGACAAGGACATTCCATCAATGATTTGGCACAATGTTGTTTTCTGCAGCCTTCAGAGTGGAAACATTGTACTTTATACATCAGTCATGGCATCACAGAAAAAAGATACATCAGGACGTTTTTCAGCACATGGCAAAAACAAGAGAAGTGATGAATTTGAGGAACAGTATCCAGCTGTGTGGGTCAAGCTAATGTCAAAGGGTAATTATACAGGCTACATCAATGAGTCAAAAAGTTAGCTTCTTTCCAAAAGACAATCTTTACAACATAGTGCACTATTTTTATCCAAATGTATACAGAAAACTTCAAAACGAAATTGTGTCCACGACAGTCTGCTATCAACCTCATGGTGTGTCGCATTTGATAGATAGAAAATTGTGCATTTATGTAATGAAAATTTAGAAAGGTACGTTATTTCAGCTCACTTCTGGGTGGTTATATTAACCGATCTCATTGGAAGTTCTATCAATAGCACAACAATTCTGCGTGCATTGCTTAGTTTAGGCTTTTTGTGTAAAATTTTTGCCACTTTTCATATGCTGTTTAACGCCATGTAAGATAGAACATGAAGCTGAAAAACCGTTGGAGCGGGCTACCTTGTGATTGACAGGTTATTACTGCTATAGGAGCCGTTAACAGTGTCTCAGTGCCACTCCTTCGCTGTGGAAATATGGTTTCTTCCATTCACTGGTTGCAAAAACCCAAACTGGCGATTGTCAAAAAGGCAAACTCAAGGATTTTAAAACAACAGTTCACAAACCAATTGTCTGACGTCAAGACCAGTGCCACTTTTTATATACAGTCTATGGGTGTAGGTGCCTTTTGGAGAATTGTCCAAACAGCCCCGAAAACCGTTAGCTCCCGGGCTCCGGTTCCTGGGAACTGACTCGCCGGGCCTCTGCTTTGAGTGAATAAAGGAAATGTGTTGGTGATTAATATAATGAGAATAACAGGCAGGTAACAATAACAGGTAGAGTCGTGCAGACGGGAGAGATGGCTCCCGAGTGTTATGAAGCTAAATAGCCTGTTAAACCAGAGGATTTAAGGTTAAATAAAACCGGATAATAAGTCCATTATTACGTGTGACCAGTCTGTGTTTTAGCAGCTTGGAAATACGTTTCAAAGGGTGAATATTACTGTCTATGCCGTAATTGTCGGCGTGGAAGCTAGCGTGAGCTACGAGTAGCTTCGGACTTTAATGTATTGAAAAAATAAGATAGAGGTGCTTACAAAAGAAAATAACCGGTGGATTGTGAGAGGAGACAGATGGCGTACGAGTGGAATTACAGTGTGATATTTTGGTGAAACGTATGTGTGGAAATCTTTTGTTAGAAGCTCCGCTTCGCCGTTAGCATAGCTGCTGACCATATGCTAAAAACAACAGGAAGGTAGGTTGGGTAGAAAACGAAGAAGAAGAAAAACCGGCAGAAAGCAACTCCACCACCTAGCGGCGAGGAGGTGTAACTCCTAGTGTTTAGAACCTGTGATTTATAGAGACACATTCATTGTCTATGATCTTCAAGCTTACAGCCTGACTTTAGTTGTTGACTTTGGTTTTAATTCAGCATTCTAACAAATATTAATGGTTTCAGTTGTGCTTCTCCAATTCTTGAACTTAATTGAGATTTATTAATGTGCAGAGTGGATTGTAATTGTAGTTCAACAGTTTGACTTGCATTGGTATTTCTGATTGACTATTTGTGAATACAGTTATCGATGTTTGAATTTAATTTTAATTGATTAATTATTTTTTAATTTCGATTTTAAACCTTTTTGAGTTCTGATTTGGAATTTTATTTTGATCTTGAATTTGATTTCGATTCTGATTTAGGTGTCGAGTTTGATTTAAGAGTTCTAACTTCAATTTTGGTTCAGGATTTCTACATATATCCTGTATTGAGTAATTTAGGTACATATACTATTTTACATAGTTCCGAAGAATCAATTTTGACGCGGACGGCGCTAAAATAGATGAGAGATCGTTGACCTCTCATACATTACAGACTTATGCTAACATTTACTGCTGAACTTTGGGCAGTTTTGTGTTTGTTTTAGTCAAGGTGCGAGGTCTAGTGAATTCAGATCTGGGAAGGCGCAGTGGATCCCAGTTTTGGACTCAAAGACCGCACACAATACAGCACAGAGGGTGAGTTGACTTCGACTTCATGAGATGACGCGTGTACATTTAACACCCACATAACACATGCGATTGAAGGATTTAGGAAATTACAGAAAGTCACGTTTACTATTATTGTAAAATGTGTAGAAGGTCACATGCAGGCTGATTCCCTTCACTGCACAGCACATTTAGATCATTTATTGGACACCATATACTGCTGCTGTCTCTGTTTCTCTGTCCCCCACGATACGAGATACGAGGCCCAGGTTACAGAATGGTCATGCCAAATACTCAGGAGATGCTGGGAAGAGCCAGAGAAAGAATGGAGGATCAAATGGGGCCCAAAGAGAGGGGAAAGGAATGGGAGAAGATGAAAAAATATCTGAAGAAGTGGCAGAGGAACGGGTGGTTTCCAACAGTGACGGCCCCCACTGCTGAACACAGATCCAGAGTGTGGAGAGAAGCTACAACGGCTAAGAACAACGCCGTTGCAGATGATGTGGGAGCCAGTCGCTTGAACAAATTCGGTAGGAAAAGAGCACTCATCATGGAAGACAAGAGGTGCTCAGATACCAAGCGTCTGCTAACTTACTGGGAGGCTGTCGACCCGACAACCCCTCCAGATGCTGTGGGACTGCCTGAGGTCCAGAAAGAGACAGACTTCAAAACCACCACTCCCAGACCTGACAACCCTGTCTACACACCAGAATACCAGTCAGTGCTGACAGAAGCACACGGACAGACTGAGCTTTCCTCACCTCCCCCGCCATATGTGAAAATGAAGAGAACAATCTATCCCCCGATCCAAGCACCTGTGTGCAAAGTCAAGGAGGGAAGCAGTCCTGAGCCTGAAAGCGTCAGCCCACAGACGGACCTGAAGGTGAGTACTCCAGAAAGTTGCCATGACCAGCAAGGGGCAATGGGGGGCGAAGTTGAAGGAGAGACCTCAGGGCTCTTAAGTGATGTCCAAGATCCAGAGATGAAAAAAGGTGAAGAGGAAAAGGAAGGGAGCCTGAGGAAGGGTGAGTATAAAGCAGAAGGTTACTTGCTCCTCACCCCCAAGAACAGACAGATGGGAACCACCAGTGGCGATGAAGACACTGATGAGGAGGACAGAAGAGAGAGAGTAAGAGGAGAAGCTGGAGGTCGTTCAGCTACCAGACGATCCAGCAGGACCAGGAGGAGACCAGATCACAATGATGGTCATTTTTATCCTGTAAGAGGTGAGATGCCACCATTAGCCCAGACCCAACAGTACCCCCTGCTGGTAAAATCCAACGGACAAGCTGAGTTTGGTCCATGGAGACATCGAAAAGGCGCTGCCACCGCTGGCAGGAGGAGCCAATCCGTGGATCCGTCGCTTTGAAAAACTCACAGCAGCGGATAAATTGGCATTGGGAGACATACGTGCCATGATAACCCGCACAGAAGGAACAGCCCAATTGAATATTTTGGAGGTAAGTACAGGAACGACCAACAGGGGGGATGAAACCCCATTTGACAGCTTTTGAGGAGTTTTCTGGTCGGCAATGAGGGGCATCTGGGCCACAAAACCCAATATGAACTCCCTTTCTGGACTGAAGATAAAACCAGAAGAAGAAGCCCACCAGTATCTGAAAAGAGCTGAAGAAGAGTGGCATAGGGCCACAGGGGGGAGACATGACAGAAATGAAGCCACCACTGTAGTATGGCGACGCACTGTACAGAAGGGCCTGCCCCGAGCAGTACAAACAGCGCTGCGTGGAGTAGTGGGATTGAGTAACATGGCCGATGCCATGTGGAGAGAACACCTTACTCACTACAACCAAAGGCATCTAGAGGAGGAGACAAGTGGAGATGAGGACATCAAGAGAATGACTCGGCGGCTGCTGAAACTTCAAGTAGCAGAGGTCGACAGAGAATTAAATAGAAAATATCTGGCCAAGAAGCAGGTGGCAGAAGCTCAGCCTCCTCCACCAGTACCTCCCGCACCATGTCAACAAACTCCAGCAGTAACAACCCCCACGGTAGTGTCCTACCAGCCTCCACCACATAACAGAGGCAGAGGACGTGCACGAGCATCCAACAGAGGGAGAGGTAACTACAGAGGGGTCTATGGAAGACCTGTAGGTAGAGGAGTGTGCTATGTGTGCGAGAGTGAGAGTCATTGGGCAAGAGATTGCTCACAGAAGGCAGGAAGATTGTTCAGTGCACCCCCACATCAGCAGTACCCAAGACCAGGTCCATCTGGACCTCCTCTCTCTTCAGACCCCAACATCAACAGTTGCCCATGCTGCCACCAGGGCCATGGGGCGGTGCCGACCAATAGAATATACAAGGTTGCTAACTAACCTGAGTCAAGTTTTGTTTTCACAGGTGGCCTCTGACAGGAGAAAGCAGTCGCCTATTGTATCACCAGGCAGCTGGCTGTAGATGAGGTCCACAGGTGCTGACTAGCAGGGGGACTGGACAATGGGAGGTTCATTTTATAGCCAAGATACATAGATGACCTAAGGGTACAAAGGGGGGTGTCTAATGAATTTAAAGCCAGAAATCAAATAGCAGCAGATTTAGAATCTGTTTTCTCTCAAAGGGTGTCAATCAATAAAAATGTCGCTTGGATCAACTACATTTACTATAACCAACAGCGTTTTGTAAACTTCACCAGGGATGCCATATCAGGACTGCATGCACAGCTGGCGAAGACTAGTTTAATGGCCTTGCAGAACAGAATAGCATTAGATATGATATTAGCTGAGAAAGGTGGCGTTTGCCAGATGTTTGGGACTGCGTGCTGTACTTTCATTCCAAATAACACAGCTCCTGATGGTTCGGTGTCCATGGCGATGGCAGGATTGACAGCACTCGGCCAAGAGCTAGCAGAGAACTCTGGTGTCACTAATTCATTCACCGACTGGTTGGAAAGTATGTTTGGCAAATGGAAAAATACATTTTTGTCAGTCGTAATTACTGTGTGTGTTGTCGTCGTAGGCCTCGTGGCAGTTTGTGGATGTGGGTTCCCTTGCATCCGTGGACTTCTGCAGGGGTTTATTGCTTCAACGATGAGCCAGACGCAAATGCAGGGCAACCAGTTATGTGTCGAGGATGAGGAAGAATTGGAGCTTCTGATGGCCACAGTCTAGATGAGGCCACCAGTGGTGCCATAGAGGGACTACACAAGCAGTTCCTGACCATCCTCTCGGAGATCCTGAAGGACCTGATAAGGCCCAGATGGACTTCGAATGCATCCGGTGAGATATTGGAAATTTGGGAAATAGCTGGATTGTTTTGGATGAGTATTTTTTATGTTTTTGTGATTAAATGGGTTATAAGGGGATTTTAGGGTGTAAGTATTAAGAAATGTAATTTTGTCATGTGTAAAAGAACGGTCAAGGCTTCTCAGTATGTGTTCTCTAGTCTACAGATTGTATCCTGATCCTGACAGCCCCAAGACATGGACGACAGAGAACGTCAACGGATGCGATTGTTTTTGAGTTGGCGAGGGAAAGCGCAGGGTGATTCAGATCGGATAGGAATACTTGAATTGATATCTGTATGCATGACTTGTTTGACACTGTTTAGATAGATAGGGAGCCTCTCGCTGGACTGAGCAGGGGAGAGGTCTCCAGGGGGCATTGGGGTTAGCTAACTCACAGTGAACTGTGAGTTAGGGGGGAATTGTAGGAAATTTGAGTGTAGAACTGTCTGTTTAGTAGGTATAATAAGTGTTTAATAATTCATAATTCATAAATCATATTTAGGCATAATCATAAGTGTTTTGGAAATGCATAATTAAAATAAGCATAAAGTGTTATAAGAGTAGTAGCTAAAAGTAAGTTAAAGACATGAAGCTTTTGCCAAAGTTGCAGGAGCTTAGCTTTACACTAAGATTATCATAGAGGGGTTAAGCAATACCTACTGACAGACAGTGAATGTGTAGTGAATTTAGGGAAAGAGATTTGAAAGAAGGCGTCTACAGAACAACACTCCTGGAAGGTGGCCAATGGGAATTGGGATAGACTGAAGAGGAGGTGTTTCGAATGGATATGAGGGTGGGAATAGAAAGCGTTTTTCTGCCTCTTTAGCGTGTGGTTCCCTGGGGATGGCTGTGTCCTGGGACCAGAGGTAGTTTTTTCCAAAGGGGGTTAAATAGTGTAATATTTCATGCAAATAATGTACTCTACTGTAATACTGTAATGGCACGAAAAGGATTAAATTCCTGTGAACTGTAAACCAGCTTTGGTGAAGTTTTTAGTCCGTGTGTCTGCAAAGCTAGCAGACGCGTGGGCTGGCCTGCTCCACTTCCCTCGTGGGGACATCTTTTCCCTCAACATGACCCATGTGTCTTTCGTGTTGATGGACAAAGGCGGTGCAGCGATTGCCGACACAGTGCGCTGCCCTAAAAATAACCCAAGACAACAGGGGGGCGAAACCAGAGAAGGAAAAACTGCACAAATTAATTTGAACAAAAATAAGCGGTTAGGGATCCATGAGGCAATCCAAGGAACAGCGTGGAGCTGGAATAATATTTACCAAATGTCCAATCCGGTCTCCTGGCCCGCGTTATTGCTTTCCCTCACAGGAGGGGATGGGAGCGTTCTGTGATTGGGTAGACGGACATGGCTGCTGCACTGCTGCAGAGGAACTTGGCACATTTGAAAGGCATGTTGAGAGACATCTGGAATCAGCAGACTGTGTCAGCGACAAGGACGGCCTTATTCTGTCTCGTCTCGCCTTTCTGCTTCATTCACGCTTGAGTAAAATAATCAACAGGCAATGTGTGGACAGTCAACCAGCTCGTTATCTCACAATATCAGTCATTGGTCACTCCAAAAACTTCACCATGTTAATCAAGTTTAGGAGAAACTGAACTTTTGACCTGATGATGTCGCTCGAAGAGTAGAGGTCAACTTATAAGAACCAGGAGAGGTATAATAACCAATCCTGTGGGGACCACGAATACATGGACCAAATGTCACATCCATCCACAACTTGTAGAAACTTCTGCTGGTGGAACTAGCTTTAACATCAAGGGATCATCAAAGTCCTTAGAATACATCATCTTACAACCAAGAATGTACCAAATTGTGTTCCTATTCATCAAGTAAAAGCTTAATCTGCTGGTGGCACTATAGATGAAAAGTCAAGGGATCACCAAAGTCATGAGGAGGCATCCCCGGAACCTTGAATATTTCATGGCAATCCTGTCAATAGATTTTGAGATACATAAGTCAAAACCAATAATGTGAACCTCATGATGATGCAAAGGGAAAAGTTAGGGTTAGATCACCAGTCTTATTTTATGAATTGAATCTTAATTAAATATGTCTTATAGACATTAAGATGAACACAGCAAAACAATACAAGTACACAATGAATTGGAATTAAAAATACTTACAAAAATATGAATAGAAAATCAGAAAATTAAGTTTCAAAATCTCCAAGAAGAAAGCAAGACTAGTTTGAAGTTCATTCCATTAAAAGGTGCGTGCTACCTGAAACCAGTTCTGCCAACATTAGTGTGTACATGAGGGATATCTAAGGTTCAGTAGTTACTGGATCGTGTAGTGTGGATGCTAAATGTAGGTTGATTTTGTACTTTTAGGTCAATTGTTAATATAAATCTTGAATCATATGTAAGAATCAGCAATAGTAATGTGAGTGCCATTGAAAGTTTTAAAGGCAGGAAAGTCAGTGCCACTGATGGAGGTGAAGAATACCTGTGATTATGGGGGGATAATTGGAAAGCATCAAAGACAGACTGAAGACAAGGATGCATCCTCTGGGAACTATGATCATCGCACAAAAATGTGAAGGTGTGGAAGTGAAAAGCCAGTACTTGGCAGGACATTTCACATGAAAGCAAAACAAGTGAACCCCATGGTGGCAGGTGAGAAAAAAGTGAGAGCATCACGACATTCTCTATGATTGATCCTCCAGGGACCACTGTCATAGCTGTGCACAATTTCATGGATATCCATGGAACATTTGTTGCCACTGAAAGTTTTCCATTTCTTTGCAGATTTAGTTTCTTTGATTAGCATACTGGTGTTCCCGAGATGTACCATTTCCTGTGTGTGAGCATGTCCCGAGGCAGATTTGTTCGTTGATACTTTTTGGCCAAGACTTGCTCGCTTCAGGGTCCTGGAAACGAACAAGGACTGTAGCCGACCCCTCTCACCCTGGACATAAACTGTTCGAGCCCCTTCCCTCTGGCAGGAGGCTGCGGCCCATCAGGACCAAGACCTCATGCCAGAAGAACAGTTATATCTTCCCTTCTGCAGTTGGGTTCATAAACAAAGTGTTATGTGGTAGTGTAGTTGGTGGACCCAAACGCACGCACACAGCAGGTTTCCTCCAGCCAAGACTTTATTTAATGGTGCAGGAGCAGTCACAGAATGAAACAACAAAAAACAAAGACTAACTGTCCAACAAACTAAAGTCACTCCGGTACTCTCCACCGGAGACGGGAGGGAAGCTCAACCGAGGCCGGGACAGGTAGCCTCCAGAGTCGGGAGGGAAACTCGACCGCACTCAAAACTGAAAGAACGGAAAACAGAACTGGTAACAATCCTCACTGAATCAGTGTTCAGACTTACATGACAAACTGGGGACGAACTGGGTAACGGGACGGACTGACGAGGCAGAAGACGATAAGGAGTTGAAGTGGGTGAAAGACAGTACGACCTGACAACCCCAGACTGCAGGACCAGAGTTTATATAGTGACATGGGAATCATTAGTGGGACCTGAGTCTGGTGTGTCAGGCTGCAGGAGGTGATCGGCTGGAGCGTCCTCAGCTGTGCACGATCAAGGGTGCGGCCATGGGAGGTGTCTGGAGGCAGAGGACAAACACAGAGCACATGGCACACAATAACAAAAGGGGGAATGACGGGACACATGAGGAGAGGAGATCAGGGGAAACACACACCGGGTCAGACAGGGATCCTGGATCCTGACACAAAGCCCGGGATCCCCACTGACTCAGATTCTTACATCCCAGGACAATTTCCTACCGTTACACTCCCTTGCACATCTTTTCTATGTCTTTATATTTAAATACACTTGCCACTTTTATTTTTTGATTTATTGTTCAGGGACAATGCACACCAATCAACAGTTGCACTGTAAGTGAGCCAGAGAGGCTAATTTCCATCTGCTGTCCCTGGCCAGATGTTTCAAGGCAGCCTAAAATAACAAAATCTCAAATTGAAACGGAATTAAAATTCATAGAGAAACGGACAGCAACATATAGACAAAACCGAAGCACAGCAAAAGAAAAGCAGAGCAGACATAACAGGTTTCAGCATGCGTCACGCAGAACAGACCCACCTACAGGACAAGCACATGTAACACTGAAGCACTTCACATACACATCAAACAAATGGAAAATAGCAACACTGATCAAGACAATATACTTGTTTTAAAGTACTGTTATCTGTTTGTTTGTCTAGCATATTTTATTGTAAATTTGAATGTTTCTATTTTTAAATCATGTCTCGAGTATTGCACTGAGGTCATGTGTATTGTTATGCATTGTTATGTATTGTTATGCACCATTCACCAAATTCCTTGTAACGTACTTGGCAATAAACGGTTCTGATTTTGATCAACTTGAGCTGTAATTGTTTGGTGCTGATGTCAGCATTTTCTCACAGACAGAGGTTACATGTGGGATCACTGAAATACCTCTGAATACACAATCTTCTGGAAACCTTAAGATTTGAAGTAATGTTACGTGAGTACTTTGTTAGTGGCGTTGCTGAGTAGGCTTACCGTTTATTTTTTAATTCTAACAAATTAAGATTTACTATAATTTGAAACAAAGAGTCCTGTGAGAGAGAAAAATGAAACCTTCAAACATTGGAAACCAACAACCAATTGCAATAACCGTAGTGGTACTCACAGTTTTCTGCTGAAATGCGGGATTATTAGCAACATTTTAGGTGGGCTCACTTTCAGTTTTACATCCAAATAAAATGGCTTTATCCGGACAAACTTGTGTCTGTGTGTGTGTGCTTGTATCTCTCAGTCTAATCTTACTGGACCCATCAGTCTAATATTTTTTGTGCACATGACTTTATGCTCAAGGACCTCATGTGATTGTGTTGATTTCCATTTTTTTTTTAAAACATTGTATTGGCTGTTTTATCCTTCTTAACCCGAGAGCCCCCCGCTGGGGGGCTACGGAGAAAGTTTAGCACTTTTCAGAAATTAATATAATGAATGCTACACACATGTTAAATACCGAATTAATGAAGAGATTCTGGGCAACATAGTCATGGAATCCATTTTACTCACTCAAAACAGTTATACACAAACTAATACAATAAACTACAATATGTACCACAATATCACGTATTTTTCACCAGGACATGGCGAGCTACGCACTCCGTTCTCAGATACCAACACAACGCTACCGGCTATCATGGCCGATCCATAGATCAGAAAGCACGAGGATTCGACAGCGAATCCATCCATATCTTCCAAATTTCTCTCCTTGAAGTTACAGCCATAAAGCCACAAACCGCTCCACAGCAAAAATTGGAAATTGACGGTAATCCGTTTCAGACATGTGCTCGGCGTGTCCCTTTGTGTTTCTGTGAGAAAATGGTGCTTTTGGGGGCAAGTATGACGAGATGGTCGTCATTTTACTGTTCGGCGAATCATTTTACGCTCGGGGGTGGTGCGGCACGGTTTTGGATTTTTAGTGGCTAACCCTCCTACTGCATTCCTGAGATTCTTCCGGATCCAACGAGGTATCACATGCTGAAATCCGCCAATCATAGGCCTTAGAAAGGGCTCCATAGACACAGACAGAGCCGAGACAATTCCATGGAGGAGAGATATGAGCACCCCCAGATAGCTTAAAATGATGCCAAACTGCTGTATTAGGATGTATTGAACACTATTTGTGATAAAACAAGTGAAATATATAGTTAAATAGTATAGAAAATTCAAATAGAACAGCTACAACAACTGGTTCCAAAATGAGAATTTGGCTTGACCCTGCGTGACCTCTCCGTACTCAAACCTCTAACTTTTTTATTCTTCACCTTATCCCAGACAATTATTTTGGTGGGACTGCTGACATGTTGTGCTGTGATTTGGGAGAGGTTTTAGGCTTTCAGCTGCATTATTTCAAAGAAATAATATCAATAAAATTGCTTTTCTTGCTTTTCAAACCTGAAAATGTTCAATTTGAGCTGTGTTCCATCTTCATTTAGTATTAACCAGTAACATATACAGTGATATTTACACATCTGAGCAAAAAGTGTTACCTGTATTACAACATGAAAATGATTCAAATAGAACTTGTAGTTCGAGATCTACACTCTCTTTAGTATGGGTATGTGATTTTTGAGCAGAGGCCTAAAAATAGGGCTAGGGTCCAACAGGACCACCATTGCCTGATGACTCCTCACTCCTCTTATCCGGCTCCAACTGATGAACAACTGCTTCTGTAGCAAAAGGCATTTGAAGCAATCAAAAAACCTTGCCCCTTTTGCTGAAGGCCACATTTTTGTTTTTGTCAGGGCTCAAAAATGGACTGATTTTGAACAAGAGGATCTGAAGATGAATTCAATACCTCGTTTTGTACAGTTCGGCACGAAACGAGATGAACAGTTCCCTGTTTTTATCTTCTGTTGCTCCTTTTTGTTTGGGAGGGGGAGAAGCACCTGGCGGAGAGCTGTACTTTTCTAGTTTTCCCTTATTTGATTTCCTTTGAGTCTGCCTCCCTTTTTTCCCTCCCAACTCAGCCCTTCTCCACACTGCTGCCCTCATCACGAGCAGCCTCCCTCCCCACCCCCGCCTGTTTTGATCTTGATCTGCATTAGGTGATTTAGAGATTATTTCATGCCTAATGTGGCCTTTTATCAGACATCCTCCCCAGGCTGCTGTCAGCACAGGCACCCATAGATTTTTTTGGCTGCGGTTCAGTCGCAGACACAAACATCTCATCTCCCCTTTGCAACAGCACAAGCTTTCCATTAAACATGAATCAAATCAGTCAGTTTAAACCTGTCATGTTTTGGGGTTGTTCAATAAAATAATTTCAGTGGAATCGCTCTCAGATTGGTGGCTGGGGCTGATGTGTGATGACGAGGTGTTAATTCGCTGGTAAATGATGCAAATATGCCAAACATTTGCATACATTTTGCAGAAGAGACTAAATTATTCAGAATGGATGAACTCGTGGATTCAGCTACAGTCAATTCATTAGAAGTATCTGGCTAAGACCCTTTGCTATATATATTTGTATATATAAATATTTTTAAAACTCCTTGCGCTAAGAAGTTGGGCATCTAATTAGTGAGCGCTGCTGCTTCTGCATCAATGTACCAGCGGAGTTGTACGGAAATAAGCTGAGAAATTGGACTGAGATCTTAGAATGCCTTCAGCAGATTCAGCATCTGCCTTTTCCCTTAAGGCCAGCCAGGCTTTCATTCTGAAGCCAAATCTGCCAGAGGTTAGACGTTGCCAGAGTTAACCACACTGTAATCAACTCGGCCACTAAAAGTTTCCAACGGAGCATTACCCTCACCCTCTATCTTCTCTCTTTTTTGGAAAACTCGGTCCATATCCGCTGACCCTGGGACCGCAGAAAGTACAACAAACATCCCAAAGGGAGAGCAGTGACGGTCTTGCATGTTCTTACTCTAAACACAGCCATGGATGTCTGCCTTAAACACAACAAAAACACAAGTGCCTTTCTTTGATGAGCGAAGCAGAAAAAAATATATAATGACAGTTATGGCGGTTTCGGAAACTTTAATAATTACACGGCAGCCTGATTTATAATGACTGAATGAATACATGAATAGCACCACGCTAAATATTTAAAAAGTGTTCTGAAACACTTCGTGTCATCCCGACAGCCTTTCCAGTGTCAGGCACAGATAATGGCGTAAGTAGTGATTTATGATGCTTAAGAGCGCCTGATCAAGATTTATGTCAAGTGCACGTAAATCCTCCACTATAATCCATCAAGCAGACAAAGGAGAGGGCTGCACTAAAAGCCAAACTTCTTTGAGAGGGAAGGAGAGATTTATCTGCTGCTCTAAGGGTTTACTCAAACAAGGATGCATAATGTTGCAGCTAGGGCACACAGAGAGCTGAGATTATTAGGAGCCATAGGTTTGAGCCAAACGGAATTTTACAAGCTGCTCCACAGGCTGAAAAATCAATAGCCTTGAGGTAATAATGCCCTTTTGGATATGTCACAACTAAGACAATATAAGGCCTGTATCAGGCATGGGCCCATGCATCTGTTTATTCCAGCATACATCACATTTACAGGGAGGATAACACCATTGTGGAATTATGTATCTCAGCGGCCAAAGGTTGTCTGTACACAAAGCAATTCATCCACATGCCCATTTCCTGCTGGTTAAAGACCTTTACACACCAGGGGTGTGAGGAACAAACAGCATTAAAATGCAAATATTATTTATTGATCCCTTTAAGGGGCAAATTTGTCTCTGCCTGAGACAAATTTGCAAATCTGCATTTGACCCATCCCTGTATATAGGGAGCAGTGGGCTGCCGATGACAGGAGCCCGGGGTTACGTCTATTGTTCAGGGACACTTCCACACGTGACACGTCCCAGTCGAGGATCAAACCGTTGACCTTGCGGTTACCAGACAACCCTCTTAACCCAGTGAGCCACGGTCGCCCCCACAGTTATGCTTTTATTGTGAAAGGTAAGACCGGAAAAAGTAGATCTGATATGCACTTCCTTCGTCATGGTTGAAGGGGTCATAAAGTTTGCAGACTAGACGACGGAGCCTTGTGGTAGAATATTTCCTTTAACAGTTCAGGTGAAGTTGGTTTTATCCAAAGTGTTCAAAATAGACAGAGTCTTGATGAATGATCAAAGTTTCAGAAAGTCAATTTAATGTTTGCAAACAGAGAACACAACCACAGCCACGAATCACAGTGAAATGTGCTCATGCTCTGGGGACAGCAAATCAAAACAAGGTATTTATACAGGCAACACAGAGAAGACAAGATAAGACAGAGGAGACGGGGAAGACAGGTGGGGGCCAGTGTTCTGGTGTGAACTCTCACAGACAGTAGGTCTTCAGCAAATGTTTAGGCTAACAGAAAGAACAGTTGATTACTTAAGAACACTCTGGTCGCTTGTCCAGAATAAGATAGAAAGTGACCTCTGTATCAGAACGAACATGTCAATGTGTTCAGACATCCAGACGCCTGTGAAAATGAACTTTCTAACAGCACATATCATCAGAGAATATGAGGAGGACATGTTAAAACATTTTTTACCATCACAGCCTCTGGGTACATCCCAAGTCTCTTAATTGTCATTTCCTCGATCCTCGCTCGAACCGGAAGTTGTTCTGTGCCGCCATATTGACGGCCGTCCCAAAGCTCTTATTTCTGCTCTGAGGATCGAGGAGGGAGGAGGGATCTCTGAGGAGCCATGAGCGAGAACAGACTTCCAGGAAGTGTTTTAACGGCCAACCCGCCCCCTCATTGTTCATCAGTCATGTGATTGGACGCTGCAGCCGATCGGACTGATGTAAACAGTGAAGACGGATCACAGATTAAACTCAAGCTTTATATTTGATTCGTTTTCTGATTCAACATCTGGTTTAAATAAATGTTCATTTTAGACTGAACAAAAGAACCACAAACAACTTTCTTCATTTATTGTTTTCGTAATCTGAAATTTCCCTCAATAACTTTTATTATGGATACAATTAAAGTCAGAGGGAGCTGGAAAGACATCACAATATATATATATATATATATATATATATATATATATTGTGATGTCTTGAGAGGTCGGGATCAGCTTGTGAGGCGTGGGTGCATAAATGAAGACAAGTGGTTGTGTTCTAACTCAAAATAATATATTTAGAATCTTTAAACAAAAGGTAAACTTCATTCCAGCCGAAAGCCGCTACAGAAACCAAACATAAGTATCTTCCGTTTTCTTCGGGTTCGTTGTCTTTAATGTAAAATAAAACTCTCTTCCTCCTTGTGCGCTCCTGTCCTCCTCCTCTCTCCAAACATTTCCTTCCTCCTCTCCACACCAACCTCTCCCGGGTAATCAGTCCCCTCTCTTTCAGCAGGGCAGCCGGGAATTGTAGTTTATTACCCCGATGCAATGATGGGTTCTAGTCCTTGCTGCAACCACCGGGAGGGGATGTATCTCCCGTTGATGACCCTCCCACTCATGACATCACAATATATATCTATATAGCTATATAGATATCTTATATAGAGAGAGCTGAGAGACTAAACGCTTTTTACATCATTTATCATCATTTCATTCAGTCACGTGAGGCTGTTCATTCCTGATTGTCGGATTTGATGAGTTTTATCATTTAAGAGAAACAATAATCATATTCTGGGTTATTTAATATCGACGTCACAATCTGAATTTCAAAACATACAGACGCAAATAATTCATTAATAAGACGATCGCATTCCGCCGGTAGAAATGGATCCTGTGCTTATAAACAGAACACAGGACACAGTTTGTTGACAGACTACAGAGAGAAACACTCTACAGTGGTGATCACTGTGTCTTTATTAGTTATTAGTGGTATTAGTAGTGCTGGGCAAGTTAACGCGAAATTAACGCGTTAACGCATTCATTAATTAACGCCGATTATTTTTTTATTTTTTAAATTGAAAGACAAGAGACAATACATATACATAACAACAAGAGGATGACAAGAACAGTGGGATAAAAGCCAGCAAACATCCTATAGTCAGCCTGTCTCATGTTTATCGTTTTGTATTAGAGATATGATGTCCCTTCAGGGTTGCCGTAGAGCAGGGATTCCCAAAGTGTGGCGCACCCCCTAGAGCAGGGGTGCCCACACTTTTTCGGCTTGCGAGCTACTTTTAAAATTACCAAGTCAAAATGATCTACCTACATTAAAAATGCTGAATATCTATTTTTATATATATATATATATATACTGAGTATACTTTGTATTTACAATATATGTTGGCGTACCTTGCATAACTGCATGAACCCTTATGGCACAATACAATTCTGTACATTTTTGGTCATTACCTTACTCTGATGACTTGCACTGAATGGCATTGGCCAGACTTGCATAGTCCGGACAGTAGCTGCTGGTATCCGCCTCAAGCAGACTTCAGATGATCATCAGTCATGGTGGAACGGTGTATGGACTTAATGTTCTTCATGTAGGAAAAGGCTGACTCACATAAATGAGTAGAGCCGAATAATGCAGTCAAAAAGGTATCACATTTCCTCATGTTTGGGTACTTTTCCTCTGTGGAAACTGTCCATGAGCCCTGGACTTCAGCTGAATGTCAGCTTGCAGTGTCAAAATCTCATCCTCCACTCCAGACGAATTTAGGTGAAACAGCGTTGCAATTTGTGATGCGAGTGAATCAACCTCAATATCTTCCCGAAATGTGCAGCACATAAGTGTAGCAACTGGCTCGAGTAAAGCAAAGTCTCGAAAACTCTGACAGACTGTCAATCTGTTCTGTGTACACACTGTCAAGTTACGCACACGCCTTCCGTTGCGTCTCCAGTTCTGACGCGAGGTTTTGGAAGTTTCCCAAATCATGGCGCTGCAGCTTTAGCTTCTTTAGTAGAAATAAATTGGAAGGCTAACTAATTAGCTTGCCGGAGTTTTGCAGTAGCTCGCGCGGTTGACTGCGCATACGTGGTGACCCATGTGTTAGAAAATCAAGTGGCAAATGCCATGAGGACATCAAATTTTTTTTTGAATGGCATGCGATCTACCTATGCGCACTACCTCCGCGATCGACGTATTGGGCCCCAGGGGTGCGCGAGCGGAAAAATGTAATGGTGGTCTAATGGTGCAGTCCTGTCTCCTAAAAATTACGTTCCCCCAAAACTGAAATGCATTCTCAATTACGTTTGACCATAAACGTATTTTCTCCCTGATTATGTTTCTGTTTGACGTATTACAAATACGTTTCTCATCAACATATCTTTGCCATACTCTAGTCTTTATTATTTTTCTGTGATCTGCCTCGCCTCTACCCCGCCACCCACAAGTTGTTGCCCCGCGGCCTGTTCCGAGGGCTGACAGACCCGACGATCGGGTGCCTCGCGGCGGGGGCGGCTGGAGACCTCGCGTCCCGGCGCCAACGGGTGAGCGCCCGCCACTCGGAACCATAAAACCAAGTCCCGGATTTCACCTGGGGGATATTCTGGAGGTATTGTGACTGGGTGATGTGCCTCGTTGCTGGGGTGTTATGGAGGTATATATTACAACTCGGTGTTGGTCCCGTGCGTGGATGAGCGCATTTCTGCCGGAGACAGGCGGCGTGTTGTGGTAGTATTCTGACCGCGTAATAGGGAGAAGGAGAGGCGGTGGTGGAGAGGGAAAAAGATGTCAAAGAGATGGTGGAATGTATGATTGGAGAGAGAGACGCAAACAAGTTGGACGTGATCCCGCGTCCAACAACACTGTGTCACCGCATCGATGCTTTGTCCGAAGACATCCTGGCTACATTAGTCGGTCGCTTGAAGAAGAGTGAGTTTTACTCTCTGCAAGTAGACGAGTCTACAGATGTGGCCAATCTGGCCAATCTTCTGGTGTATGTACGTCCGTTACCTTTTCGAAGGCACGGTGCAGGAAGAGTTTTTGTGTTTTTTATCTTGTAAACTAACGCCACGCGCGAGCAAACTGTTCTCTCATTAGTCAGATTTTTATGAGGCTCTGTTGCTTTTTTTCTTAAGGTGGGGGGGGGGGGGGAATTGGGGATGCCTGAACCCGGTCGGGATGTAGAAGGGGGTGCGTGGCCTAAAAAGTTTGGGAACTGCTGCCGTAGAGAAAAGGCGACTTCCGCTGCTCTTCCTGGAGACTACTGGACATCGCTGGTAAAGTCAGCAGACACTCAGATCTCCGTGGTCAACTCAGCAGACACTTACATGTTAGTGCACCTATATGCTGAAATTCACCATAAACGCATTTAAACGGCACAGATCGGGAGCAAGCGAAGGACTTTGAAAGTTAGCGGAAACATTAACGTGAGACAACATCCGGTTTCTTCAGACGAACATCCGGTTTTCAGAATAAGATGCCAACAAAGTATGAATTATATTCACATTAAGTATGAAACATGCTGCCTGCATCTCGTGAACCAAATGTTATTGCACTTGTGTTCAGCAGTACTTTTAAAATAAAAGTGCACAATACACTACTTTTGAATTCATTATTGAACTTTGCCATAACAATGCGATTAATCGCAATTAAATATTTGAATCGTTGCCCAGCACTAGTTATTAGTTACTATTATTAAGTACAGTGATCATGTGAACAGACACAAACTTATCAAGTCTCTCCAGCTGTTAAAGCCGACTGACAGCTGATCAGCTGTGATCATCAGCCACCGTCATCAGAAACAGACGTCGCTTCACGTGACGCAACTGAGGAAAGGACGTCTCATGCCTCTTAAAACATACTTCCTAGTTCTTCCTAGTTCCTTGCATGGTTTCCTCCATGCATCCCTGGTGGGAAGGACTAAGAAACGGGGATGCAATTAAGAGACTTGGGATGTACCCACTGTGTTAGTTTCATAACTATAGGTGAAACTCAACCCGTTCTGTGATTGGTTGATGCCTTTATTTGCCGTGCGAATGCTCAGATAAATCAACCTTTTCCCTTGTCACTGAATGTCACTGTTTTGCTGCCTAATATTTGCATTCTGTGTGAAAGTACTCATGACAAAAACAAAAGTTTGAAAATATTGACACGCAAATGAATCGCACATTAAAAATGCCTCCAATGTGTAAAGAATCAGAAGCAGAAACTGTTTATTGCAAAGTACATTACACATACAAGGAATCTGGCTAGGTGGTTTGGTGTGTAACAGTAAAAACAAATAGTATGACATGATTTAATATGGTAAACAAACAAACAAGTAAGAGTACATTAAAACAAGTGTTATTAAAGTGTCATGTGTATATTAAAAGAGAAAAGATGTGCAAGGGTTTGTAACAGTAACAAATTGTCCTGGGGATGTGAGTGTCTGAGTCAGTCAGTGGGGGTCCCGGGCTTTATTGATGAACCAACTACAGATGGGAAGAAACTGTATGTATGATGTGAGGTCTTGGTCTGAATGGACCACAGCCAAAATCCCCACCAGAGATGAGTCCAATGAGGGTGGTGTCATCCGCAAACTTCAGGAGTTTGACGGACTGGTGACTGGAGGTGCAGCTGTTGGTGTACAGGGAGAAGAACAGGGGAAGGAACTTGGGTAGAACCGGTGCTAATGGTCCAAGAGGCTGACACATGTTTCCCCAGCTTCACTCCCAATCCAGGAGATTGTGTTGTGTTTACATCCATGGCTACAGGAAGCGCTAGCAGCAAATGCAGCATGACTTTGAATATTGCTGATTTGTAACTGTAACCAAATACAGAATTAAAGGAAGGGTCACCCATGATTGAAACCCTGTTAGCAAAACACAGTATATTTATCACATAAGACATATATCTTCATTTTTAAATGTCAATACAATCTTCGATTCGTATATTTGCAGTGTGTGAAAAATGAAAATAAAAACTGCATAAAAACTGATGTACATAATATCACTTACATGACAACATGTTGCGATCCCTGGGCAGAGCACCTATTTCTGCTAATAGGTTAAGAGAATGTAAACCAAGGGTTTTGCAGAAGTTATTGTCTGTTAGGTTTATTCTGAACAGGTATGAAAACTTTTTTTTTTATTCAACTCATGGTTGAAAGACACGACATTCATTATTTTGAAACTAAGAGCTAAAATATATCAAATTTTTGCATTACCTGGTATGTTGTTATGACGAAGTACACACAAAGAATGTGACAGGAGTTACTGTAGTTACTCGGCCGTGCTTGCAGCATATGGTGTTTGTAAGACAGTAACAGTGTGAAAAAAGTTCACTCTGAACAGGTTTGGAAGCAGGAGTTTCAACAGAAAGCTGCTTGGCAGCTTCCCTGTCTGAAGGGTGCTGCACTAAAGGTCATGGCATCTCTTTGTTCTTGGCAATGTCGCTGAAGCTGAGAATACATTGCCTGCCAACTGAACATGTGGACTTCAAATGAAGTTCAAATAAAATATTTGAGACTAGTATCTCTGTTCAGGGGCATGTGTGGATATGTTTTCTGGGCACCAGAATAAGCCACCAGTAGATTCTTCATCACTGAGGGAAATATAGTCCATTGCCAGGTACACTTTCCAATATGAGCACTTTTCACTGTTTAGCTGCAGGGCACTTGGAGAGAATTAGAGACAAATGCTGGCTCTGGAAAGCAGACCTCACATTGCTTTTCTTATGAGCTGAGCCCCCCCCCCCCTTCTCCCTGAAGGTGTCTTTGGATGGAAAATTCCATCCCTTCACTTTATTTCACTAGAATACAAAACAAACTCTAAATGGTCACACCCATAACGCAGCACTGACAACACACACTCTTGCTTTAACCCAAACAAAGTGTAGACTTTGGTGACCTTGATGTGTTCACTTAGAACTGTGTGTCTCATTTAAGACTGTTGACTTACGGCATTATTGTCTTTGGACAGATAGAGTAGCGGGAAGCATGAACGATGTGCTCCATACAGTCAGGGGCAGGGCGAAGAACATCAATTGAATGTTCGTCAAAGGTTTCTGTGAGGACTTGTGTGGTGGCTGACGGTTATCAGGTAACATTCACACAACAGCTTGACAGGAGAGTCTGCCGAGTCTGGAACAAAACCTCTATAATGCTGTAAGGCATTGTTATTTAGCTGAATGGTAATGTTGGCTTATCTCAGTTCTGTTGGTCCAACAAATTGACAGGCAATTTGAGAGCTCACCAAAAAGCCAACGCTAAGTTGGCTTCATCGTATCTATTACTGACAATTCATTCCCCAAACAAATGCAAAGTATTGGCTATAGAGCTGAGAGGTTCAAGTGTCATGTTGCCAAGAGGTCTGGACCTCTAAATGCATCCAATACATTTCTTTGTATTGTATGTTATGCACCTATTGGGCCACGAGAGTTGAGGGCACATTAACATGATATGCAGGTATCTAGGTAAAGTAAAGCAATTATACTTTGTTACAGGATAAGACCAGTAGTCGATTTGATGGGGGATGCCATCACTCCAAAATTACCAAAAAGCATCCCCTTGTTAACCTGCCATTGGCGCTGGCAGCCATAATGCTGTCTGCACCATGCATACACTTTTTTCATTTGGTGTTCTGCTGTTGCATGTTAACTGTTACTCATGATGATAATGCTGCTAAATGAGGGAATCTGATGCTTTTGCACTTAATGACAACCAGTAACCTTTTAATGACACTCCTTCTACATTTCCAATGTTTCACTGTACTGGTCCCTTACAAATAAAGGCGCTCTGCCAAATAGAGTCAACACACAGAAACCCTGATGCACCAGTCCCTGCAATTGGTTAACGTCACAGTTAAATAAATGTGGAGAGGAGGGGAATGTGAGGTGGGCTGCAGCAGGTGGCTGCCTGTCAAGGTCTCTAATAGCCCGTGATTAATAGGAGCTTTTTGAATGTCTCACATGAGGCTCATGCCAGACTGATTAATAACATATGAATTCAAATTATTCTTGTGGCCTCAGTAAACGGGAAGTAACACTTCCTTTAATCAGGGATATTAAGGTTATTATGTCTGAATTCTGTCCATTTCACATCTGTCTTCAAATGGTCTCTTTGATACACACATTTACCCTTGGAAATGAATTATTAACTGCAGCGCAATAACTGCAGAACGGCCTTTTAAGGAAACGAGGGACACTAATTCAGACATATTCAACCAAACGGGTTGGATAATTCTCATTTCAACTGGGGTAAAAGAGTGCTGCAGGAATGAGGCCTAAAGCATGGAGATGAATCAGCATTTTTGCACTTCAGGTTCCCCCCTCTCAAAGTCATAGCGTGTGTTTTTTCTTTTAGGCTTCTGGTGATATGGTTTTGGTTAGATGTTCTACAATATAAAATAAGTCAGTAGATACCCCTCTTCTGTATTTAGAAAATTTTACGTTTCTTAAAACAGGCGGCTGCTAACAAGTGTCTCAATGAGACTACGGTACTTAACGTCATCATGCCGACTAGTTCGTCATCTCAGCCTTGTTGTTTTTACACCATGTTTTAGTTTGTTGATAGCCTAACATTGGCTTTTTACTTCTGGTAATTATATTCCTGCTTCAAAAACATGAAAGTGGTGTTGGTTAATGAAGTTTATCTTGCTGAACAAAACACAACATTTTCATAACCGATTGTTTTTCACAGAGCCGGCGACAATGGATAAGTGGAGAGCAGGGCCGTCCTTCAATCAGAGGATCGGCAGTTCAATTCCCCGGCTCTGGCATCACTAGTTGCATGTCGATGTGTCCTTGAGCAGGACACTTAACACCAAAATTGCTCCCGTAGCTGTGCCTACGGTGTGATAGAATCTGAATTGTAAGTCGCTAAAATTGTAGAATTGTAGTGTCTGCTAAATGTAATGTAATCTACAATCCAATGGAAAAAATGCTTTTGGCTCACTGGTTTTGAGGGAACCAGTGAGATGCTAACTTCCGGGTTGGCCTAAAACAGGGATTCCCAAAGTGGGGTGCGCAAGAGGAAAAATGTAATGGTGGTCTAATGGTGTAATAATTAATATTAAATATAATTTTCACAAAATAAAAACATGAATGTAACTGTCTCATGTTTGTCGTTCTGGTGTTCACGATGATATGTCCCTTGAGGGTTGCCGTAGCGAAGTCGGAACCCCCGCCTCTGGCCAAAGAGGAAAACAATAGTAAAGAGAGTAGCCGTGGGCTGATAAAAGATGTCTAATCTCCCGACTCCAGTTACTACTGTATGATAAGTGGCCTTATAAACGAACCCAAGACGCTCGGTTACATGAATTATAAAAATTCCCCTTGTAAGATTTAAATTTAAAATTAAAATCGTACAATTTAATAAATAAATGCACTTCTGCCGCCAGACTGTCTTTTACGTACACTAGCTAGCCTAGCTTGTGCAGCTAACCTTAGCGAACTTCATTCATTCAGCAACATTCATGCAAATATGATAAACTGGCTGAAAATCGGGGAAACTGTCAGGTGGGACATCTGAAGCTATCAGTCATATGAGAAGGAGGAAGGGATTGCGTGGCGCCCAACAAGAAGAAGAACCCCGGCAGCCGAGAGAGGCTGTCGTTCGTGTACGAAGGACCCCAGGAAAGGAGACTTGGGTAGAAAGTAACGCTGCCCAACGCTCAGTGAAGTCCGATTGCGAGACATCCACGCATCGAAGCTGTTCGTGGTATTTACAAGCCAGCACAGGAGAAGCCGCAGGCGACGGGGAGTATCGACCAGAATCATCCGACCTGTAGAGGGGCCAGAGCCTGACCCCATCCCTTACTCAACGCACGACGAGAGGCTTTGGGAGGACGGCAACTCGAGACAACAAAGTCAAAGATGCAAGAGAAGCAGAACGGACCGGACGTTCCAGGGACCGGCCGGCAGACGGAGGCAACCCAGAGGGACGAGCCAGCGGCCCCGATGAAGGAATTGCCACCGGACGGCAGCGAGGACCAGAGGGACGACGCGGCAGAACAAGCGGCATCGGGAGGACCGACACCGAATAAAGACAGAGGCAACGTCCAACATCAGGTCATCCTGTACGGAAGAGGATGGATCACCTGGGACGCTGCCATCCAACAACACCTAACCGACCTACATCAAGAAGAAAGTAGGGCGTCGGTGGGAGAGATAGTAGAACGAATGAGCAAAAAAGAAGGGGGGTACCTAGCTCCCCTCCTCCACCAGTCCGGGGTGCCTGTGGCAGTGGTAGAGTGTCCAAACCCCCCGAGAGGCAAGAAGCAAGTCGCAGAATGGCTGACCTGATGGCTTGTGGTAATGAGAACCATCAAGGGAAAAATAGTCACCGTGATCAGCCCCTCAAAAGATTACGATTCGATTGTAAAGATGCTGGCAACAGAAATAGGAGCAGAGCCGGTAAATGTGGGGAACAAAGTCACGGCTACAGCTCGCTCTAAACACCACCAAAGTGAGCTAGACGCAATAGCTAGCTACATAGCGGGGGAGACCCATTATGCCGGAAACACGGATGACCAAAGCAGACAGGCAGGGCACATGGACTCAGAAGAGTCCTCATCAGAAGAAGGGGAGAAAGAAGAAGAGACAGACGAGGACGTGGAGAACAAATCACCGCTGAGCAGTACCGGAGGGTACCAAGCGCTCCCGTCTTCCTTCATACGAGGGACTCCCGCTGTAGTGCGAAAGGTCCTACAGGACATAGAGGGACCAGAACCGGAGCGGCACAAAAAAGAGAAAACTAAAAAGAAGCACACCAACGCCCCGAGCCAGGAAGATCACCTTCCAAAGTTAAAGAAAATGCCCGAAGGCATGCGAATCAGACGGGGTTAACCGCCTTCAACCATTTCGGAGAGCCCTGCAACATAGACAGCCATGGATTAGTGGTCTTCACCAACTCACATCTGAAACCTCATATCACCCGGTTCAACGAAAGAAACTGATGAGAGAAGGAGGGCCTAGATACCAAGAAGAGCTCGAAGAAAGCTGCAAGAGATATAGAGAGAACATGCCAAAGGTAGTAGTCGCAAGTGGGGGTGAATCGAGCCACTTCGCGGTGCTGCATGTACCTATCGGAAAGACGGCCATGACCAGGACAGCTATCGGGACGAAATAGAAGAGGCACTAGGAGGTGTCACCCGAGCGAGCGAGATGTCCTTCAAAAGGGTCGTCATATGCAACGACGGGGCCAGGTCCGGCAACCTACCGTGGGAGGTAGCAGAGGAAGCGGCCATGAGGGTTATGAGCCACCTGATGAAAGCTGTCCACGCTTGGAGCCATATCCAAGAGTTGGTAATAGTCACCTCGGTGGCCCAATACCAAGAACGTAAAGAGAAAATACTGAGGCCCCTCAAACAGACTGGAGGGCAGGAAAACCCAAATACGAGGACGAAGAAGCCCCGATCCCAAGGGCAGTTCTACCCCGACTCGCATCATCGGCGGACCCGAAGAGGGAAGCGGCAGAACAGGGGAGCTTTCGGGAATCGACACCTGGACCTTCGAGACCAGAAGAGAGACATCCACAAGCCAGCTCGAGCCATGAGGAACCCATGAAGAAAAGGACACCAATCGCTGCCTCACGCGGCGTGCAGACAGAGGTGGAAATCTCCGAGCAAAGAAGATCAGAGAACGTGGCCCCCAGCCCAGCGGAATCCGCAGGCAAGCAAAGAATGCCGTATAAACATGTCGGGGAAGGAGCCATAAGATTCATAAGCCCTGACTTGCAAAGCAAGACGAGTCTTAGACCCCCGGTGAGAACACCAGAACCAACCCAGCCAGCACCGCTCACACCATTTACACATTTAATAGTCTTCTTACTGTCAATCCCGTGCAATATCCAATACGTTCAAGTATTATCTTACATTTCACATTTTTACTCCGTCTGAACATACTGGTATATTTTGTATTCTTCTTTACTGTCATATTTTTCACTACTGTTTACTGTTTAGTCTATTTATACTACTTGATTTTTTATCTTCATTTATTACTTGTGAGCGATGCTGCTGTAATCCTGTAATTTCCCCACTGAGGGACTAATAAAGGATTATCTTATCTTATCTTATCACCAGAGGAGGGGAACGAGGTAGACTCCGTAGCCGGAAGTTCAGACGAAGGAAATACGGAGCAAAGCCTGACCTCGATCAAATATAAACCGCCTCGAGGCGTGAAGGATCTGACGATGGGAAGTAGAAAAGGCAAAAAGAGCGTACTGCCCCTGCTGTCCGTGTACTCGGCTTCGCAGAAAATGGCCAGAGATGACCAATATCGGCCCATGATCACCAAAGACGGGAGAAAAGCCTATGTACCAGAGGTTGGCCAAACAGGTTACAATGTTCCAGAGTTGTGGTTGCACGACATCGAGGGAATGAAGGGAACAATGGTCTACGCCACGAAAGGTGAATGGGCGAACTTTCTGATGACACCAACCTACGGCTCCCTCGCTACCGCAACGGAGCTGACGAGTAATTTCCGCACGGGCTTTGTGGCAGTCGTATATGATGTCATGCTACGACGGTTGAAGAAAGCAGCCTACAAGCTGGCCAGGGAGGAAGAAAAGGCGCGGCGACAAGACATTTCGGACAGCGAAGAGCAGCCGAAAAAAGGGCCGAGCTCCGTGCGGAGCAACAACCTCACTAAAGGAAACGACGAGTTAACAAAGGGGCAAGCCTCCACCCAGAGCTTTAACGAGTTCAAGAAGATCAAAGCCATGGTAGCGAACAAAGACCCGAAAGAGTCGGTACAAGAATACCTGACGCAAAAATGGCTCATGGTAAAGGCCAGCTCCACAAATGACGAAGCGAAAAGACTGTGGCTGGCCCATGTGACGGACCAACCAATGGGTCCCGAAGAAACTGCGGAGGAGCATTACCGAAGATTGGTGCTGGAAGACTGCGAGGATGAGGAGTCACAAATCGAAAAGGCAAGGAAAAGCTTAGAGAAAGGGCAGACACTCACCCAGGCGTGGTACGCCCTGCGACAGGCGATCCCGCCAGACAGAAGTGTGCAGGCCCTTAGAAAGCTGACAAAGGGCCTCATGAATGACATCGACTTTGTGACCCTGAACATCAACAAAAGTACTACAGCGCAAATCCAAGGGCCGGTAAGGAAGTGGGATTTGAAGAAAAAACGTGAAAGAAAAAAGAGAGAGAGGAAGCCTACCGAAGCCGGCGGCTCCTAGGCCCTCATATGACAACGCGAGGCCCCCTGAGGGGCCCGGCCCTTCGCAGGCTCCAAGGAGGCCGCCAGGGGGATTCCAAAGAGCCCCGCAGGGCTTTCGACGAACAAGGCTTCCAAAGACAGGAAGGATTCCAAAGGCAGGGCGGGTTCCCAAGACCCCCCGCCTGAACAACGGCAGGGGCCAAGAACCCCACCAGTCAACAAGAGTGGCTTCCTCTCTTCCGAAGATTACAACAAGCTGACAACAGAGCAAAAACAGGCCCTTCGTGTCTCCCGTATGGAAGCCGGGAGCGAAGGGCCGAGAAAGTAATGGCTAAGCGGGCGCGGGTCACAGTGGATCATGCTTATTGGGTGGGGGATGAAATATATACCAACGTGGATGGAATCCCCTATCTGATAGATACTGGTGCTGAGGTGTCGATGACCCGCAAATGCCTTGAGACAAAAGGACACCTGACAGTTCAACTGGCTGACGGAACCATCAAACATATCCCTTTTGGGGTCTGGAAAGGAATTGTGTGGGTTCTAGGACCCTACAATTTGATGACAATAAAAGACTTGAAAGAGCTGCACAGCGGCCCAGTAGTACGAGTCCCAGTAACTTTCAGCGACTGGAAATCCTAGGGGCGAAACTAATCCAAATGGGATCAATACCGCAGAAGTGGTACAAGCCGGTGGACATCCCAGAAGTAACCAAGCAGAAGATTGAAGAAAGCGACCTTTCCCCAAAGGGAAAAGAGACGCTAAAAAACATTCTATCACAAGCCGGAGTGGCTAGGTTCAAAAAAGTGTTGTCGATACAACGCAGGAAGGAGAGGACAAAGGGTGGGAGGACTCACCATTAAAAGTACCGTACCCTGAGGTTCTATCTGCATGGATGTGGCAGGACCCCTACGGGTACCAGGGAAGGGCGGAGAAAAATACCTGTTGGTGCTTGTGGACTCCATGTCGGGATACGTGACCACAAAAGCGGTGCGGAAAGCTAACGGAAACAGTGTTGTTAGCATGCTTGACCAAGTCTGTAGCAACCTAGGAGTGCCTAAGGAGCTCAGAACCGACAACGGTACACACTTTCGCAACGCCAAGGTGGACCAATGGTGTCAACAGCATGGGGTAAGGAGGATCTACTCTCCCCCATACACTCCCCAGGCAAACGGGGTGGTGGAAAGGACCATTGAATTGGTGAAAAGTTGGATTGGGAAGAATGCCAACTCCAGGGACTGGAGCACGAAGACCCTGGACATTGCCAAGGCTTTGAACGACCGCTACCGACGTGACAAGCCCTCCCCAGCGGAGGAGCTGATGCGCCGCCCCTTCACGTCACAGGAGGTGGGGCAGGGCTTGGAGGTTAAAGAACCCAAGCTCGAGCAAAAAGTGCCACTTCGAGTAGGACAGCGCGTCTGGATCAAGGCTCAGGTCAGTGAACCTAACTCTGTAGTAAAAGCCAAGTACGACAAATCCGACATTGTGGTCAAGATTCTGGACAGCAATACTGTTCAACTGAAGAAAAAAGGAATCCAAGGAGTGGGACAGCTGAAGCCAGTTCCATACTAGGAGAAAACCAGGAACTCAAGAATGGCCACCTACATACAAGATTTACCACCCTACGTCAGAATGGCCAATGTCAAAGGGGTGGTTACCATGAGAAGGAGTACTACGGGACTCTGGGCAGGCAGAGCCCTGAAGAAGTTGGGGTACGCAAAGAAGGGATTTCTCTCTGGAGAAATAGAAGTGTTGCAATGGAAATAAGTTAAGAACGCCTGTGTGGTCTGCCTACAGCCGACCACCCTAGCTATTTACTGGCAGGGACCCGGAGACCAGAAACCAGTTCGGGTCACAGGAAAAAGAAAAGAGTTTAACCACATGCACTATAAACCGGTGAAGGTTATGGATGCATACATCTGCGGTTTGTGCCGTATGGAGACGTTGCCTAGGTTGATCATCATCACCCAGTGGGATCTACAGGGGAATGCGCTGAACCTCGGGGACTGCGTCTGCCAATGGAATGGATACCAGCTGCTCCCCTGTGGGTCTTGCTCCCTACTCCAGAGCAGCGGACAGATGGTACAGGCTGGAATCGCCGAAGGATGGCAGGTGAGGAAGTTCCTTCAGCCAATACAAACCTTGGCACCAGCCTCGTGGGAAGAAGGATGGGCTGCGGCTCCTGTTGAAACAGTTCATGGGGAGTCTTGGGTACCCTCTGCACCATCTCTGAGCCCCTCAGACGGAGATCTGCCGGAGGCAAGCAGAAGGCGGACTGATGGACCTAGGGGGGCTTGGAAGGAGTCGGTGAGGAAGAACTGGCCATCCAGCCCTGCACAGGCCAAGGTCACCTACCCACCCCTAGCCGCAGTACAAATCCCATCAGCCTTCAGGGTTTACCGCGACCCTGACGAACCAGGGTACAACTCTGTAGCGGAAGACTTACCAGACTGCCGCTTAGAAATGGCGATAAACCAGGGCTGGATGGGTCCCTGGAAGCTTACTTCCTGGAGTCGGTTAATCGAGGACGTGTTCTGTGACTCCACCGTCCCGATACATGACCTAGCTCCAGTGCCCGTAGAGGCAGGCGCCCGTGGAACGAATCTCCTTTATAACATCACAGCCCTGGACGTACTCTGGTCATACAGGAGTCAGGACCAAAGAAAAAAGTAAGATCTTCACGGTCACCCCAGAGACAGTGTTATGCAAATACCGGGCTCATGGGCAGCTAGAGAAAAAACGCCCACATGGCCAGAGCACACGATATGCGTGATGGTGACGGTGAAGACCGTCATGGTCCCGTTCGAAGGTGTATACTCCATTGGGGTTGCACTGACCAGAGCAGAGGAGCCGGAGCCACTCACGGACGCAAGAGGTTTAAAAGCTTGGGCCCGGAAGTCTTTCCACAGACTGAAGAGTGGAGGTAGGGATCACAGTACAAACGAGTAAAGAAGGCGTTGAAGAAGATAGAAGTTGATCGTCGCAATGTCGCTGCCAAACCAATACCTTCCGGTTCCGCGCGAGTGGCTGCCCTTTACAGCAGCTCCGGTTCACTACTTAGCGTTTTCTTATATTATGTTATTTTTTTTGTACTTCTTTCGCTTCTTTTTCTTACACTAGCTACCGTTCTAAATCGGTGCATTATGGCAGCTAGACACGTCGAGCTTGTCGTGGTCTACCTGCTGTTTATTGCTATTTTCACCTCCGTGTCTGGGGATCCAGCGTGCAGCCATGGTCCTGTTGTTTACGCTAGGGACCAGCTGTTAGCATTCCGGGACGCGGCGGTGCTAACCGCCGAGAGACCCACTGTTCCCCGCGAGCTGAGGAGGAAGAAACGGGGATGCCGAGCGGGGGCAGAACGTCGCGCCAGGAGAAGACGCTACACACCCGTTCTGCCTTCCATCATCATGGGAAACGTGAGGTCTCTACCCAACAAGATGGACGAGCTAGCGGCGCTAACTCGCCATCAGAGGGAATACCGGGAGTCGAGCGTCATGGTGTTCACGGAGACGTGGCTAACCGAGCTAACACCGGACACACACGCTACTCTGGACGGGTTCCGCATAATACGGGCGGACAGGACAACGGAGAGCGGTAAGAGGAAGGGAGGAGGCCTGGCAGTGTTTGTTAATGATAGATGGTGTAACTCTGGGCACATCACTGTTAAGGAGCAGATCTGTACAGCGGACATTGAACTGTTAGCGGTTAGCATGAGGCCACAATATCTGCCTAGGGAATTTTCGCATGTTATCGTGGTGGCTGCGTATATCCCCCCCTCTGCTGACGCCGAAGCGGCCTGTGACGTCATCCACTCAGCGACAAGCAGGCTGCTGACACAACACCCCAATGCCCTCCTCCTTCTCTCTGGGGATTTTAATCATGCCCCTCCGTCCTCCACTCTGCCCACATTCACCCAGTATGTCAAATGCCACACCAGAGACAATAAAACACTGGACCTTCTTTATGCCAACACCAAGGAGGCATACATATCATCACCTCTCCCTCCCCTGGGCAGATCTGACCACAACCTGGTGCACCTCCTGCCTGTGTACACAACTCTTGCACAGAAGCAGCCAGCTGTGACCCGCACAGTTAGACGATGGACCGATGGAGCCGAGGAGGCTCTGCAGGACTGTTTTGAGACAACTGCGTGGGAGGTATTCAGTGATGCCCATGGGGATGACATAGACGGTCTCACCGACTGCATCACGGACTATATTAACTTCTGTGTTGAGAACACCGTACCCACCAGGACTGTACGGTGTTTCTCAAATGGCAAACCCTGGATCTCTCCGGAGATAAAGGCCCTCCTCAAGGAGAAGAAGAGGGTTTTTAGATCTGGCAACAAGGAGGAGCTGAGGACTGTGCAGAGGGAGCTGAGGATGAAGATCAGAGAGGGGAAAGATGTCTACAGGATGAAGATGGAGGACCAGCTGCAGCAGAATAACACCGTCGGGGTCTGGAAGGGCCTCAAGGCGATTTCTGGGCTCAAGGGGCCCAACCAACAGCCTGAGGGGGACCAAAAGTGGGTGAATGAGCTGAACTTATTTTTTAACAGGTTTGACCAGCCATCCACCCCTCCCCCCACCCAGACCTCCCTGCTGCTGCAACCCCCGACATCTGCATCCCCTGTGGATTATTATACCCCCTCCCCCTCCACCTCCCCCCTTCCCACAGCACTCGGCTCCCCTCCACACCTCCCCACTCCAACACACAGCGCCCCACCCCCCTGAGTGTCCCTCAACCAGGTGAGGAAGGAACTGAGGAGGATCAAGGCGAGGAAGGCCACGGGTCCGGACGGCATCAGCTCAAGGCTCCTCAAATCCTGCGCAGACCAGCTGTGCGGGATAGCGGAGCACATATTCAACTTGAGCTTGAGGCTGGGGAAAGTACCACAGCTATGGAAGACGTCCTGTGTGGTACCGGTACCAAAGAACCCGCGGCCCAAGGACCTCAACAGCTACAGGCCGGTGGCGTTGACATCCCACCTGATGAAGACCCTGGAGAGGCTGGTACTTGCCCATCTCCGCCCTCTGGTGAGTTCATCCCTGGACCCTCTTCAGTTCGCCTACCAGTCCGGCATCGGGGTGGATGACGCCGTCATCTTCCTGCTGCAGAGATGCCTCTCTCACCTGGAAAAGGCTGGTAGCACTGTGAGAGTCATGTTCTACGACTTCTCCAGTGCCTTCAACACCATCCAGCCTTTGCTTCTGAGGGACAAGCTGGAGCAGACCGGGGTGGACCACCACCTCACTACATGGATCCTGGACTACCTCACCAACCGTCCACAGTATGTGCGGATACGGGGGTGTGAGTCAGATCGGGTGTCCTGCAGCACAGGGGCCCCACAGGGAACCGTTCTGGCTCCATTCCTCTTCTCCATTTACACCTCGGACTTCAAACACAACTCTGCCAACTGCCACCTGCAAAAGTTCTCTGACGACTCTGCAATCGTCGGCCTCATCTCCGCAGATGATGACAGAGAGTACAGGGAACTAAACCAGGACTTTTTAGGATGGTGCCAGCGGAACCGCCTCCGTATCAACACCAGCAAGACCAAGGAGCTGGTGGTGGACTTCCGCCGGGGTAAACGCCCTCCTCCGACACCGGTGAGCATCCAGGGACTGGACATTGAGGTTGTGAACTCATATAAGTACCTGGGTGTTCACTTGAACAATAAACTGGACTGGACTGACCACGCTCACGCTCTTTATAAAAAAGGACAGAGCAGACTCTTTCTGCTGAGGAGACTGAGGTCTTTTGGGGTGCAGGGAGCACTCCTGAAGACCTTCTTCGACTCCGTGGTGGCATCAGCCATCTTCTATGGAGTGGTCTTCTGGAGCAGCAGCATCGCGACAGCTGACAGGAGGAGACTGGACAAACTGGTGAGGAAGGCCAGCAGCGTGCTGGGGTGTCCACTGGATACTGTGGAGGTGGTGGGAGACAGGAGGATGATGGCGAAGCTCTCATCCCTGATGAGCCACGCCTCCCACCCCATGCAGGACACTCTGGCAGCTCTGCACAGCTCCTTCAGTCACCGGCTGATCCATCCCCGGTGTCTGAGGGAGAGGTACCGCAAGTCCTTCCTCCCCGCTGCTGTCAGGCTGCACAACAAGCTGCTCTCGGGAGACCACGAACACTTTGAACACTTTGAACACGAACATTTGGACTGAACATGAACACTTGAACACTCTGAACACTTTAATTCATTCACCTGGTGCAATACCTAATCCGTGCAATCCTGTGCAATGTCAAATACGTTTAAGTATTTACCTTACACTTACATTTTACTCCGTCTGTATTTACTGGTATAATTAATAGTCTTCTTTACTGTCAATCCTGTGCAATATCAAATACGTTTAAGTATTATCTACATTTTACATCTTACTCTGCCTCCGCCTGTACATACTGGTATATTTTGTATTCTTCTTTACTGTCATATTTTTTTTTTTTTTTTTATTTATTTATTTTTTTACGACTGTTTACTGTTTAGTCTATTTATACTACTTGATTTTTTATCTTCATTTATTACTTGTGAGCGATGCTGCTGTAATCCTGTAATTTCCCCACTGAGGGACTAATAAAGGATTATCTTATCTTATCTTATCTTATACCACAATCAGGGACGAAAAAGAAAAAGGATCTCTCTTACTCCCCAGCCGGACAAAAGACCATATCTTTAATTACCAAACAAAAAAGTCTATTTGGACAAACCACAACGAGATTTTGCATACCGCAAGGGTTTCTGTGGATCAGGCGCCTATTTCTGCAACAATGGAGAATATAGTCACTCCCCAGACATTCAGTCCCCAGGGAAGGCCAACTGGCATAAAACCGTTCGGACAGGATGGGATCTCCAGTATGACAGAGCCAGGGTCAGGTGGACCTTTCCATGGTTGATGCAGCCGGTCATCTGTTGCCCTTACTCGTCACCCTGGATCCTCAATACTGCTTTCCTAACAAGAGGTGGAAAAACGCTTAAACTCCGATGGGGCCCTAACTATGCTGATTATTTGCAAGACAAATATGTCGACATCTGGCTGGGAGAAAATTTGATTTGGACCAACAGCCCGACCATGCAGCGCAGAACAGCCCTCCACAGAAATAACAAAGACCGATGCGTCATTGAGAATCAAGACATACAGTTGCATACTGTGAGTTACTGCCTGCCGAGCAAGGACCTGCTCAATCCGGAGCCGGGCCTGCGGATGAGGGATTTGCCATATACCAAGACACGTAATTGGATGCACCCGCAGCTGAACCGATCAGATTTGTGGGCTAAGGTGACGGAGCTCCAGATGGAGGACGGTCAGCCCTTGTATGCAGCTCTCGCACAAGTCAGAAACCAAGGCTCCCCGGACCAAAGGATGGGGTACGCACGGCTGGGTTTGTGTGTGGACGCGGACGGTGACTGTATAGGACCCCTCCCGCAACCCCTGTCGTTGGAAGTCACCTGTTACAGATGGGTGTAGAGGGGGCTGGACCTAAGGATTGGTCGACGCCCCTCGGTGCTATATCATCAGCTCCTAAAAGGAAGGGTGACACAGAGTGACCCTGACTCTCCGAGCTGCAGCTCTAGCTGCCGCGAACGACCAAAGGAACTCAACCCACCGGTATCTCCTCTGGCACATCCCTCGCCAACATCATGGGCGTGTTCAAGAATTTAGGCGGAACACAAGCCTAAACCCCAACTCAATTGGGAACAAGGGCAAGCGACAGCGACAGTCAAATCAACGACCACGGAACGGAAAAAAGGATATGCTTTTGCCTACTGGCTAAATTGGTGGCGGTGTTGACAGGATTAGTCATCCTGGCTATACTGTACCATTACGGTAGTGTCCCATGGGCCCTGACTCACGTTAGTGTTGGGGTCTGAGCTTATGGCTGCACATGTGCTGTGAACAAAGAAAATCAGGCCTTCCCTTTTGCAAGCAAAGGTTTCATCCTGATTGTGGTTTGATGAGCACCAAACCCCCTCTGAAGGACTTTCACATTAGGTTGTGAATTCCCCCCCCCCCCCCAAAAACTATGGTTCCTGAAGTCACCTGAGAGCACCGCTGCAACCTCATTGGCCGAGAGCCAAGACAGCACCAGGACCCCTGTGGTTCAGCCACTGTTCAACAAAACTAACTGCAACCGACACCTCCACGCTTTTTCCCCCTCGACCTCCGTCGAGTAAGGAGGCACACAAACTCTCTTCGTTCTGGACTCCGTCCAGTACCTCATGGAGAGGCCCCAGAGGGCCGATCACCCTCAACTCAGCGACCACGTGCCATTTCGCCGGCCGAAATAGACCACGCATATTCTGAGTTACGGCCCTGAGCCCGCGAGAACCGCATCCGCTTTTTCTTTCGTGCACGACCCAACGGTACCAGATCGACTAAACCTCCTTCTTCACCGCTCATTACCGGCAGATACGAATCGACCACGTATCTCGGCCCGACGTTGAAACCAGGCCCTCTCTCTGCAGGAGTGGGACCCAGCAGCACCGCAAAGCCGTGCAAAGCTTCCAGCAACAGCAAACGCTGCCCCGCTGTGCTCAAAACAGCCAGCGCCCCAAGACTTTTTTTCTTCTTCAGGAAGAACCACAAATCCTGCACGAACTCTCATCGTCGCAAAGAAGCGTCTACCCGTAAGTTCATTGTGCATCTGGGCTAGCTTAGCTTAAATTAACTTAAGGTTCATTCAAGTTAATTCATGTATATGTTGATATTCCCGTGTTTTTGTGTGTTTCGTTACTATTGCGTAATATCAAGGTATTGCGCAACACTCAGCGGACCCCAGCTCCGCTCCACTGTGCATTGCCCGTATTCTGTTCGCGTTAAAGACACCGTCGCAGTATACGGAGGTAAATACACAAACATCACGGACCAGAGAAGTTCCGTTTGTATTGTGTATTAACTGCATTGACTGTTTTCTTTGGGATTATTTTCATTCATTTGTATTCAACTTTGTGGGATATTTCTCTCTTCATTAACTCGACTCTGTGAGTGAGCTGAGTGCCGTGTTCATCACTGCGTAAGCTGCCGACAGTTCAAGACGACAACGGTATGCTTATGCATGATAGAATAACGTACTTATGCTCCTCAGGATATCGCAGCAGAAGTTTGATTTATGTTGACTTACGATTTCTCTCCACCTTTTCTTGGCTCACCCTCCTGCCAACACAGCAGGAGGTGACCCCCACTCTCGCTCTCTCTCTCTCGTAAACGCACGCACATAGTCTAACCCCTGGGGGAAACCCCGTTCAATCGATTGCCTATTGTCACGACGCACGTGGCCACACATGCTCACGCACAGCTACCCCCTCTCCTCCGCCAGTTTGCCCAAGTCACTCGACTAGGCCATCTAGTGGTGGGTCACGGTAGCATCTTAAGGTTCACCCCCCCCCCCAGTTTGTCTAAGTCCCTCGACTACACCATCTGGTGGTGTTCAGCGGTAATACCTTAAGTCCTCCCCCTTTTTAACCCACAGTCTCAACCCCCCTTCTGCTAGTAGGCCAGCGGCCATCTTTGTAGTCTTTGACTGTGAGTGTTAAGGGCCCTCACCCCCCTTCCTTTTATACACAGACACACACACACACATACACACATACTTATATACACACCCTCCTCCCCTTTTATTTCATTTCTTTAGATATTAGGTACATAAAATTGTATGATGGCGTTTGTTGATTGCGATATTAATTGATCTGATCTTTTATTATTCTAATTTAATAAACTCTATTATACTTTAAAGAGCAGTCGTCTGTGATTAATGGTGCATATGTATGTGATGATCTGTATGTAGTAGTCTGCGCTCGGATTCAAACCTTCACTGTCACTGATGAGTGACTACTAATTATGAGACTTAGTTTTATCGTTTGGTTATCGGTCCCTGTTCGCAGGGTGGTGCCCCGTTATTATTAATAATCATTAATAATTGTTATTCACATTAATAATTCTATTGATGTCAAGAATTCAGTTTCTTAAAAGCTGATAACTCAAACACGCCCCCTATTGATCCCAACATTAGGGTGTCCTACACTACCACGAAGAGGTTCGACCAGACATGCTGGACGGTTGAACCTGTAGCAATCATTCTCTCCAAACTCACTGGATGGCGGAGAACCTTGCCCCAGTTGGACCTTGAGGTTATGCCTGAAGCACATCGTCAAGTCCAAGAAGGGGGTGGGACGATACCAAACCAAACTGCTACTATCATCGCGTGGATGACTATTTAGGAACAGAAAAGTGGAATCAACGAGACGGGTAAAGAAGCAGACTGGGCGGGAGAATTCCAGAGAGTAATAGAGAATTCAACATGGAGGGTAGATGACGTATCTACGCAGGGAGCAGAGATGAAGATAACTATCATGATGCAGAAAGCAAGAGAAGAAAAAAGGGCACAGTGTAATTGGATCTACCCCGAAAACGGTGTCCCAGGCTGGTACTATTCATGGGCATGTGTCTCATGGGCAGAGCAAGGGACCAAGGGATACTGGAAACCCGAGGTAACATATGCAGCGAGCCACCGCAATGATACGTGTTTGACGATTATGCCGGCAGAAGGGATGTTCTGGGGACACTACAATCTCACCTGCGAGGCCACACTGCCACGACGTAAATCCCGGTGGCTTGGGGTGAGGCCATCAGGTAACACCACCACCGGCCAGCAATACAACATCTCAAGCCAGGCCAGGATCTGATATTGTTTACCTTCTTGTCAAAGTTGGTGAAATCATTTGGGAGAAGGGAGGAAGTAGGAGGAAGGGGTGGGGGTGGAGGAGTGAAGAGAAAGTTTCGAAGAGTTTTTTAGGATTGGAAGCAGAGGGTAGGATTTTAGAGCGGAAGAAAGCAGCTTTAGCAGTAGATAGAGAGGAGGAAAAAGTGGAAAGAAGAGATTGGAAATTAAGAAGGTCCCCCGGGAGTTTGCCTTTTCTCCATTAACGCTCAGCCTCTCTTAGGCTCCGTCTGTCAGTACGCACTGAGTCCGACAGCCATGGGGCAGGTGGGGTTGGCAGTGCAGGCCCGGAGGTGAAGGGACAGAGGTTGTCCAAAGAAGAGGAAAGGGTGGAGAGGAGAAGATCAGGGGATAGGAGAGAGAAGGATTCAGGGTCAGGGAGAGCAGAGGTAACAGAAGAGGAAAGATCAGCCGGGGAGAGGGATCGAAGATGACTATGGGTAGAAACCATGTGGGTAGTTGGAGGAAGTAAAGGGGGAGAGAGGCAGAGGGAGTAGGACATGAAATAGTGGTCAGTGTACAGGAGGGGAGTGACAGAGAGGTTAGCAGTAGAACAGTGTCTCGTGAAGATAAGATCCAGCTGGTTGCCGGCCTTGTGGGTAGGAGGAGAAGAGGAGTGGAAAAGGTCAAAGGAGGAAAGGAAGGAAAGAAGCGGTTCTAACTTATCAGTCTGGATGTTGAAGTCGCTGAGCAGGATGAGTGCGGAGCCATCGTCATGGAAGTGCGAGACTAATGTGTCGAGATCTTCCAAGAACTCACCAAGTATTTCCTTTTTGGGGAAATTAGCAGGCCAGTACCACCACCCCGCCTCGCAGCTCTGGGAGTGTGAGAGACAGAGTACACTTCTGACAGAGCTGCGGGTGTGGTAGTGTTTTCTGGTGTGATCCAAGTCTCAGTTAGAGCAAGCAAGTTGAGGGAGAGTAAGGATGCGTAGCCTGAGATGAAGTCAGCTTTCGGCACTGCCGACTGGCAATTCCAAAGCCCCCCTGCCACTAATTTCTCGCCATGAGCTGAGAGAGTAGGATAGATGAGATTCGTGGGATCACGGCACCTGGAAGTGACCCAATGTCTACGTGACCACCGGACAGGGGAGTGGAGAGAAATAGGATGCAAACACATGGTAGTCAATGTAAACTGATCACTGACCGGCAAGTACATGCTCAAGACGTCTGGCTTGGAAGCACCAGCAGTGGTTAAGGACAGCTACCTACTGATTGCGCATTGTCTGCCAGGAGTGCAAGCCACTCCCCTGGCTCTTAACAGGGCAATTGACCAAGTGAAACTAAATCACACCTACCTTACACAGCATTCCTTTCACGGAATTGAGAGTTTGCATAAAGTCGAAGGAAAACAACCAATGCTTCATTCATTTTACATTAATACCCAGCAGCAGTCTGGCTTCATGGCTATTTACATCCTAATATTGACAACTGAAATGCTTCTTCAGCATTTTTTGTTTGATGGCCTTTGGAATATTCAGTAGAGTGATGGAGTTACCTACAGCCTCTCTCAGAACCAGGTCAATAGGGTACAGACCTCTAAAGAAGGCTTTATGTGTAGAATTGTCTTTTGTACTTTGTGCTCTAAAACAGAAAAGATGGTCCGCACTTGGATTGTACAGAATGACTGAAGTCCCCTCTTTACCTGCACAAAATGACACTGGTCCCCTGGTAAACAATACTCTTATATACTAGTACAGACAAAGAGCAAATACAAATTAAGATAAAACCACAGGATGAAAGAAGTCACCTATAGAATGGATTTTCTTCATCATTCCACAAAGGTCATATAAATGAATAAAACAGTGTTTATGTCATGAGGTGGTGTGGCGGACACGAACAAGGTTAAAAAGGTTTAATTTACAGGAGATAATGGGTGTTGATCCTGGGCAGAGCAAGGCAGACCGGGGTGTAAGCATGGCAGGGAATAGCGTTGTTGAGGCAGGCAGACTGGGGAACCGGAGAGGATGATCCACTGTGGGCACAGGAAGATAGGGTAAGTTCAGGCAAACAACAAGACGAGGAAATACACTCAAAATTAACGATACTGAGTGGCCAAGAATGACAAACTGACACCGTGAATGCAACAATGATATGGCGAAGAGTGGCTGTGGAACCGGGGTAGATATACTTGTAACACCCGTCCCATGTAGTTATATAGTATTATGTGAATCTGCTAGGTGTAGTAGCACTATGGGTGGGGTCCTGGGTACAGTTTTAATCGTAATGGCGCGATTACCTGTTCTTATACATGAATATAATTATTCTTACAACTCTTGTTCCCTTATTATGAAACTAAAATAACTGGCGGTGCCTCCAATAGAAAGGTCTATGCCTCTTAAGTCCTTTTTATTTTACGTGTATTTTACCCCTTTTAACCAACTCTTATCAAAACATGAATGTGATGAACTTTGACACACCAAATATACTTCAAAGGCATTTGAAAAACAGTTTGACATTTATTACATGCGGTCATCAATATACTGTGCACCCACAGTCCCACACACACAATCAGAATAATCAGAAAACCCTTGTTGCAGGCCTGAGTCGTGGCTTGGGAGAGTAGAGGCCTAAAAACTGTGATGACCGCTTCAATTGTTCACACAAGCAATAAACAAAAAAGCACCTGCACGTTTGTCAGTACTCACGAATCCAAGGCATATTCTGAGGAGAAAGTGAGGGGTAGCTGGGTAATGGACGGCAGGCAGGGTGCAGACGAAACAGCAGCAACAGTCTACAGCAGCACACGCGGGAAACAGTTATCCATAGCGGTCCCAAGGAGCTTTCCCGATCCTCACTTACAGTCACAAACATCCATCTCCTCTTGTAGATCACAACAGTCCAAACCATAGGCTAACTGGTCCTCAGCCATTACATTATGAACATTATTGCTCTCTTACAATAGTGACTGTTCAGTTAACGGGGATAATTCGCTTCTGCCTCTCTAACACACTGAGCCTAGCCACACACGACTAAGCCCCACCCCTCTACATGAGAATGGGCTTGGATTGGCTGTTAGTCTCAGGACAAGCCAATTAAACAAAGATTGACATATAATACTGCTATACAAGTTAGGTTGTTAGGGTGAACAAAATTGCTGAATCATGTACATATCAATCAAACTATGATCATTTGCATGAACTGTAACCTTTGAACTGTAAATATTATGAGTCTCTTATTGATATACATTTTATCGACCCATATCTATTTGTATCCATACTTATGCACTTTTAAATTGTTTTTTTAGAAAACTATTTACGTCCTGATGTCTAAATGAATTTTTAGCCAGGGCTACATACTGTTGGGTGATGAGTAGATCAAAGGCAGCTGGGTTGACTGGGCAGGTGAGGAGAATGAATGTAATCAGGAGGGAGCTGGGAGGAGACCAGGGCGGAGCCACGCCCAAAGCGCACACATAGACACAGGAGGCAAAGCCTAATCGTGACAGTTTGTTGTCATTTAAAGTTTCCATACTTTTTGTACCACAGAAATATTTGAATATTGATAACATCTTGCCAACTCCGCTTAACCCCCATTCATCAATCCACTAACTGTATAGTCCTGTTCTAGGTCGCAAGGTGGCTGGAGCCGATTACAGCTGACATTGGGCGAAGACAGCGTTCACTCTGGACAGGTCGCTAGGTTATCATACGGCTGACACAGAAACAGACAAACATTTACGCTCACTTTCACGCACAAGGGCAATGAAGACTAAGCTTGAGGACGCCAGAAAAACATGCAAACTCCCAGGCTGGTCTCATCCAGCATTTGTCGCTATACCTAAGAAAAAGTAGGCGTCGTAATTAGTAGATATGCCACGATATGTTATCCAAAGAAGTATAAAAGTGAAAAAGCACTCAGTGCGGGTGGGAGGGGCAATGGATGGGTCCAACAAACCGGGTTCTTTCAGCCAAGAGACCGCTGTTTGATCCTCATGTGAAACAAGAAGCAAATGCTGATTTATTTGTCACGTGACTCAGTAACGTGATTCAGTAACGGCACTTTTGTAGTTATTTGAACCCAAATGACAATATTTTCCTCAGCCTAACTAACTATCTCAAAATCTATTCCTAAACCCAACTGAGTAGTTTTGTTGCCGAAAACCTAGAGGGACAACAATACGCTGCAGGTTGCATGTTATGGGTGTATAGCTTGATTGAAACCGGAGCTGTTCCATTGCCTTTGTAGACCGCTGGATTAATTTACATAGGAGCATAAATGATATACCGTATATGTACAATGGTTTTATCAGAGCTTTTTCACTGAAAACCGTTGTGGAAACTTATCCTATGGTTCTTTTAGTTATAACTTGTATCGCTTAAACCTGCTAAAAGCGCTATGTGTCTGCTTTCACAACTTGAAACAGCAAACGCTGTGAATTTAAGAACTAACGTGGGAAGAGTTCCCACAAAAAGGTGGGAACCTGGCCTTGGGGGGTGCAGCGGCCGATGGAGGACGACATCTGCGAGGGGGAGGGTGAAGGGAGAGGAGACGAGATAACGCGCATATATACTCTGTTTTGTCTATTCATTGTTGTTAGACCTCCGAACCATCCGTGGGGAAAGAGCTCGATCCATTCAGCTGAGTTATTATTGAAGTGTCTGTTCATTAAATATGTTTTTTTATTTTAAGAAGTTTCCATCGCGATTATTTCTCACAGGGAGGTTGAAAATATTTTTTTTCACCACAACTGCTGCTGTTACAGAATCCAAAGCTCATGAAAGTCAACCAAAAGAGTAAATTCTCCATGACTCCAAAACAATGAGCAAAAACTCACATGTTTACTGTACAGGGATGCAAGGATATAAAAACGTATTAACATGTGCAGCTTAAACAGTTTTTTACAACCTTGGAAATCAATTATTTAAGTATTATGAAATATATATTCTTTTACAGTCCAGCTACATCCCATAACAATCAATATGCTGACCTGTATTTGTAATTCTGTGTGAGATGTGGTGTATAGAAAGAGATACAGTGATGATGTGTTTTCTTTAGGGTGTTGAAGCAGGACAGAAAGGTTAGCAGTTCCTCAATGAACATCATTCATTCATCCATCCCATGAGCCTGTTAAATTCCGCTTGCTTTGATTTCATGCAAGCTCTGCAAAATATTCGGTCTTGAAGAATCACAATGGAAGTAAATGCGTCACAATCACGGCCAAACCCCACCGAAATCCAAACTGGTTAGTTGTGTGCCCGTGTAGTGTTGGGACTGGAATCAAAGGATGAAGCGCTGCGAGGCCGCAGGACCTACCCCCTGCTGCGAACTCCATACAGTGCACGCACAGTGGAAAAATGAGCTGGAACCGGTTCAAAAATGAACATCATATTTAATGTACTACATGAAATTCACTTACAAGCTGCATTAACTAATGTTCTCGAGAACAGCTAATGTTCTCGAGAACAGAGACCACACACTTATCTCACTCACAGGTGAGGCTGAAAAACCGAGGGCGGATGTGGTCTGAGGAATTCTCTACAGATCAGTCTTTTGTACGTCGGAAGTGTCCGAAAGTCATTAACACCTGAATGACCCTCCGTGGCGATTGGCTCCATTCGACTCCACCTCTGGTCAATTGTCCTCCCCAGATCCCATCCTCCATTCTGCATGTCTGTGAACCCTCTCTCTGACCCTCAAACTATTCTTAGTGTTTTAATACCTTTAGTGACTATACTTTTATGATTTAATACATTCAATTAGTTAATATACTGTAACACATAATATCTTCTATAAGCAAGAATATTTTAAACATATTGTGACTAACATTATTATTGTGACACTTCTACTCATCACTAGGGGGGTTATTTAATCTTACTTATAATGCGTCTAATACTGGAATTCTCAACAATTCCCCCCTAACACGCTATTCATAGTGTGTTCAAAAAAATGACAGGAAAAACAATCCCTCTCTAATGGTCCTTTATGGGCCGAGGGTGAATTTCCTCAACTAAACAGTAGCTTACAGTTCAAGTTCATAAACATCATTAAATTCATTTTGTATAGCCCAAAATCACAAATTTGCCTCAGAGGGCTTTACAATATGTACACAGTTGACATCCTCTTGTCAGAACAGGAAAAAACTCCCCAAAAAACCCCTTTATCGGGGAAGAAAAAGGAAGAAACCTGTGCGATAGCAATAGAGGAGGGATCCCTCTCCCAGAATGGACAGAGGTGCAAGGATGTCATGTGTAGAACAGGATAGTGAATTCACATTCAATGTATGACAGAACCACGACTCCAACTGATTGCCCTACGCTTGTAGAGTTCACACATGCAAGGGATGCAGCAGCATACAGAGAGGATCAGGTGGGGGAGGTGGTGGAGCTGCGTCGAGTTCTGGATCCATCCTGCGAAATGAGGGATAGAGAAGAATTCTGAGAAGCCTTGTCTGTATCTTTTCCAGTTGACAAAAATTATATTTCCTAATACAGTGAACAATCACCCAGAGTGAATTTTTCCAAATTATCAGTATCTCACCGGATGTTTTCAGAAGTCCATCTGGACTCAATCAAGTCCTTCAGCGTCCCAGTGAAGATGATCAGGAGCTGCTCTGTCTGGAATGAAAGTTCAACATGCAAATCCTAATGTCCTACACTCTGCTAGAATCATATTTAATGCTATATGTTCTACCAGGTTCTCAAACTAGTCTTATCTACCGGCTCGTGAAGTCCTGCTATGGTGTCGCAAGTGAAGTTTACAAAATGTTACTGGTTATACTATGTGTAATTGATTCAATTGACAATTTTATTAATTGACAACCTTCAGGAAAAAACAGATTCTAAATCTGCTGCTATGTGATTTCTGGCTTTAAATTCATGAGACACCCCCCTTGGTAAATCTATGTCATGTATGTAACTTATCTATAAAATTAATCTCCCATGGTCCAGTCCACCTTACTGGTCAGTACCACTGACACCTTGGACCTCATTCACAGCCAGCTACTTGTGATATGATAGGAGACTGCTTTCTCCTGTCTGCAAATGCCTCTGTGTTCTCCACCTGTGGAAACAAACTCTTTTCACAATTAAAATTGCAAAACACAAAATTATGTAATTAAATTCTGAATTGAAATTTAATTAAAATCAAAAATTACAAATGTCGGATTCAAAATCAATATCAACTATGCAAGTTAAAATATTGAATCAAAACTAACAATTTGTAGGATAAAAATTTAATTGAAACTGGGAGTTAAACTACTGGATTAAAACTAAATGTACCAACTGTAATTGAAATGTTGAATTGAAACTAAAAAGTTATCAATGGCAATTAGAATACTGAATTAAACTAGAATTAACCATTAAAGTCAAACTGCAAGTTGTAAGATTAGAGTCTAAAACAATGATATTACAAGTTTATCACCAAAACTCATTTTATCTAGTAATCTACGGGTGACTGAGTATTTCTGTAGTTCTAAGACAATAGTGCCTCTAGGTTTTCTGGGTAATGGAGTTTTCTGTAATTATCAAGCAATTACTACTCCAACCGATAGGTGGCAGAGTTGTCTATTCTTCTCCTTCGTTGGTTTTTTCTAAACCGGAAGTGTGGCCAAACTTCCCGCGAAATATGAACAAAGGGCTAATGCTATTAGCGGCTAAGCTAACCGGCGAAAATGTGTCTTCAACACAGACAAAGCACCGTAGTTGTAACTGTTAACCATGCCGCATTCACCCACGTTATTTATGCTAGACCGTGCTCGGCTTCTCCATATGCACCGGTTATTTTATGATCGTTTTTATCTAACGTTAGTTATCTAGGCTGAGCACAAAGCAACCTTCGGCTCTGCTATCATTCACTCCACACAGCAAAACGACTCCTCACAACGCTATAGCAACACTCATAACAAGATACACCGTGATTACAATATATTATTACCTAACGTTACTCATTACCTATATTACCCACCCCAGATTATGTTCCCCTGAACACAGTTCATTATAGCGCTTCACGCAACTAGTTCTGTTAGCTTCTAAGCTGAAATTTATACCCTCCCGTGTCGGTTCATCAAACACATGACGCAACCGTGAGACGATGAAACAACCGTCGTTAATTCCACGTAATTCACGCGCAATTCATGCTCAAGTCTAATTCACACGACAATACTTTAAACCTCACTTGAGTTTCTGGTTTAACAGGCTATTTAGCTTTATCAGACCCGAAGATATCTCTCCAGTCCGCCTGACCCCACCAAATCAAATGCCAGTTATCCTATCACTCAGAGCCTTTTTCAGCTCTCTTAACTTATCAAAACTAACGTCTCTAAGACGTACCTCACCGGTAGGATTTCGCAACAAAGAACAGCGTGTAATCAAAATACACGTCTCCCTAATCCAGCTTGCAAGTGTGTCCCACATAGTATTCCAGCTACTTCAAATCAATACACGTTACCGGCTTGCTGCGGCTCGCTCCTTCGTCAGGCTTTCAGAGGCGCTGGCCACGATACTGTCTCTAAGTTTTCCTATCTACCTATATGCGGAGTTTTATTAAAAAGGTTCCGTCTTACCCTCTTGTCTTTGGCGCCTGAAAGTATCGTGGTTAGCGTTCCCGTCCAGTCCGTGTTCCAGCAAAAATCACGTCGGGATGTCACCAATTTGTTGGGACTGGAATCAAAGGATGAAGCGCTGCGAGGCCGCAGGACCTACCCCCTGCTGCGAACTCCATACAGTGCATGCACAGTGGAAAAATGAGCTGGAACCGGTTCAAAAATGAACATCATATTTAATGTACTACATGAAATTCACTTACAAGCTGCATTAACTAATGTTCTCGAGAACAGCTAATGTTCTCGAGAACAGAGACCACACACTTATCTCACTCACAGGTGAGGCTGAAAAACCGAGGGCGGATGTGGTCTGAGGAATTCTCTACAGATCAGTCTTTTGTACGTCGGAAGTGTCCGAAAGTCATTAACACCTGAATGACCCTCCGTGGCGATTGGCTCCATTCGACTCCACCTCTGGTCAATTGTCCTCCCCAGATCCCATCCTCCATTCTGCATGTCTGTGAACCCTCTCTCTGACCCTCAAACTATTCTTAGTGTTTTAATACCTTTAGTGACTATACTTTTATGATTTAATACATTCAATTAGTTAATATACTGTAACACATAATATCTTCTATAAGCAAGAATATTTTAAACATATTGTGACTAACATTATTATTGTGACACTTCTACTCATCACTAGGGGGGTTATTTAATCTTACTTATAATGCGTCTAATACTGGAATTCTCAACAGTAGTCAGAAGGTAAGTAGTCAACACGAACATTATCTTCCCCCTCTTCCCATTTCTCCCCATCAATGAATTATTTATCAGCAACTGCTGACTCCAAAAACTTGAAAGAGCATTTTTTTCCCTCCATTTTCTCTTTTTGGAGCGGCAGCAGTTGTGGCTCACTAATTAATCAGCCATGTCCAGAGTCATGGTCGGTGGCATGAGGGACACTTCTACCAGTCAGTTTAATCAATAGAGCCTGACGTATTGATTGGGAGGTTTTCAAAGGGAGTCAACATCAACACATTTAATACAAAATTTGGTGTATTTGTTATAGTTTCTTAACACTATTCTAAACCAACTGTAAAAATATGTAGACATACAAGCCCTTCAAGTACTTTTCTTCCCTTAACCTAACTGTTGTTTACTGTGAAAACAAAAGTTCATTTTTAAAAGACTGTATGCTTCAAATGCAGGGGTCACCAACCTTTTTGAAACAGGGCTACTTCAAGGGTACTGAGTAGTATGAAGGGCTACTTGTTTGATACAAACTTCCTGAATAACAAAGTTGCACAGATCACCTTTTAATACCAATAATATATGTGAAGAGACTGTCTGATCACATGTCAATGTTAATTATTCCTCACAATAATTATTGACAATGATTGTACAAGTAACATTTTTAGACGGAGCTTGTAATGGGAAAAAATGTTTATCACTGTTCTCTGGTTTAGTCATCCTTAGACTAACAGCGTTTGTTATATCATGAAGTTTTAACTTAAGATAAAGAACTACACATCTGCATCGTAAACCTTTATTTGAACCTAGACATTTGTTTAGGGACCAGGGGCCTTGCTTTTCAGATCCTGTTTAAATGTTTACTGCCCTCTTTTGACCTTTGTGGAGTATAGGCTGGGAGGCATGTTTTCCTTCAAGACATATGCTAAGTTGACATAACCTAGGGGTAATTAGCCCCCAACATATTTCCACTGAAACTCATCTACCAGGTCAAAAGGACAGTGGAGGAGAAACACCTGGTGAATTATCTGTTGTTCATGAAGAGACAAGCGGGTACAAAGGAATTGTACACAAGTCATTTAAGAGGCCAAAGGTTACCATACACACAGGACTCTATGCTTCAAAGGAGAACCATCTGTCATTACGTTATCTTCATCCTGTCCTGTTGTTTATCCTTGTGTGTGTGAAGCAGGAATCCAGCATGCTGACAGGGTATAAATGTCGATGTATTCAACTAAGTTGGCAGAACACTTTCTGGCAGACACGTTTTTCCATGTGTCTGTGTGACTGTTTTCTCTTTGCTTGCAAGCAAATAAATTGACTATCTTTGATCTTTCATCAAGACTCTGTTTCATTTGACATTGATTTGATAACACTTTGCAACTCTTCTCCCGAACAGTTTCAGAAATATTCCTTCACAAGCTCCATGGTGACTAGTGCTATTTTTAGAACATACCTTGACTCACATGGTCCATGCGAGCAACCAGGTGGCCACGGGCACCGTGTTGGCTACCTCTGTTCTAATGCATAACCGCCCACCCTAAGGTTCCCCCTCGGGTAAACAATATTAGCTCTGTCAGCACTGTTGCTGTTTTTTAGAGTGTTCGCACTGTTAGCTTCTAGCTGCAGGCTCAGACGTTGCCATGTTGAGAGCCGACTGGAGGCAATAGATATGCTCTGAATTTAAAACTTAGCACCTTTAAACATTAATAGTGTTACTTTTAGTCCCATACCATATGTAGCATATCCCTCCAAAAGATGATCTGACACTTGACTGATGATTGCAACATTTATTTCTAAATCCCACAAACAACGTAAGAGCTGTGTACAAAACACAAAGGAACAATTATGTGTTGCCTTTTCTTCTCGTTAGCATTACTGTAGACTACACACACTAGATGTGTCTCAATTCAGGGGCTGCATCCTTCGGAGGACCCAGCCTTCACGGTCGCGTCCTTTGAGGGCCGCGAAGGCTGGACCGGGCGGTCTCCAAAATGAGACGGCCTATGCTACAGAGGACTTCCTGTTTACGTCACCAGCTTTTCCTTTGCCGCACCCGTCACCTAGTGTGGTGGAAAAAACGATTTAATAGTAGTGAGTGAGTCCTATGATACTGAAATTAAGAAACATTGAGAAAAGAAGAGAAAATATTTATTCTCTGTGCAGAGATGGTTCAATCGTCATACAGAATGCAATGCGGTCTGAAGGAGGAAGAACCCAGAGCATTGTTTCCCCTAGGTAACCCTCCGATCCAGATACTGTTTAATCATATGCAAATTACGTAGCCAATCGAGGACTGCGCACTGCCATAAATATCCGGGGTAGACAGCTCACTTCCTGTTTACATTTAGTTCGGACAGCAACTGAAAAGCAGCGACAACGTTCTGCGTCGTAACTAGACCGTGTGGTTTCTCGCACTAATTCTGCAGTCAGTGTTTGTTTGTGAATGAGGGTTCCGGATCATCCGGAGCACCTGTAAAAGTTTGGATGGCGAGCTACAAGATGGAGTTTTCCTTGGACCCCTTCCTTCCCACAGGAGCTGTGGTAGGATCGAACTGAACTGAGACCCAATGAACTTTATGAGGAATGAACTGAACTGAGACCCAATGAACTTTATGAGGATCGAACTGAACTGAGACCCAATGAACTTTATGAGGATCGAACTGAACTGAGACCCAATGAACTTTATGAGGAATGAACTGAACTGAAACCTATGAACTTTATTTATTTTTGTATGTAATGAAATTTTTGTTTGGAAAATAATCACAATGCAATGCTTGGTTAAACTTACCTGTGACTCTCGGTGGTTCCTTTACGAAAATTGGGCTCCGTAGATGAGCCTAGAATCTAAAAACATGACAACTGGTCCTTAAATTCCTTTTTACTTTAAAAGGAGATCGCACATGTTACACCTACCATTGTATTAGGGGGGCGCCCCGCCCCCCCCAACGGCACCCTCCGCCCCCCCTTGAAGGTGGAGTTGATTTTGTTTTCTATATAGTGCCAGATCACAACAGAAGTCATTTAAGGTTCCCTTTCCTATAGAACAGGTCTATACCTTGTTATTTTATTAAACAAACTAAATAGCCTTATGTTATTTATCTTATTTACACGACGGCATGTCAGATCTGTCTCTACATGGTCGCGGATTTACAATTCTCCTCTGCTCTCTGTATCGCGCACGGAGGAGTTTCGCCCCGATGCGCACACAGACACGTGCGCGCACACACAGGTGCGCACACTCCTGCCAGCGGACAGAGAGCGCGCGTTGGAAAATATGTCGCGTCAACCACCTGAAAAGCAGACAACAATATCTGCGTTTTTTAAACGCTCCCATGTGGTGAAGATGCAACACTCGCTCTCCTGCGAGTAGCAGCCGGAGTAGCTCTCCTGCTACGCGTCCAAGTTGAGACAAGTGACTTGCCTTCTCTGCTGGCCTAGATAGAATCACAGTTATAGCTATTTTATAATTTAATAATTTTTCATAAGTACACTACATGTGTTATAATTTTTTTCCCCCACTATCTTATTTTCTCATTGCACAGCTCCTGTCTTCCTCAGTTGCTCTGCTTCCAGTGCAGCTTTTTTTAAGTAGAGCTTTTATCCAATCAGATTTCACCTCTGTGTCTCTATGTAAGAACAGAGGCCCGAGGCCTGCAGACTCACAAGTGCATCCATGTGCACTTTAAGTGAATGGGGACGATATTGTTGATTGTCATAGTGTTCAACCGATCAGATCTTTAGTTAGACATGGTGGGCGTATTCTTTGACGTGTCAGAGCTGCTAGCTGGCCTACAAGTACGTCAGCATTAACGTGCAGCTTGATTGGTCAGTGGGCTAGCCCGACTGTTGTGAAACTAGCTTGCAGAACTTTGTAGTAGTAAGAGTTAAAGTTTAAAGATATGTAAGATGTTTCTACTTCTACATGACATGATATTTTTAGCGTTTTGACATGTTGGGCAGTGACAATCCCAATATCTGCTGCCTCTGTGGAGCGGACATTTTCAGCCTCAAACGCATTAAAACGTATTCAAGAAATACAACTGGGGAGGCTCCACTATCTTCACTGGTGTCCATGAATCCAAAAGGACTTCTTACTGGAACTAAAACACACGGATGTACTGAACAACCGTGAGATTAAACTCTTTGTTAACAAAGAAAGGAGGATGGACTTTGTCTTTAAGTGAACAGCAGCTTTGGTAAGTTAACTGTTTTTACATCTGCAGTATGCTTGTTTATATATTATTATTAATATTTGTACGACTTGTTTTTATGAAGATGGATTTTTGTTTGGTTTTATATGTGATAGGAACCATTGTTACATCCTATGTTTCGCTGGGGACACATTTAGCCGGTGCCAGTGTTGCCAACTTGGCGACTTTCTCGCTAAATCTGGTGACTTTCCAAACCCTCATAGAGACTTTTTCAAAAGCTACTATCTAGCGATTTTTTTCTGGTGTTGTTGGAGACTTCTCTGGTGTTTTGACTCTGACATCAAAGCACATACCGTTCTGCAGTTACTGCCTTGAACGAGCAGCAGGTGCTGCCGTGAGCCCCTCCGCCGCCCCAAAGCACTCACAGCAGCCTCGCTCAGTAGTCCCAGCTGCAGTCAGACAAGAGAGGAGTGTGTGGAATGTCACTTTATTCTTGCAAAAAATGTCAAAGTATTTGAAACGTCAAGAATACTTATCAAATGTATAATATGTTTACAGTATGTTTAGCATGGAAGTGTTAAGCCATAAAAGACAATCATTGAATGTATTCAACTGTGAAGAATAGCCAAGGGACAGACAGGGATTTTGAGACAGGCATTGCAGAGACCACCAGGACCAGAGGAGGAGTCCGGACGACTTCAACCAAACACTGAGCTGATAACTGCCCGAAGCCAGGAGGGGCTATTGAATTTCGGCCAATCACAGAGGCTGATACTGGACATTTGAACTATCGGACAGAGACTTTTAAATATAGGATAGTTCCAGAGGGTTTTTGCTTCAGTTCACACTGTTACCACTCTGTGTAGTTGACCAGCTGGGCTGGCCTATTGCGTGGGGCGTGTGAGGACATATTGATATCAATAGAGCAATTCAGTTTGCAACTGTTCTAGCTTCTCTTGTTTATTAAATACTTTTTGATTGTAAATCGGATCCAGTTCAATTTTGGTGCGACTTTGCTGCCGAAAGTTAGCAGCAGTGAAAGTCCAGCGGTTTGGCTCTCCCCTGAAAAGATCTGACTTCAATACATCAGAGATTATTCAGCTGCAGGACAGCAGTCAAGGCCCAGGTATAGAATGCACGGCCCGCCACTGGTATATATACACATACTGTTCATGATGTTGATGTTCCAATATTCATTAGGGCCCGAGCACCGACGAAGTCGGGCGACGGTCCTATTGAAATCCAAAGTATTATTATTTCTCCCATTAAATCGCATTTTTCAGGGCTTGATCATACTCAAAAACTCCCCAAATTTGGCAGGCTTATCATGACTACGTGAACATTTGAGATGTTATGGGTCCCATTCTCCTGGTATGACAAAATGGCTCACTAGCGCCCCCTACTGCTTGACGGGCACCCGACATGTCCGATAGACTTGAAATTTGACACACATGTTCACTTGTATTTGATCTACAATCAATACACTCTAACCATGAAGCTCCGCACATTCAGATTTCCACCATTTTAACTTGTGAAAAACACATTTTTGTAAACTGCTCCAAAACGCTGTGTCCGATTGCTACCAGATTTGATGTGGATCATGATTGAATCAATCTCATCAAAAGCCCCTTAACACCTTGTTGATAACTTATCGTGTTATGAAGCAATGGACCAATGAACTTATAAGGGGCGTGGCTCTGTACATCAATCAACCTAATTAAAACCAATGTGCCTATCATTACAAAATTTGAGACATATGTCCACATTGCATCCTGTAACATACCCTCACATTTTCATTTCCTTCAGCCACTAGGGGGCGCTACAGTAATTTGCTGTTTTTGGCCATTTTTCCCGTTTTCAGGCTTTGTATTTTCACGAACCCCTCCTAGAGTATTTATGTGATCGGCTTCAAACTTGGTCAAAATCATGAGTTTTCATGCAACAAACATGGCGTGGCGTCCATTTTGTGCAATTGTTCATGAAAATTTAAGTTGTTGTAACTCCAAGGTACATTGTCAAATTTACCCAAAATTTTTACGCAGGATGCTAGTCCAGGCCTGAAAACATTCGCATGCTTCAATTGTCATAGTGCCACCGACTGGCAAGGGGAAATGAAAAGTTTTACACTTTGATGTACTCCTCCTAGCCATTTCACCAGATCGTCAAATTTTAGAAAGAAAGCCTGAAGACATTGATAATAGTTCATCATGAATATTGTGAGTTTTTGGATAACTCAGTTGCCGTGGCAACGCTTTGTTCGCCATCCAAAAGCAAGCTGATTTTCTGTGACTTGGGATACTCAAAAACTCATGGAACTTTTTACAACTTTTTACATTTCATGTAAAATAGATTTTGGGCTTGGCCGTTATAAATTGCCTCGATAGCGCCCCCTGCTAATTTTAAACGATGCAGCCCCAGTGCCTCGTTTAACCTACATGTTTGAAATGTGTTAGGCACATGTATCACATGGAGACTTAAAAGAAAGTCTCTTTGGTCCATTGCTCTGAAATCAACCAAAAGTCGGCCATTTTGATTTTTGTGTGAATTTTCCCTTGATTCTTGCCACTTTCTAGGAGCTATATTTTTAACAAACACCTCCTAGGGACTTTTTCAGAGCCACTTCAAATTTGGACAGTACAATCCAAAGTCCATTGTGATTAAAAGTTATCAAAAGCTTTATGTTTGATGGAATGGTGTAGCCGTGGCGTGGCGGTCATTTTATGCGACTGCCATTAAACTACGTTTTCAGGCTTTGTATTTTAACAAACTCATCCTACAAAGTTGATGCGATCAACATCAAATTTGGTCAGGATGATTTAAAGACCTTTATGATGAAAATGTATCAAAATAGTGAGTTTTGACCTTGACGTGGCGTGCGCCCACTTCGCTCCCATTTTGTGCCATTCGCTATGAAAGAGGGAGTTGTTGTAACTCCAAGGTACATTGTCCAATCCACCCGAAGTTTCTTATGCATGATGCTAGTTCAGGCTTGAGCACATTTCCATGCCAACATTTTCTTAAAGTCATGGCGCCACCTACTGGCAAAAAGGAATGACCACTGTGAAGAGGCCATCATTATCCCCCCTCAGCTTTTAACTCGGAGAGCCGCCTTCAGAATAAAAGCATTTTGACTTAAAACAGGAAAAACATGAAACAAAGGCAGTAGATAGATTGACAAATACAAATTGAGTTACTGACACCATACTTACTGTGTATATGGAGTCCAATCAAATCCATTACAATTGTGAACACATTCTTATGAATTCAATTCAGATAAAAGCAGTACAATTTTGAGATTTCAGAAATGCTAATCTCAGTTTGCTGACATGCTTGCAATGATGTAGTGCAGTGGTCACCAACCTTTTTAAGCCCAAGATCCCCGACCTCTGCCTTGGTGACAGGGAAGATCTACCTATTGAGGCGTTGAGAGAAAAAGATTGTCCAGACCAAGGGCGTTTCTAGGATTCAAAGAAAGGGGGACGTAGCCCTAAGGGGAGTGCGGCATTTTTGGCAGGCATGTTTGCAATTTTTTTTGGGGCCTATTTGGGGCTGCGAAAATCCATTGTTTCAGACAGTTCATAGATTGGTTCAATCAGAAAGAGTGTTATTTTGCTCTGTAGTTTTGCTTGCATTCAGTATATGATAACACAAGAGACAGAATTTCAGGGTCACAGTGAAATTTCACAACACAAATATGAACTATTCTCAAATAAAGAGAGAAATAATTTTCCTGCTCGTAAAGGAAAGACGGATAAACTAGCTTTCATATCCGCATCACTCCCAAATCCTGATTATTAAAGGGACGCACACAATGGATGGAGAATGGACCTGACAGGGTCAACTTTTGACTTGTTTTATTATGAGCAGAAGGGAATAAGATTTTGATCAACATTTACATTTATTTTGTTGTCCGTGTAGTTTTTACATACCAGTGATATTTTATGCTAATTTGGACACTATCACTGAGATAAAGATGAACTAGTTCAGTGTCAAATATACCATTCAATGGAGAAAAAACCCATGAATAACAAAAATAAAAGAACACATTTCAAGTACATCTTAATTATCGAATGATAAATATTGTATGATGGGCTGAAATGGAAGGCACCCAATGCATTCACTATAACCAAGTCATAGGATTACAATGTACAGAGACAAACACGATAGGACGAGATACGGAAAGGACTTTCCGCTTTGACATGATTTTAATCAGTCTGAAGTTGCTTTCGCGTTGCCTGTCGATTGTGCACACGTCTCTTCAGTTGCATGCCCTTATAAGGAGCTGGCGGGGCGTTTCTGTATGCAAATCCAGGTGCACGCGATTTAAGAATCCTCATTCGGTGGAGCACAGTTCTCAGCTGTGCTCCACCGAATGAGGAAGTGCACTTCGGCTGTGTAAGAACCCATTTTCAGGCGGAGATCTTTTCTGACGTTGGTCTTCTGAAGTCCGTAGGAAAACATTTCAGAAGACACCAGAAAATGTTCAAGAATGAGGCCCAATGTGTTTCTGAATTTATTAAATTATTAATTTATTTTTACAGGGAAAGTCTCCGAGATCGACCGGTCGATCGTGATCGACGGGTTGGCGACCCGCTCAGGCCCCCTGAAAATATCGTTCGAAAAATGCCCTTATTGTTCGCCAGTATTGTAGATTTCTACAGTTGTTTTTCCGGATTAAACAGCAACGTATGGGCAACACTATCATCTAAGTCACTTCTTACACACTCCAAGCACAACTATAGACTACTAATATAAGCATATATAAAACGTGTGATAAAAGCATGAAATCCTGGGCAGAAATCGCCGTACGGCGAGTACGGCAAATCAATAGTTGGACCCGGAAGCTAGCAGCTACCATGCATTGCAATGCATTTTTTAGCATTAGCGCCCGTGGCCGAAAGCATAAATACCTTGTTTTCCTCTCCGTGAAAGCACTACAATGCTGTGAGTGCCCTCCCCCGAAAAGAATCGTGGGTTTTTGGTCCATTTTTATGAAAAATGAGTAAAATACCATGCAGATTATCCGTTTCAAAGCCAGAATCATTGATGCCAACTGCTTCCTGTTTACTTCCAAGCTTTTTTCCAGAATAAGAGCGGTCAATCTACCATGGGCGAGCGGTCAGACTTCCGGCGAGCGGAAATTTACGCTCGGGGAGACGCGGCACTTCTTGCAACTTTACTCGCTAAAAAATATGCCAATCAACACTCGCTTCGGCACCCGGGTGACTGAGACTCTGACGCTTCGAAGGCGGACTCATTGAATGAAATCGGACAATGATAGGCTGAGGTACACCCACATACACACACATGAACTGAGAAAATCCTATGGATGAGACCCAGAGACAGGCTCTGATGATGTTAGGTATCTCAAAATGATTCCTAACATCTGTATTTGGATGTATTGAATAATATGAGTGATAAAAAAGTGAAATATATAGTTATATAGTATATAAAATTAGAATAGAGCATGAGAGAGAAATTACAATTCGGCTTGAAATTCTGTACACAGACCTCTTATTATGCTGGCCTGCTTCACTCAATCTAAGTAAAATTAGCTTAGAGAGACCACAAACATGTTGTGCTATGACACAGGAGTATTTGTAGAGTTCATTAGGCATTATTTCAATAACATTTTCAATGAAAGTGCTTTTTTTTCAGGCGAACCTGAAACTTTTTTCAATTTGAGCTGTGTGCCATCTTCATTCACTATTAACCAGGAACATATACACAATAGTTACACAATAGAACACATCTCACAAGTGTTACCAGTATTCTAGCATCAAAAGTATTAAAATAGACCTTGTAGTTAGAGCTGTGGACTCTCTCTTGAGTATGGGTATGCAATTTCTGAGCAGAGGCCTAAAAATAGGGCTAGTAGTCAAAAAACAAAGGTCTGACCCCACTCATCAAACCAATCACAATTGTCTAAACATATCCACGTCTCACATGAACGATGCAGTATAATCAAAGTCAAATTTATCCAAGCGTATGCTCACTACTTCCAAACATGCATCTTCACTAAAACCTGACAAGTAAAAACTCATCCTCCACTGCTGTCTCATTCTTGTTCATATACGCTGCATGAGCCGGTAGTAAAGTAAATGTAAACGCTGCCCCTATTTACTTCTACTTGTCAAGGGTTTACTCCGTTTTCGGGTTCTTAGTTAGCCGCCACAATCAGAGCAACATGTTCAAGAAATATCCAAATTTCCAGAACACTTTTGTACTGTTGTGCAACCTCTATAGCCGAGTACTGTTACCGAGGTTCCGCATGGACTTTTCATCAACCAAAATGAAAAATGGTCCAGACATGTAAAATATCGGAAAAAAAATAATAGTCCAGGCAAAATCATCATGCAAGCCATTTTACACAATTATACAGAGTTATACACAAATGAATTCAATACACTAGAAGATTTATTACAATATCAGGATTTTTCTCCAGAAAATCAGCCAACTATGCACGCGGAAATCATCTTTCATCACAAAGCCGGCAGCGAAAATGGCGGAAGGATACATGATCTCGCATGAGGGCTCGATACGGCGTCGACCCAGCGTGTCCAAACTGACCTCCGACAAAGTGTTCAAAAGTCACAGAACAAACCCCAAGAACCCACACACTGCTCTCCAGGAAAAAAATTGAAAATATCCCTACCTTTTTGTGATTTCCGTCCGGAAAAAAACATTTAATCCATTGAAAGTTGCTGCAGCGCTGTACTCCATTTCCTGGTCTGTCTGCCTGCATTGAAATTGTTGTGGCAAAATGACGAGAAGAGACGGCGAACTGAATTTGCAACCAGCGGGAAGTGTTTTAATAAGATCAAGCCAACATCAACAAGTTCAGTATATCGAAACAACTCCCAATGTATTACTTTTCACAGATCACTTTTATAGTCAAGATTCACCCCCCTTAAGCTACGTTCCACCAATCAAACCAGTCCGTTGAACCAAAAACAAAGCACATCTGGTCTCTTCATTCGGGCATGTTCTCATGTCCTTGTTCTGGTCAAGTCAACCTTTTGGCAATTTGGTACGAATAGGAGAGATTGATTACACTGTGTCTGGCACGTCCTAATCACTTCTTAAGAATGTTATGAACCAGAATGTGTGTTACATAACACGTTATATAAACGGGTTCCTTATGAGCCCAAATGTGTTCAGTTATATGATGATTTTCTTCAACAAAATGAATGTGCTGTGACCTTCCAGGCGAAAATGGCCTGTAGTTTTCGCCTGAACCAATCTATTTTTCGCATGGGGGTCGAGTATCACCGTATCAAGATTTTTACTGACTAATGGCCCTCACCGTTCCAAATAACACCCCTGACGGCTTTCAATGGACTATTCCAGACCTAACGTGTCATATGAATAAATCCGCTGATCACAAGCCTTAAAAATCCCACATAGACACTGAGTCGCAGCAGTTTTTTTTCATGGATGAGACATAAGACATCTGAAAATAGCTGAACATATCTGAAAATGATTGCAAACTGCTTTATTACGATGTATTGAACACTCTTAGTGATAAAGCAAGTGAATATATAGTTAATATGTTGTTATATAGTAAATCAGGTTCCGAAAATCTGAATTTTGCTTGAAATTCTGTACTCGGACCTCATTTTATGCTGTCCTGCTCAGTAAAATTAGCTTGGACAGACCACAAACCTGTTGTGCTATGAATGTGGAGTGATTTTAGGGTTCATTAGGCATTATTTCAAAAAAGAAAGTTCAATAAAAGTGCTTTTTTTTCAGACAAACCTGCAACTTTTCAATTTGAGCTGTGTGCCATCTTCATTCACTATTAACTAGTAACATATACACAATATTTACACATCTGAACAAGTCTCTCACAAGTTTTACATGTATTATACCATCAACTTTATTAAAATAGACCTTGTAGTTTCAGATCTACTGTCTAAAAGGTATGGGTATGCAATTTTCGAGTAGAGGCCTAAAAATAGGGCTAGGGCTATAAAGGTTTTAATATGTTCTGTTGAGCTTTGATGGAAGGGACCTTCCACCCCCATCCCACCTCTTATACAAAGAGTGAAGCACTGATAGAGCTGTGTGTACTTTAGTTATGTGCAATACAATTTCCCTTTATCTGAAATGGTCTTTAAAGGAGGAAAGTTTTGGATCAGCCGTTTAGTTTTCTCTGCTCAGTTCCATTCGAAGCCTGAGTTAATAAATGCGTTTTCCATAGCAGGGCATGAGGGCTCGGGGGGGGGGGGGGGGGGGGTATTGAATGAAGGTTAATTTGCACAGCTTTGTGTTCAGTTTAGAAAGGATTACATTTCATGCCCCAGAAAATACCTAACCATGAAAAAAATCCAGACTGGGTGAGAAAGTCAAATCTGCAGGGACAATCTGAAAGCTCAGTTTATAGCCCACATTTTCTTATTGACCACATAAAGCTTTTAAACAGGCTATCGATTTAATTCCAAGTAAAAGTCAGAGTGAGCCGAAGTATCTCTGCCAATTGCACCGTGTTATTTTCACACATCCTATGAGTAAAGAAACCCCCGAAGTATTTGAAAATGAATTGAGTTGCAGTCAATTTGATAATGGGAATAATTTATCAATTTCACAGGTTCTTGTTAATAATTGAAGTCAGCTGAGCTAGAAGGATATGTGAATGGTGCCTAACTACTGCATCACATGATATATATATATATATGTGTATATATATATATATATGTATATATACATGTGTGTGTATATATATGTATATATATATATATATATATGTATATATATATATATATATATATGTATATGTATATATATATATATATGTATAGATGTATATGTATCAAGTGTGGTCCATTCTTCCACACAAACAGTCTTCAAATATTGAAGGTTCCGTGGGCCTCTTCTATGAACTCTGATCTTTAGTTCTTTCCATAGATTTTCTATTGGATTCAAGTCAGCTGATCATCTGGGCCATTCTAGCAGCTTTATTTTATTTCTCTGAAACCAGTTTAAAGTTTCCTTGGCTGTGTGTTTGGGATAATTGTCTTAGACATTGTCTAAATGTTGTGCAGCAAACTTTAAACGAGCTTCAACATGCTTTTTCTTCAGCAGTGGAGTCTTGCATGGTGAGCGTGCATACAGGCCGCGGCGGTTGAGTGCATTACTTGTTGTTTTCTTTGAAACTATTGTACCTGCTCATTCCAGGTCTGTCTGAAGCTCTCCACAAGTGCTCCTTGGCTCTTGGACGACTCTTCTGATAATTCTTTTCACTCTGTCAGAAATCTTGCGAGGAGCACCTGGTCGTGGCCAGGTTTATGGTGAAATGATGTTCTTTCCACTTCTGGATTATGGCCCCAACAGTGCTCAACTGGTTTCAGAGAAATAAAATGAAGCTGCTAGAATGACGATCAGCTGACTTGAATCCAACAGAAAATCTATGGTTAGAACTAAAGATCAGAGTTCATAGAAGAGGCCCACGGAACCTTCAAGATTTGAAGTCTGTTTGTTTGGAAGAATGGACCAAAATCACACCCGAGCAATGCATGCGCCTAGTTTCTCCATACAGGCGTCTTGAAGCTGTCATTACCAACAAAGGCTTTTGTACGAAGTATTAAATACATTTCAGTAAGCGTGTTCAATACTGTTTCCATGTGTCATTCCATTTTATTACACATAACTTCATTTCTGAACTTATTTGTTTGGATTTCTTTGTATGTATGGATTGGTTGGGTTGTTACCGACATCTGGTGAACATTTCATGTCAACATCACCTTCAGAAATAGCTTTACTGAGAAAAATGGTGACATGTTCAATACTTATTTTACCCGCTGTATATACATATATAACACCTCCCTGGAGACATGCCACGTACCAGCCTGCTTCAAGGCCTCCACTATTATCCCTGTCCCCAAAAAAACTAGGATCACAGGACTTAATGACTACATGCCCGTCGCCCTGACCTCTGTGGTCATGAATTATTTTGAACGCCTGGTCCTGTCCCACCTAAAAACCCTCACTGACCCACTCCTGCACCCCCTGCAGTTCGGTTACAGAGCTAACAGATCTGTAGATGACGCAGTCAACATGGCCCTTCACTTCATCCTCCAGCATCTGGTCTCCCCAGGAACCTACGCAGGATCCTGTTTGTGGACTTCAGCTCTGCTTTCAACACCATCAACCCGTCTCTGCTGCACGACAAACTCTCTCTCAGCTACACGTGCCCGACTCCACCTGCAAGTCGATCACAGACTTCCTGTCTGACAGGAAACGGCACGTGAAGCTGGGAAACCACATCTCAGCCTCCCAGACCATCAGCACTGCTCTTCTCCCTGTACACGAACAGCTGCACCTCCAGTCACCAGTCCGTCAAGCTCCTGTAGTTCGCGGATGACACCACCCTCATTGGACTCATCTCTGGTGGGAGACTGACAACCTGGTGCGGTCTGAACAACCTAGAGCTCAATGCTCTAAAGACAGTGGAGATGATTGTGGATTACAGGAAGAACGTAGCCCCACCAGCCCCTATCACACTGTGTGACACCCCCGTCGACGCTGTGGAGTCCTTCTGCTTCCTGGGCTCCATCATAACCCAGGACCTCAAGTGGGAGATTAACATCAGCTCCATCACGAAGAAGGCTCAGCAGAGGATGTACTTCCTGAGGCAGCTGAAGAAATTCAACCTGCCAAAGTCAATGATGGTTACTTCTACAGAGCCATCATTGAGTCCATCCTCTGCTCCTCCATCACACTCTGGTACGCTGCAGCCACTGCCAAGGACAAGGGTAGGCTACAGTGCATCATTCGCTCTGCTGAGAGGGTGATTGGCTGCAATCTGCCGTCCCTCCAGGACTTGTTCACTTTAAGAACCCTGAAGCGAGCAAGAAAGATTGGAGCTGACCCCTCTCACCCTGGACACAAACTGTTTGTGCCCCTTCCATCTGGTAGGAGGCTGAGGTCCATCAGGACCAAGACCTCACGACACATGAACAGTTTCTTCCTGTCGTCAGTCGTGCTCATTAACAGAGCCCGGGACCCCCACTAACTCTGTCATCCCCAGGACAATTTCTTACGGGCCACTCCCCTGCACATCCCTGTTTCTTTATTTAAACACACTCGACACTTTTAACATTTCAATTACATTTCACTTGTTTCCAGTCCTGTTATCTGTTTGTTGTGCACTTTATTTTATATTCTTTTATATTATATTGTGAATTGTAATGTTTATATTTCTTGCACTGTGTTGATTGTTGTTGATTGGTTAATGTTATTATTTATTGTTAAATGTTATGCACCACCCGCCATGAACAATTCCTTGTAGGTGCAAACGTCCTTGGAAATAAACGGTTCTGATTAACTAATCACAGCGAGGCACAAACTCAGACAACCTTAATTATCTTTCTGCTCTAATGAGCCTTTGCTAAGCCCTGCCCCCAGCTGCTACTCCATCACGCTGTAAGAGCTACGTTGTCATGGAGCCCACACTGTCACTAACAGCACTCTATAGAAAATCTAATTTTTGGAAAAACAAAAAAGTGATTTCAGATAGAAGAAGCCGGAAAGGGCCATCATTTGTCTTTGAAGGATACAACCAGGATTGTCAAACTGATTCAGCAGAGAACACAGATTAAAAAGGTTAATGTAGCTGAAGTCTTTACCTGTGTAAACAGTATAAGAGATGCACCGATTGATTGGCAGCTGATCGAGAAAAGGATGTTTTTCAACATAATCACGATTTCTGGATGGTCATATTTACACTGCCGAATGATAGTTTTACGTTGTACACAGCAGCACAAACAGTAACGTCTCCGCCACACACATACAACATGTCTCAAAATGGAAGTCCTTCAGTGCGAATGAAGAAGACACAAAGCTAACAGTTTGCCCCAACTGTGATTCCTAAAAAAGCCAAGGAAGAACAACCTTAAAGACTTTTTGAACAACTAAGTTAATCAGACACTTAGTATATTATAATTCATTCATATTCATGCTGCTCAGAGACCTGCTCATCTGCCAACAGCACAGAGCTAAACAGCTTGCATTATGATGCGTTCAAGCTCTACTCAGTACGCAGTATTTGAAGGTCAATATAACGCTGCCATTATGTGTTCAAATTTAATCTTGTAAAATGCAGTTTTTGGCAACAAAACTAGAATAAATACAGTAGTTTGAAGATGTGTCACAGCAACATAAAATAGATATTAGAGAGGAATTATGACCTATTACATAAACTAATGTCAAGAATTTTTTTTTATCAAAGAAAATATTTAAATATCTAATTTTCTAATCATTTGAATTGTGTGATTTAATGCAAATAACCATTATTTATGACAATAACAAAGTAAAACAATGACAATAGTTAAAATTATTTTGTTAAATATTTGATTTTATTGATTGATTTTACAATCACACAATTGGTAACCATGACTCGCTCAAAAGGACCAGCATAAAAACGAATAAAATCTGAAACCATTAAATGACAGTCTATGGAGCAGAGCCGGTAAGTTGTCGTAACCTGGTCAGAACTGGCCCAAGCTGCGCTATGCTTAGCCGGTCTGTGTTTGAGGGCGGGACTTAGCAAAGGATCAGTTTTTGGATGTTGAGTGCCAACATTCACACTGTATGTTCACAGTTGGTTATTATTTTATTCCTCTATTTGGCATTTGATTTTTTTTCTGACAGCTTAGCTGATCAATTGAAAGCTTCTTGGTAACAAATCCTCAAACGTCCCTGAACACAACAACAAGGGGAGTTTTCAACACAACTGTCTGAAGAACCACACAAAGACAATGTACCTTCTGTCAGAAAAAAGTTCACTGTGGTGGATTATTGATTTCAATCAAGTTTCTCGTCTCCGCCAGTTGATGTCTGTTTACTGGTGTGAGCCAGTGCTGCCCTGAAGGGAATCCACAGAGCTACAAAAACTCCAAAAGCATCCACAGCATTAATGATGTCAGATTATTCCTCATTCCTCCCTGACTGTTGAAACTGAAATTTCTTGAAGGGTCTTAATTGGTTTCCAAGTGCAAAGAAAGGGCACATGCTGCGCCTAAAACTCCCTCTGATACCTGGATGTAATCAGAAGGATGTATTTCTTCTCTTTTCATGCAGTTTTAAAAACAGAAGTGGTAATTGTATCCATCTGGCACATCCTATGAATATCTCTCCGCAGAGCACTCGTGCATTTAAATATTGACTCGACTGCGGGAGATGAACTGTGTTTTACAAACCGAAGGACAATGTTTGGAAGGTTGTGATGTTGATTTATTCATTTTAACAGCACTGCTGCGGCGCTCACTGAAGTGACATTAACAAGTGAGTCTGGCTCTTCACTTCTCTGTGAGTCGCCGCTGCACACTCTTATCTTCAACAAAACCGTTTCTTATTCCCAGTTCATGGCTGCTGTGAAAGGATAATAGCGGTTATGGATACCAATTTACAACGAGGTTACTAGTGTTTAAATAAGTAGATAATAATGAGAGTTAATCCGGAAGTGATCAGCAAGTCGATTCACAGACATTATGAAGTATTCACTACCTAGTTCTTCATTAATAGGGTATATCCCAGTCTGTTCTCTAGCCCTCCACGCAGTCATTCAGTACTACTGAATGATTCATTAAAGGGATACAAAGGAATGTCCTGCTGAAAACCCCCATTATCAGTTTAAGTGTACACTATATTTTGAATGTTTTCACCGCTTTATCTTGTCGTCACACAGCCCTTTCCAATGTGGAACTGAACTTATCTGAACTTAGGGAAACGTATCTACACTTACTTTAAAGCTACCAGACTGAAACCAGTATAGATTCACTTTCAGTTCAGGTCACCAACAGAAAATAGAGTGTCTGCTTGGCGACTCTGGACACTTTCACAGCTTAACTCTGCTCTCCAGGATGAGTTCTGCTCATTCGAATCCACCTGAATTATGACATTTGGCTGGACATGACGGTAGGCACTGTCCCTCTTCTGATGGGTCACTTACAACACAATCACACCTACTTTATGCACCCACTCCCTAATTTTGAACCAGTTTCGTGAAATTTGATTGAAAATGATACTGGTTACTTACAGGAAATAAATTCAGATAGTCTACTGGGGTCGGATCTAATCAGCTCTATGCAAAAACAGTAACCCTCTGAATAGCAGTGGTGGGCCGTCAGGGCCTGCAAGGCCTTCTCTGCTGGCCTAAACAGAATCACAAAGCTATATCTATTTTATAATTTAATAATTGTTCTTAAATACACTACATGTATTATAATTTATAAAAATATTTTCCCCATTATCTTATGTTCTCATTGCACAGCTACTGTCTTCCTCAGTTGCTCTGCTTCCAGTGCAGCTTGTTTTAAGTAGAGCTTTTATCCAATCAGATCTCACCTCTGTGTCTCTAGGTAGAACAGAGCCAGAGGCCTGCAGACTCACAAGTGAATCCATGTGCACTTTAAGTGAATGGGGACGATATTGTCGATTGTCATAGTGTTCAACCAATCAGATCTTTAGTTTGACATGTTGGGCGTATTCTTTGACGTGTCAGAGCTGCTAGCTGGCCTACAAGTAAGTCAGCATTAACGTGCAGCTCAGTTTTCAGGTGCAGCTCTGCAGTGTGTGCAGCGTGTGCTATGATTGGTCAGTGGGTGAGCACGTGACTATTGTAAGCTGAAACTTAAAGTAGCCATCAGAGCTTAGTCAGAGTTTTTTTTACCTAGCTTTGTTTTTTTAACACTCAATGGCTGAAGGAGGAGAAACGGATTTGTGAGTTGGGATTTAACCATTAGTCAACAAAGAAAGGAGGATGGAGTTTGTCTTTAAATGATCAGCATTTGGTAAGTCAACTGCGTTTGTTTTTTTACATCTAATATCTGAATGGCCCTTGAGTGTGCAGCAGAATGTGTGTTGCTGCAGGTCTGCTGGATTGATTTGTTGCTTTGTTGTCATATGAACAATGTGACTGGTTCTTGCGAGTTTGTTGTTGCCATTGTGTTAATTATATAGAGTTGGACTATATGCATTGTCTGTTAATTACGAAGTTTGTTAAGCTAGTTTAGCGTAGCCTCCCAGAAGTGCGGTGACTCAGCTGTCTTTTTTTCCCCTACAATTTAAGCTTCTGCATTTTCCAAATGCTCTCGTATTATTCAAATGTATTGTTCGGTTCATAAGTCTCGTACCGAACGGTTTAATACGAATACGTTAGGGGTGTAACGGTTCACAAAATTCACGGTTGGGTTCGGTACGATACAGTGGAGCCACGGTTCGGTACGTTTCGGTACAGTAGAAAACTATAAATGCCAGAGAAATGTACTTGATTTTAAAATATATTTATTCATTACAACTAACATCATGAAGTTATTCTTTGACTTTGAACAATGATGGAACTATACCTGAGTGACCCATCTTCTGGGGTGTCTTCTTAGCAACACATAAGCATCAAAAACTAAAACTGCTTCTTAATGTTATGTAGTATTGTTACTTACATCTTGTATTGTTACTTACATCTTGAAAAAGAGATTTTTAATCTCAATGTGACTACCTGGTCATTTTTTTTTTTTTATTCAAACATATTCGGTTCGTCATGCGTACCAAACCGTGAGCCTCGTACCGAACGGTTAAATACGAATACGCGTATTGTTACACCCCTAGAAACAAATAATAACCGTAGCTTGCGTGTCATAATGAGGTTATTAGGTGTTTCAACTGCAAGGACAGCACTGAAGGCCCAGGTATGAAATGCACGGCCCGCCACTGCTGAATAGCCACAACTTCCTCTGCGACATGCAGGAAATTATTTAGATTTTCAGTTTGTTAGTTCCTCCAAAAAATGTCTTTATCTATCATGTAATAAAGCCGACGTATTGCTTGGTTTTGTATTTAAAATTAAGTCAATTAATCAATAAAATAATCAGAATCAGAACCGTTTATTGCCAAGGAAGTTTGCACCTACAAAGAATTTGTGATGGCGTGTGGTGCATAACATTTAACAATAAACAATGACAAACAATGAACAGTGCAAGAAATAGAAACATTACAATTCACAATATAAAATAAAGTGCACAACAAACAGATAACAGAACTGTCAACAAGTGAAATGCTAAAAGTGTAGAGCGTGTTTAAATAAAGAAACAGGGATGTGCAGGGGAGTGGCCCATAAGAAATTGTCCTGGGGATGACAGAGTCAGTGGGGGTCCCGGGCTCTGTTAATGAGCCCGACTGACGATGGGAGGAAACTGTTCGTGTGGCGTGAGGTCTTGGTCCTGATGGACCTCAGCCTCCTACCAGATGGAAGGGGCACAAACAGTTCATGTCCAGGGTGAGAGGGGTCAGCTACAATCCTTCTTGATCGCTTCAGGGTGCTTGAAGCGAACAAGTCCTGGAGGGACGGCAGATTGCAGCCAATCACCCTCTCAGCAGAGCGAATGATGCGCTGCAGTCTGCTCTTGTCCTTGGCAGTGGCTGCAGCATGCCAGACAGTGAAGGAGGAGCAGACGATGGACTCAATAATGGCTCTGTAGAAATGCACCATCATTGTCTTTGGCAGGTTGAATTTCTTCAGCTGCCTCATGTATGTATGTATGTATGTATATACGGTGTGTGAAGGAGAGGTACTGCAGGTCCTTCCTTCCTGCTGCTGTCAGGCTTCACAACCAGCTGTGCTCCCAGTAGACACACAACACTAATGCTGCTCACACACCGGACGCATTTTTTGATTGACGCGCGTCGAGATTACATACAAAGTCTATGCACAGACGCGATGAGACCAAAAATCGCGGCGCGCCAGTCTCATCGCGTCTGTGCACAGACTTTGTATGTAATCTCGACGCGCGTCAATCAAAAAACGCGCCCGGTGTGTGAGCAGCATTACAACACTAAACATCTGTGCAATAGAAACACCCTGTGCAATAATAATACCCTGTCTGTATATACCGTACTTTCCGGACTATAAGTCGCACCGGTATATAAGCCCAACCCTCTAATTTTGAGAAGAAAACTGAATATTTACTTATATAAGCCACATCGGACTATAAGCCCAAATGCTACCCGCGATTAGCATTAGCGATTAGCATTAGAGAATATAATATATCTTTGTATCCACCTTTGTACCGTATATCTTTTCATGCTTCATACAGACATACCTACCGGTTCATGATGTGGTGTGTTCAAGGACCCAAATGCAGACTCAGGACAGCAGAGTTATATTGCAAACCAAGATGATTTATTTCTCTCACTCAAAAACACACACACCAAAAAACTCTTGAACACGTTTTGTAGAACAAGTTTTGTAGAACTGTAAAAGATGGTAATAAGTCAACTAGGAGGCGTCTCCACGCGCTCCGCACATGTCCAAGCCGGGAAGTGGTTTACGGTACCGGTAATCCCTCTGATCCAAGCCGGAAAGTGGCTGGATCGACACAGGATCGCTATTGATCGGTGTCGCCATCGTCCTCCTGTGCACTAAAACCATTGAAGTCCTCTTCTTCAGTGTCGGAATTAAACAGCCTCAGAATTGCTTCGTTCGTGCTTGCAGTCCATCTTTCGTCTGCACCCTCAGTGTCACTTTGCTCCGGAGGCAAATCCTCCCTTGAGCTTGCGCTGTCCTCCTCATCTCGCAGTAGTCCAGCCTTTCGGAACCCGTTGGTGATGGTGGATTCTTTCACACTGCTCCACGCTGTTAGGATCCACTGGCAGACTTGAGAAAAAGTTTCTCTTCTCATGCAGCGTGTCTACGTTGCTCGTAGCTCTGAATAGCATTTACGGTTAACTGGCTTGGCCAGTTGCTGCTAGCACAACAGCTATTCAGAGCTATGAGCAACAACAGTTATTGCCTCATTGCTTTTCGTTTGGTAGCCTTGAGAGACCTTAGTCTGTAATGCAAGTATGTCTGCATGAAAAGCTGTACGAAGATATATTATATATTCGCTAATGCGAATCGCGGTTAGCATTTCCCCATTGGCGGTAATGTTAAAATTAGCTTAGAAGCTAGCGAGTCGGACATGTACTGTTGAAAGCATCTTGCCGTTCAACCTTTTTTGTTAACAGTCCTAGTGAGAGGTAGGTCAAAGGTACTTCATCCATATTGTAGCGACCCTGTCAGTAACAGCTGGTAGCAGAGGGGTTGCTGGTAGCAACTGTTCTGTGTCGGGAGCTAGTAAATGTTGTGTTAGACCGGAACCGGAAGTTGCGGTTGTTGTTGTGGCGGAGGAAAGCTACGGAAAAATCCGTATATAAATCGCACCGGACTATAAGACGACGCCTCAAAGCGTGGGGTAAAAAGTAGCGGCTTATAGTCAGAAAAGTACGGTATAATATTTTAGTATTTAAATTCTTTAGTTATACTTAGTTACTGTGGATTTTGTACTTTTTTACTTATTTGTATTACTGTTGCTCTTGTGTTTTACTCTGTACCTTGTTGCACTGTCCACTTTGCTGCTGTGATCCTGTGAATTTCCCCACTGCGGGACTAATAAAGGATTATCTTATTTTATACAAATAGCTACAGTTCTAAACCTAAAGGCAAGCAAGTGGCGAGAGGAGTGTGTGGGTGTAGGAAGGGGAGAAGAGAGAGCAAGATGGCGGACGTAGTCATGTGAGTAGGTAAATGTTACGCAAGACTCCACAATGAGACACACAATGTCACGATCAGGCTTTGCCTTGTGTATTCTGTGTCTTTGTGTAGCTTCAACCTCCTCACTCTACCTGTCAGTCACTCCCTCAGCATCAACCTAACTCCCTTCACCTGTCTCTAATCAAGCACTCCCTCCTCATCTGCACAACTCCCCTCACCTGTTCAAGCCACTATATAAACCCCTGTCCCTCAGTCACTCACGGCAAGGTCATTGTTCATACCTACTCGTCCTGCCAGTAAAGGGGCGACGGTGTCTCAGAGGGTAAAGCGGGCCGTCTTTCCATCAGAAGATCGGCGGATTGTTCCCCGTCTCCTCCAGCTGGATATGATATGATTAGTTAGTGATGGGCAGGTGGCACCTTGCATGGTAGCCCCTCCCATCAGTGTATGAATGGTTGTAAATGGGTGAATGACGACATGTAGTGTTAAAGCGCTTTGAGTGATCGGAGAGACTAGAAAAGTCTGTACAGACCACTTACCATTGAGAACCGTTGTGTTGTAAACCAGGAAATGTTGAATCACTCCACCATTTGTAGCCCAGTGGTTTCAGAACAGTGCGCATAGGTGAACATGTGCGCCTCAAACCCACCCTGGGCAGAACTGTACCACTCCTGACATGTAGGATTTGGAAACCAGAGGTCATCTTCTCTCTTAGAACAGGCTGTCTCATAACAGTCCGAAGGGCCTGGTGTTTAAACTAGGGAATGAATGAAATCCTCTGGGGTTGGGGGCGCTGGCAGGCAACAAAAAGACATGAAAAGATTTTTCCAGCTACAATTTCACATGGATATACAGTTTCTATAAACGCACCTTTCACAGTTTGATTTACCTGTCAGGCTATTAGAGCCGACACCAAGCGCTGCCTGACAGAATCAAAAGAGCCAAACTGGGATAAAGAGACCGTTTTGCTTCCCCTTGCACCCCTCGTCTCCTAGTAGGAGGTGGGTTGTTAGAATGTGGCCTGCTGAGTCGGCTTGTCTTTGCTTACATGTATCAATGGGATGCTCTCCTCCACATTCTGCCACCGCTGTGCCTTTTTCCTCTCTCAAGGCTGTCTTTGGGACCGAGGCCAAGAGCTTACATTAAAGTGCATCGAATTGCATATTGTACCACGTTGAGGTTAATGGGTTCTACTCAGGATAAGCTCTGAGGGCAGCACAATCCAGGATGTGGCAATCGCAGTTAATCATATTCACGCATGTCGGGTGTTGTGAGGTCAAAGGAACACGGTTGTACTTGGGAAATGTTAATGCTTAAGAAAGATCATGGCAGAATGAGAGGGAGGGAGACGGGAGAGGGAAATATCATCCAGACTTTTAGCGAACAAGAAAAGAAAAGCAACAACAATGTAACCCAGAGCTCATGTTGCTTTACAACCAATGATTATGTGGCTGGTGATAATCAAAGAGATCATACACGGTAGACAAACAGGTGTTGTTCTGTGTCAATTCTAGTCATCCCGTCAAACACCATTAAGCTTGGCACTTTAGCATTCTGTAGGCGGTTATTATGATAACCACAGAGAAACTACCATCTGTGTTTCCAGGTGATGGCTGGCATGCAGGGTTTAGAGCCGCACTAATCCATATTCTTGCATTACAATGAATCAAACGACTGCATGTGATGGGAAAGGTGTCGCTCTCACAGATAATTATCACCCAACTCTGCGGTTCCCTCAGCTCTACAGGGCTCTGAACACGGACAGGTTACAGTCACATGCTGGTAGTCTGCTGTTATGTAAGACAAGGTTTCCACTCATAGATTTTATATTTCATTATTTTGAAGCAATTTTGAGTTTAGAAACACTATATAGATTCCACTTTATTATTAGATTGACATCCTGTTTGATTCTGCAATTTGAACTTATCTAATTCTAAATTCATTCATACAGCCCAACAATATTGCTATTAAATTGGCTATTTTGATACAATACCAAAATGAACAACTTGAATGATTTGACCCTCTCCTGTTGTCATCGAGACATTTTTCATACTGAACCATTTCTTCTGGATTTCAGTGACATTAGACAGTTAACGCACACCTTAATATTATGAGTGACAGGATTCTCTTGACCACAGGATGGATTTCTTTTTTTCACTAGTACACAGCGGTTCATAAGCTGTATAGCAAATATGGAAAAAGTCCTCGTACACACAGGTAGCGGCGATATAGCTCAAGAAAGCATAAATACACAGATACACATTCTCCCAACAACAGTTCCAGGGTGGAGGATTGTCTGCTTAAATCTTGGGAACAAACTTACTGAAGGCCAAAATATCAGCACGTCCAAAGCAAAGTTTTGCCAGTTTCAAACGCTGGTAGCATAACTAAATATGACTATCTCATATTCCTGCTCATGTTTTCTTGACTTTTTTCATGACTTGTTACAGAGACCTGTAAACACACCGTTACAGTAGTCCAGTCTGCTGAAGATAAATGCGTGGACACGTTTTACACATCCTGTTGAGGCATAAGTCCTCTAATCCTTGATATGTTCTTCAGGTGATAGTAGGCTGATTTTGTAATTGTCTTGATGTGGCTGTTCAGGTTGAGGTCTGAATCCATACCTACACCTAGATTTCTGGCTTGGTTTGTGGTTTTTAACATCAGTGATTGAAGCTGAGCGGTGATTTTCAATCGTTCGTCCTTGGTACCAAAAACTATTACTTCTGTTTTATCTTTGTTTAATTGAAGAACATTCTGGCCCATCCAGTTGTTGATTTGTTCAATGCAGTTACCCAGCCCTTGTATGGGATTATAGTCCCCTGGTGACATAGTTATGTAGATTTGTGTGTCGTCTGCATAATTATGATAACACACTTTGTTGTTTTCCATAATCTGAGCTAGTGGAAGCATGTAGATGTTGAACAGAAGAGGCCCCAGTATTGAACCTTGGGGAACACCACATGTCATTTTAGTCAGCTCTGATGTGTAATTAGCTACAGACACAAAGTATTCTGGGTCCTGAAAGTAGGATTCAAACCAGTTAAGTGCTGTGCCAGAAAGTCCCACCCAGATTTTAAAGATTGGTAGGATCCAGGTCTGCACTCGTCCCGTTTAAAGATTGCAGGAGAAGTATGTCCTGAAGAACAGCAGAAGAGAAAATATGTTTGTCATTCGCAATGTGGGTCCATCTTGATATTGTGTCTTAAAAAGGCAGGACCACTTCTTCTACTTCGATAGGACCCTATTGAATTGATTGAATTTCCCACAAGTGTGTGTGTGGTGGGGACACCTTCTTCTGTTACATTCACAGCAGACAGAACCAATTTCCATAACTAATTAAATAATTTGGGGCATGTAAACACACATCTTACAAAATCACTTTATTTAGCATCCATGTAAACAGAATCCTTTGTGAATGCATATGTTACTTTTTTGGTGACATTTATTTAAGGTATTTACAAACGTCTATATTTCCATTTAAAATAAATAAAATTCATAGTATTCTAAAAGGATACAAATGCATGCACACTGCTGAAGTGTTATATGTCTGCCAAGGACACAAGTCTCATTTTGTAACCACGAAATCTGATGACAATGTGGAGACGATGCATAAACATATCAAGAAATATGTGTATATGCAGGGTAGTGTATGACCTGTTCATTATCCTGATAGCATATCCAGATTACATTTTAATACCAGCTGTAAATTCGATTTTTATTTAACTTTTGAAGAATGACATCCAGGAGAACCAAGCTCCAGGTCCATTTGTTGGGCCCTATTAACTTGAATAAAAAGCTTTGTCTTTTATTTGTGTGTGTGTGTGTGTGTGTGTGTGTGTGTGTGTGTGGAAAGTATATCACACAATTCCATCTGCACATCCAAAATCGATACTGTGCAATCCACTCACAATCTACTTTCCAAATGGCCTTCTGTGAACAAAGAAAACAAGAATTAAACTAAAGTGAAGGGCCTGCTATAGGATTCCCTGAGGGGGAACTCTTCCTTTTTATTTGATGCTATTCATCCACAGTACACTTTCTGCAAAATAACTGAAAAAGAAAACTGTTGAAAAACAATTAACAAATCATACCCTTATTTGGATTATAAGGAGGGAGTTTTGGAATTGCTGGTAATGCTGTCCATTGTAATTCATATGTTGGAGGCAAGAGTGGATGCTGCTTCATCCAGCATTCTGAGCAGGTTTAGTGCAGTGAGCCCAAATACACACATGGGAGCCTCTCAGTAGACGTACTCAAGCACCGCCGATAGTCATCACCCACTTGAACCCTAAAGTTCTTCCCCTACCCACTGATGTTCATGGCTTTGATGCCTGCAGGTAGGTGGCACCGGTCAAAAAAATGTATGACATGCGGTTTTCAGTCAGTGTTGTTTCCACCCAACCTTAACCCTCAGGTCACTTAACCTTAACTTTATGTTCTCAGCAAAACATCAGACTCATAGGATATCACCGTTCATTTACATTTCCTGCTGACAGTTACCATTCCAATAAAAGCTTGCTTCCTCTGCATGTTGACAGTAGTAGAATTATAAAATGCAGAATTTAACAGCTGATAGTATAGACAACAGTGTCAGCAACACCTGTAATCAGTTATCCATGTTGAATTAACCTGGTAGTCGATCGATAATGAATGAATGAATTTTATTTATATAGCGCTTTTCACAGACATAACATCACAAAGTGCTTAACAGAGCAGACATTTAAAAGCATAAACACAATGTGACCCTAGGGTCAATAAATTACATACACAGAGAAAAATAATAAAAAATAAAATAAAAATGTAAAACATATTTTAAGAGCAGGTCTAGGACATGGGTTTACTTTTTACTCAAACGCCAGCCTAAAAAGGTGGGTTTTGAGCTGGTTCTTAAAAGTATTCACAGTATCTGCGAGGCGTAGAGTTGCAGGCAGAGCATTCCAAAGGCTCGGTCACCACGGGTCTTAAATCGTGTGCGTGGGACTGACAGAAGACCTAGAGCGTTTGACCTGAGAGTGCGGGCGGGTGAATAGGGGTGAAGTAGATCAGCTACATAAGTTGGAGCCTGACCGTGAAGTGCTCTGTAAGTGATGGTGAGAATTTTGAAGTGTATCCTAGATGCTACAGGGAGCCAGTGGAGAGATCGGAGTACGGGGGTGATGTGAGACCGTCGATTTGTCCTGGTGAGCAATCTGGCGGCAGCGTTTTGGATGACCTGCAGACGGTTAAGAGCAGATGCACTGAGTGATGTGAAAAGTGAGTTACAGTAGTCAATGCGAGAGGAGATAAGTGTGTATGATAATCTCTAATTCAGTTGTTGATACTACAGATCTCAGTTTACTGATATTTCTTAGATGGAAGAAACATGACCTGGACAGCTGCTTGACATGAGGGTCAAACGACATGGATCGATCAAAGAAAATCCCAAGATTGCGCAGGTTGCAATGGGCAGCAGAGGAGAGTTTACCACAAACTGTAACAGCAGAGATCTGGAGTTGTTGACTGGTTGGTTGAAAGTGAACCTTGTGACATGAAGTGACGGGACGATGCTCGTGGTCCATGGTTATTGAGCAACATCTTTCCTGGTCTTGTGCCTGGGTGGGATTCTCACTGCATTTCCTACCCACTGTAGTCCACTTTTACATTAGTAAATGGAGTTAAAGGAATGCTCACCACTTTCATGTTCGTGTCACAAGTATTAAGCTATAGAGTCAGGAGGTTACTAGCTTGTTTTATCAATTCAACTAATTACAGGAGCTCTATGGAAGTTTTAAAAAATGCCTACCATACTTTTTAAAGGAACGAAAAGCTTCCTTCAGCCCATTGTTGTCTGCATTCGCCTAACTTTACTTTTAATGTTATCAAAGAAAGAAAGATGTTCTTCACTCATCTTAATCATTTTTACAAATCTCCCCCTGGGGATAAATAAAGTACATATCTATCTATCTTAACATGGTCCTAAATCAATACCAGAGTACTGTTTTATTAATTAAGTGGTACACGACTTGAAGCGTCGGCCTTAATTTGGACTCTGGTCCCTGAGGGCGAGATGCAATGAGTTCCACAAAAGGTTCCATAGTCCCTGAGGAAGGTTCCTGCGTTTGAAAAAAGATCATCATGATTTTCCCAAATGATGTGCAGTTTTTAGGGCATTCTATCATTTCAAAATGTTTTTTTAAATCGTGCATATTAGCTGCTGTGAATGGGAATACATCTCTCCAAGGTTGGGGCATGAAGTTTGGTGTGAGCATCTGAATTCTTACGTCCGTCTCCGGCCACTGGACGTGAATTGCACACAGTTTGCATTCAAGACGCAGTTTTACGTTCACACAGTACTGTGTGATGAGAGAATACTCTCTCATCACACAGTACTTGTGTGATGACAGAATACCCTGTCAAGTACAGCCAAGAGGTTTGACTGCATTCCCAACAAAGCAGTTTAACCAATGTGAGCCATATTTTTCTCACAAGCCAATCAGAGCAGATTGGGCTTTTTGGGAGGGGGCTTAAAGAGACAGGGGCTGAAAAGGAGCATTTCAGACAGCTGGTGTATACAGGTACATTCAGATAGACAGTATGAGACAAAAATATATATATTTTTAACAAAAGCATGCAAACATGTTCTAGCAGAAAACCGAAAGACAATATTGAACCAGAAAATCAGCATTATGACCCCTTTAAAGTTATGTCTGCTTCGTAAAAACATAACAGTAAATCTTACTTATCCAGAAATTTGTGTGATTAGAATTTGAGAGTGACATTTGAGTATTTTGGCAGATATAAATACATTTACAAAGATAAGGTGTTCAGCCGTATGTTGACCTGTGTTTAGATGGAGGAATGAAGGGAGAGCCATGATGCTGCGGCAACTTGGGGCCAAACCCCGGCGACAAGTCTTTCGGGGAGCCGGTTACCTGCATCACGCTCAATCCTCCTCCTGCCTTTCCACGACGGAGGAACTTTTCTTAGATGCCGCCGAATACGGCAACGCTCCTGAAGTGAGGCGGATGCTCGAGGAGCTGCCGGAGCTCGATGTCAACTACATGGGCCAGAATGCACTGCAGCTGGCGGTTGCCAATGAGCATTTAGAGGTGACTAAGCTCCTACTTAGGAAGAAGGACCTCTCTAGAATAGGAGATGCCTTGCTGTTAGCCATCAGTAAAGGCTACCTCCGTATAGTGGACGCCATACTGAGCCACCAGGGAGAGAGGCTGACCAACAGACCCAGCCAGGCGGACACACACGATGACTTCTTTGCATATGACGAGGAAGGCACGCGTTTCTCCCAAGACATCACTCCAATCATCCTGGCCCTCGCAGTGCCATGAGTATGAAATGGTGCATATACTTCTCATGAAGGGGGCCACGTGGAGCGGCCCCATGACTACTCCTGCCAGTGCAGGACCTGCAGCGAGCAGCAGAGGCGTGACTCGTTCAGCCATTCGCAATCCCGCATCAACGTGTTTAAATGTCTGGCCAGCCGGCATGTCTGTCCCTCTCCAATGAAGAGCCAGTGATGGCAGCTCTGGAGCTGAGCAATGAGCTCGCAGCACTGGCCAACATTGAGAAGGAGTTCAAGGTCCTTAGTTCAATGCACCTTGTTTAATATTCTATTTACTGTGACAATAGCTGTACATCATGTCGATTAAAAGATTGCTGTGAGAGGATTTGAGATTTGTTTTTGTGTTATTGGTGATTCATCAAAGTATATGAATAAGGAGATGTTGCCTTTGTCTGTTCTAGAATGATTACAAGAAGCTATCCATGCAGTGCAAAGACTGTGGTGGGAGTCCTGGGTTTGTGAAACACAGAGGAAGTGAATGCCATCTTAAATGGGGACAGTGAATCATGTCAACGCTCTGAGACCTTGGGCAGACACAACCTTATCAGGTTAAAACTTGCAATAAAATATGAAGTTAAAAAGGTAAACGTGTGAGAAAAGCACTTTCATTTTTTGTAAGGATTAGAATTGATGCACTTGTTTTCATATTTAACCTTGTGTTTTCTTTTGTGTCCTTAAATAATCCTTAAAACTAACCCTTGCTCTCCATCTCTCACTCTCTCTCACACACACACACACACACACACACACACACACACACACACACACACACACACACAATGAGGCTGTGCCTTTAAGCCACGCAGTGCTGCACATTGATTGGTCAGGAGAGCCAGACTTACAACCTGCACTCGTTCAAAGTGGAGACTTAAACATTTATAAGACTGAAGGCAGCCTACACCACCGTGTAATCTATTAATCCTCGTACACTCCACACTCATGAACACTCTGTCTCACACACACACACACACACACACACACACACACACACACACACACACACACACACACACACTCTGACTCACAGGAGAGTGGAATTTGATCCATGAGATGAGGGGGTTGATCAAGCGGCTCTTCAGATTCCGTCTGCAGATTGGAAGAGTTCAAACCTCAGCGAGGCCGGACCACAGCCTCAGTCTGCTGCTTCTGATAACAGGGAGGGGGATAGAGGAGGAGGGGTTAAAGGTTGAGGCAAACTGAGCAAAGAGAGGGGAGGATAATAGATGTGGTTCTGGGCAGACAGACCACACTTGGAAGAAGGGAACTGAAACAAGGATCAATAGAGTATGAAAACAGCAGGTGGACTTCACATTCAGCTCGTCCTTTATTCCCTCATTAAGATCTTATCGGACATCAAACCATTGCGTTCTGACAACAAGCTCATCATGGAGACGATATGCTCCGACTGCTTGCTTCTTGTGTTCATGTTAATGATAGAAAGGGCCGTCAATCACAGGAGACATGCCAGAAGGAAACACAGGGCGGTGAAAAGGGGAATGTTGATTTGACAGTTCAGTACGATGAAAGCATTGATGTGGTCATTTACACACATGCAGTCTGAATTTTGTAGTTTTGGCCATCACTTCTTTCAGTTATGGAAACATTGTGCTCGCCAAAGTAAATGCTGAAATCCTCGTGTTAACATCACTGCAACAACACAAGGATGAAGGAAACCAGGCAGACATGAATAGGGCGGCCGTGGCTCAATGGTAGAGAGGGTCGTCCGGCAACCGCAGGGCCAGTGGTTGGATCCTTGGCTGCTACATGTCCTGTGCCCAAGTGTCCCTGAGCAAGGCACTGAACCCGGGGTGCTTCTCAGCAGCAGCTCCCAATACGCTATGGATGTGTTGAATGCAGAATTTACATTTCATGCATGTACAGTATATGTATATGACGACTCGAGTAAAATTTTGTTAAGTCATATCACTTCAGCTTTACTGTGAACAAGGTATCGATGGAAATGATGAAAACGAAATGATGGAAACGAAACAAAACCTGTCTTCGAGTCTTTCGTGCCCGGGTCTAGAAAAAACACAAATGTTATGGTTTTCCTTACCATCAGCATTCTTCGATTTAATGCAACGTGTGATTGGCCCACAATCTCAGCACCTACAACCCACTCAGCCGGGATTGTAGCTGGCTAGTGTCCAGTAGCCAGTGGTGGGCCGTGCATTGTATACCTGGGCCTTCACTGCTGTCCTGCAGCTGAAACACAGCTACGGTTATTATTTGTTTCGTGTAAAAATGAAGCTCAATACCGATAGTGTATCTATCTGCAGAGAATACGCCGAGACTGCGTCTCCTCTCTGCTCTGACTGCTGCTGTGAGAGTAGCCGCCTGTGAGTGCTTTGGGGCGGTGGAGGGGTTCACGACGGTGCAGAACGTACGAGCTTTAATGTCGGAGTCACAACACCAGCAAACTCTCCAACACCAGAACAAGTCGCTAGTAACTTTTGACAAAAAAAAGTCTCCATGAGGGTTTGGAAAGTCACCAAGTTGGCAACACTGGCACCAGCTAAATATGTCCCCAGAGCAACATTGGACATAATAATAGTTCCTATCACATATAAAACCAAACAAAAATCCATCTTCATAAAAACAAGTTGTACTAATAATAATAATAATAATAATATATAAACAAGCATATTAAAGCTGCTGCAGATGTAAAAACAAGAGCAGTTCACTTACCAGAGCTGCTGTTCACTATTTAAAGACAAAGTCCATCCTCCTTTCTTTGTTAACAAAGAGTTTAATCTCACGGTTGTTCAGTACATCCGTGTGTTTCAGTTCCAGTAAGAAGTCCTTCTCCATTCATGGACGCCAGTGAAGACAGTGGAGCCTCCCCAGTTGTATTTCTTGAATACGTTTTAATGTGCTTGAGGCTGAAGATGTCCGCTCCACAGAGGCAGCAGATTTTTGGGATTGTCACCGCCCAACACGTCAGGCTAGCCCACTGACCAATCACGTACTTGTAGGCCAGTGTTGTGGACTATTTCCTTTAAAAGTTCAGGTGAAGTTGGTTTTATCCAAAGTGCTCAAAATAAACAGAGTCTTGATGAATGATCAAAGTTTCAAAAAATAAATTTAATGTTTGCAAACAGAGAACACAACCACAGCCACGTATCACAGTGAAATGTGCTCATGCTCCAGAGACACAGAATCAAAAAAAGGTATTTATACAGAGAAGACAGATAAAGGACAGGAGACTGAGGGAGGAAAGGTGGGGGCCTGTCCCTGTGCGAACCTTTCACTGACATTAGGTCGACAGAAATTGTCTAGTCTAAGAGATTACGGAAAGAACACGCCAGTCGCTTGATAGAATAAGATAGAAAGTGACCTCTGTACCAGAACAAATATGTCAATGTGTTCAGACATCTAAACGCCTATGCAAATGAATTTTCTAACATCAACATATCACACAGAAAATGTCAGGACATGTTAAAACATTTTTTACCATTACACCAGCTAGCAGCTCTGACACGTCAAAGAATACGCCCAACATGTCAAACTAAAGATCTGATTGGTTGAACACTATGACAATCAACAATATCGTCCCCATTCACTTAAAGTGCACATGGATGCACTTGTGAGTCTGCAGGCTTCGGGCCTCTGTTCTTACCTAGAGACACAGAGGTGAGATCTGATTGGATAAAAGCTCTACTTAAAACAAGCTGCACTGGAAGCAGAGCAACTGAGGAAGACAGGAGCTGTGCAATGAGAACATAAGATAATAAGATAAAATAATTTTATAAATTATAATACATGTAGTGTATTTCAGAACAAATATTAAATTATAAAATAGCTATAGCTTAGTGATTCTGTTCAGGCCAGCAGAGAAGGCCTTGCAGGCCCTGACGGCCACCACTGCTAGTAGCTAACAGTGCAAAAGGACCTTACTGTGTTTCCTTTGGGGTACACGGGAGGATAGGCTTTGCAGATCACCGCCGCAAATTGCGCACTGTAACGCTAGCAGCCTCGTGGGGAGGGGAGGGGGGAGCTGCGCTCATGTGATTGGTTGACAATTAGAACGTTGAAAAAAACGCATTTGCGGGAGTCTCATAAAACCCACAAATAAATGTGTAGCGATCCACAAACGAATATAAATTAAAGCTGCAAGCAGCGATGAACGGGCCCTCGCCATGCGCGCGTCGGCGTGCCGGCGGGACTCTGGCCTGCGCGTCCGAGAACGTCCGCGACCGTCGGACGGCGCGTCCGCGAGCGAGACGTGTTTGATCCCGCGTGGACCGCCTGGTGCCGGAAATGACGCTTTGCAAATAGTCTGATGCTTCCTGCGTCCGCTGCCTGGCGCTACAGAACTCGTACATTATGTAGCTCTATATCAAGTGTAAACCACATTGTGTAAAAGTCACGTAAATCGGATGGTGTTTGTCAAAAAACGCAGATTTCCTTTCGCCAGCAGGTGGCGCTGTGAGTATTAGGGAAAATTAGCTTGGAGACATCCTCAGGCCATGAGTGTTATCAAGCATGTGAAGTTTGGGACCGTTTGGAACAAGTCCAGCTGAGTTACATCAGACATTTCCTTTAGCCAGTAGGCGGCGCTATGAGGTATTGAATTTTTTTCAACTGAAATATGTTCAAGCTTGAACGATTATCATGCATAAGACGTTTTGTGCGGATTGGACAATGTACCTTGGAGTTATAAGAACTTATAAGAATTTATTTGTTCCAAAACAGTGAGGCAAAATGGCCGCCACGCCACGTCAAGGTTCTTCGATGAAAGCGCGAGATTTTAATAACTTTTAATCACAAAGGTCTTAAGAACATCCTGACCAAAGGAGAAGTTGATCGCATAAATTCTCTAGGAGGAGTTCGTTAAAATGCGAAGGCTGAAATCTGCAAAAAGTGGCAAAAATGCCAACTTCGCGGGTTTGCTGTAGCGCCCCCTAGTGGTCGAATGAAAAACAATTGTCAGGGTATGTTACCACATGCGATGTGCACATATGCTGCAAGTTTTGGAATTTTGGGGCAAACGGTTGAGAAGTTATGTTTATTGATATTAAGCCACGCCCCTAAGACGTTTATTGGTCCATATCGTCTAAACGCTAAGACGTATCAAAAAGCTTTCAATAACTTTGATGAGGTAGGTCCATTAATGATCCACAACAAATTTGGTAGCAATCTGACCCAGAATCTCAGAGGAGATAGCAAAAATGGGTTTTACACTAAATTCAAAATGGCAGAAAATCTAAGTAGGCGGAGCTTAGGGGTCTGAGAGGCTTTTTTTTTAGATCTAGCGGATTGGGACATGTGGGTCAAATTTCAAGTCAATCGGACATACTGGCCGAGGGGCGTCGCCGGACCGATTTGTAGGGGGCGCTAGAGAGCCATTTCTTTACACAGAAAGACGCATCCATTGTCAGATGGCCATTTTCACCAGGCCTGACAAGTCCCCAAAATTTGGTGAGTTTTGGAGGACAGCAAGTCCCCCCCAAGCAGTCACAAGCGCGGCAAATAGGAATAATGAATAATAATAATCCATGAAATTTCAATAGGGCCTTCGCCAGGCCGACGTTGTCGCCGGCTCGGGCCCTAAAAATTCACACAGAAATACATACAAATGCAGAAATATATTTGTGATGTTTTTTTACATTTATAGAATTTATTCGTGTGTGCATTGGAATATATTTGTGAATTGTTCTGTGTGCTTTTGCAATTATTGAGAGTGATCTGACCCCAGACATCAGTCCCAACAACAGCAGTGTCTATGCAGAGTGTTCATTGGCCAAACAGGACTGTGATGAAGAGCCAAACACACCAGGACACATAGATAGCTTTAGTCTGAATCTTTGGTCAAATGTAAGTAAAACACTTAATCCAGTTACGTCACCTGTAGAACCTCTTTAGTAGGAGCTTCACTTCAGAGGTTTACTGTCTCAAACTGCTCTCAATGTTCTCTTAGAGGATTTTCCACCCTGACAGGAACACTATTCTGAAGAGTCCATCAGAAGCTGTTCTACCCAGCGGCTCACACTGTTTCTAACCCTGGAAAACTCCAGCCTGTCTGCCTGAACGTCTCCATAGTGTGGGGAGCGGGTGCAGGCCTAGACAAGGTTATAGAGGAGCCTCTCTTTATTTATCCACCCGAGCTCTGTCAAGGCCCCCCCTCCCAGGATCCTTTGGACCTCCCAGAATAGACCAGCCTGGGTGAGTTGGCAGCCCTGATTACACCCCGTACATTTATCAGTTTCCAAGGCTATCATTACCCCCCCCGGGGAAAGTTGTGAATCCAGCTGACAGGTGCGGGGCAATGTTGAGATTATTTATAATGACGGCTCCACCTCCGAATCTGCCGTCATTGGCAGCTGTCCTCAGGAATATGTTACAGCAACACACAGGCAGGCATATACTTTTAATGGTGGAGAAGGGTTGGAGGGCCAAAGCTCGAAAGAAACACACAAGCGCAATTAATTAAGTTAATGATTTGGGTTTGGGCTGCTTTCTTTTGTTCTGCGATAAGCCTGATCCTTAAAAACAGACACGTCACAGCAAGTTCATCATCGATCCAGGTTTCAGAATGGACTCCTTCAGCTCTCATAGCAGGACAGTACCGTCACCAGCAGCGGTGATGGGATGTTCATGATGGGACGGCCCTTACTAAACTTATTTAAACTGATACTTGTTGTTAAAATTCATACTGATGGTTTCTTAAATGATTTTGTGATTTTACAAAATAATGATCCTTTTGAGAAAAATGATCCTCAAAGGCAAACCACATGACACATCCCGGCCATTACTTACAGATTCATTACAAAATCAAATATGAGAACAATTAAATAAAAATGTTTGTACCAATGAGTTGAACAAATAGTGCAGTATGTTTCAGAAAGGCTGTGATGAAATATTGAGCCTCATTATAACTCTCAGGGTGTTTGAAATGTAGAGATGACTCATCTTGCTGTATCTCTATCTACAGGTGAAAAGTAGCACCACACCATGCTACGTTTCCTCTCTGCCATTCTCTCTCGTGTGATGTGGAAGTGTGCGACTGTGCACTAGGTTCTGTGTCAGATTGGTTTCCAAAGTCATGTGACACGGGCTAGTCTGAGCGGTTATGGCATGAACATGAATCAGAAGTGTTGAAATGACGCACGTTTGCATTTATATGATTTTATTGTCGATGTGTTTTTAAAGGAAGCGATAACAAATGAGTAGCTTGTGAGTATAGACACCACAGTATGGAACCAGCCTAACCCCACCCCATGAACGAACTGTAGGTGAGTCTGTTGTGTCAAACTAAGCCATGCTCGGTGCCTATAGGTGCCGATTCCACTGCAGCATGAATCAATCGGATGGAACAAACTGATCATTATCATTATCAAATTGATCATTATTATTACTGTGTATGTCTCTTGTATTATCTCTTGTTTAGACTCTTGTGTCTTGTCCTTGGCAGTAGGGACAGACGGGTGACGCAGGGAGAAAAATAGGTTTGAGGTAAACTGTTTTACCCCTGACTTGTTCAAGCAAGATGTCTGCGCTCCCAGAAAAGGTAGAAATTGTTGATAAAATGTACTGAATGGTCAGAAGTTATTGAGGGAAACATCAGATCATGAAACACAAATCTTTCTAATAAATGAAGAAAGTTGTTTGTGGTCCTTTTGTTGTTCAGACTACAATGAACATTTATTTAAACCAGACGGTGAATCAGAAACCTAATCAAATATAAACAAGTTTATTCTGTGATCTGTCTTCACTCTGGTGTTAAACTCAGTCAGTCAGTCCGATCAGCTGCAGCGTCCAATCACATGACTGATTTTTTATTTTTTTTTATTTAAAAGGGACCATGTACAGTTTAAACATAAATGTCTCCATTCGATGCACTGTACCAGATTGTAGCTTAAGCTAATTTGCATCTGCAGTCCCTTGACAGGTCAAAGAAGGACAAGACAACAACACAGTTAAAGGAAAAGACAAGATGAACAATGAGGGGGCGTGTCGGCCGTTAAAACACTTCCTGGAAGTCTGTTCTCGTGGGTCCTCCTCATGGCTCCTCCGAGGTCCCTCCTCCATCCTCGCTCCTCAGAGCTATGTTAGAGCTTTGGGAGGAGCGAGGAAACGACACTTAAGAGAGTTGAGAAGTACCCAAAGGCAGGAAATGAAGTGCAAGACACAGGGAACATCTCAATAAAACAGAATAAATAACTAAATCAAAACATAAATCGTGACAGGTTCACACAGACATTTTTGCATCATAACATTTCCAGCAGATCATATCTGTGCTGTATCTATTTTGTGGAGGATAATACCAGGCTTTGGGCTGTTAAAAATTCATTTCAGCAGTGTATTGCTTTCTGTGATGCATCTGTGTTTTTTCAGTTGAAGTGTGAAACCGATTCATCCATCCTCTGCAAAGCCCCTCCAACTGGATTGCTGCTTAAGGCAGCCTGCTGGCTCTGCTGCTTCAGACCGTATAGATAAGCTGCTGCTCCTGTAACAAAATGTGTCATACTGTATATCTCACTTAAAAAAGGTCAACACAAAACGAGGATTAAGGACACAGGATTTGTCTTTTTAGATACATTGCAGCTGTGAAATGATGCAAATCTCTGTAGGCCAAGAGCTGTCTAACATAACATAACCTAAACTAGAAAAAGCATTTCCTGCTGAAAATGCGTTGGAATGCTGAAAACTGAAATTAATTGCAAAAACATTGCTGAAAATAGATATCCAATTCAAAAACAATTGCAAAAAGCTGAATAATTCAAAAAGTTTAAAGATTACAAATATGAAGTTATATCACCCCTCTCCTGAAAGAGCTGAACATTTTGATATTCGAACTGTTTCTGTAGCTTAAAAGAATTCCATCGGTAGTGATATTTGTTGTAGTAGTACTAGAAGTTGTAGTTGTAGTAGAAGTATTATCAATGTCATCGTGACATCATCCAACTGTTTCCTCAGCTTGAGCAGCACTCTCCATGACAAGCAACGGTATCGCCACCTTGCTGGAAACAATATAATAATGCCACAAATCGCTATGATCCAACAATGTGTATTGTCATACACATTGCCCAAATCTATGGCCCGGGCCGTGCCGTTTGTATTACAATAGCGCGCTGAAATCAGGTGTATTCTATATGGCATAATAACTGATGGATGATAGTCGTTCATATGCAAAGCTGAGGAGGATGAAGGTAAATGCTTGACGATCTACAGGACATTCATGACATTCAATCCATGTAGAAAGGAGATGAACAGGGACCATCAGGTTTTCTATTTAATGACAACGCAGAACAATCACAGATTTAAGCAAGCTGGTATGTGAGGGCTCACTGTAGACTGATAATGGATTATCTAATGTCTCTGTATACTGAATATATAAAGTCATGTTCCTATAGGGCCTGCATTATATTAGTGGATTACTACAGAACGATACTATCAGCATTATATGAACAAAGGTTATTTGTACATTAAGGTCTAATTCAAGATCACAAAGCTTGTGTATAATCATGTCTATTGGTCACTTTCTGTTACAGATTTACACATTGACACATAAAGTGGCCAGAATAATAATTGAACATCTTTAGCTGCTGGTAAAACTAACAAACCGTTATAAAACACGCTGACTGTAATGTTACCACAGCTGTTTGCTGTGGTAACATTACAGTTTCAGAGTGTTTTATAACGGTTGTAATTGTTGTCAGGATAGTTTGATGAAAAAGACTAGTTTTATATGAGAAATAACCTGTTAATTAGCTTAGTGGTTTATTGTCAGTTTAATAGAGAGATGAAGTCACGCCCTTTACAGTGTCCTGTGGGACTTTACTTTATAACTCGACAGTTCAATCCTTGGCTGGGACGTGTCATGTGTCGAAGTGTCCCTGAGCAATACACTGAACCCCTAACAGCTCCCCGGGCGCCTGTCATAGTCAGCCCACTGCTCCCGATATACAGGGATGGGTCAAATGCAGAGACAAATTTCCCCTTACCGGGATCAATATAGTATAATAAATAAATAAATAAGAACGACTATGTATAGCAGCTTACGGCGAGAGATAAATGTTTATTTCATCCAGTTTGAATTGTGCTATGAATTACACATATGTTTGTGAATTTAATATTTATTTTGCAAGTCAAGAAAGTCTCAGATTGTCAGACATTTGTCGTATCGTTTAGCTTTGTGTGAAACCGAATGAACTAATCTCTGGTCTAGCATCATGCACGTCAGCTGCACGGCCGTTACCTTGGCTTGCTAGCTAGCTCGCTCGGTAACTTAGCTATATCCATCCACACATGTACCTTATCATACATGATGTGTTTTATTCTGCTACTGTTCTTATCAGCCGGGAAGTAGAGAACAGGCAAGGCCTGTTGTTCATGCAAGTACAGTCTTTTTTAAGTATTAGACTTCAACAGTTTGACGACAAAATATTCCTTTCTTGACTTACGAATTAATATTTTAAATTGACAAACATGTGTAATTCATTCAGAAAATTCCGTAATCACGGACGCTGACAACGCATGTAATACATGACTTCATTCTTCACTCGTCTTTTTAATTCTTCACAGTTAATTTGTTTTTTTCGACCTCTGGCGTTTCTGAGAATAATGCGCGCACAGCACATGGAGTATAATTGGCTCCGTTCATGCTACGAGCTCGCACTACAACACGAAGCGAGACTATGAACAGTTTATAGTCCCGTAGTAAACCGGAAGGAGCCGTATGACGAACGTTAGCAGCTATGCTAACAACAATACAGTTTTTTCTTTGGTTCACCGGGAAAATGTTTACTCTTCTTGCTTATTTTGAACCCTGTTTGAGTTAGAAACCACTTGTAATGCCATTGTAAAATGTGGAAGCTTCATTTTTAAAGTTGAGTATAGAAGCACACTGTGCTACTTACCGGTCAATGACTCAGATAACAATGTGGGAGGCCTGGTTTGTTCCGTAGTGAAGTTAAGATGAGGCGTTTAAGGGTACTCGGAAATTCACGCACTCTAAGCTGCGCAATACACACCCATTATAAAGTCAGAAAAGGGCTGAAAAATCATAAAAGTTAAATTGCTGCAGTTCAAAAGTTTAAAAGATATCAGAAAGCTGTATGTTCCGGCAATAGTTCAGGGTTTTCTCAACATTTGAAAGTTGAAATGGTGTCTGTAGCTGAAAGTATGAGGAAGTTGAAGGATTTGAAAGTTGAAGCAGTTTAAGAGGATTTGAAAATCTTCTCCATAGAAACCCATTCAAAAAAAAGTTGCTAAAAGCTTAATAATTCAAAAAGTTTAAAGGTTAGAAATATGAAGAGATATAGCACCCCTCTGCTGAAAGAGCTGAACATTTTGATAGTTGAACTGTTTCTGTAGCTTAAAATATGAAGGAGAAGAAGCGTTGCGACAAACAGGGGGACGGAAGAAATAGTGGAACTAGAAAAAGCATTTCCTGCTGAAAATGCGTTGGAATGCTGAAAGCTGAAATTAATCGCAAAAACATTGCTGAAAATAGATATCCAATTCAAAAACAAATTGCAAAAAGCTTAATAATTCAAAAAGTTTAAAGATTACAATATGAAAAGTCATATCACACCTCTCCTGAAAGAGCTGAACATTTTGATATTTGAACAGTTTCTGTGGCTTAAAAAAATTCATCAGTGGTGATATTTGTAGTAGTAGAAGTTGTAGTAGAAGTATTATTAGTAGAAGTATTAGTAGCATTAGAATAACTACTAGTGGTAGTATTAGTGATATTTGTAGTAGAAGTTGTAGTAGAAGCATCAGTAATTAGAAGAAGTAGTCGAAGACGTACTATCAGTAGTCATAGTAATAGCTGTAGTATTGGTCGTAGTATTTAATATCACAGTAGTAGTAGTAGTAGTAATAGTAATGGCAGTAGAAGATGAAGCAGTAGTAGTAGTAGTACTAGTAGCAGTCGTACTAATAGCTGCAGTAGTATTACTACTTTTAGTAGCATGAATAGCAGTAGTAGTAGCAGTTGTCGTATAAGTAATCGTAGTAGTGGTAGTAATAGCAGTAGTGGTAGTAATAATATTGATGGTAGCAGTAATAGCAGTAGTAGCAACAGCAAAAGTTATAGTAGAAGTAGTAGTAGCAGTAGTAGTAATACTATATTAGCAGCAGCAGTAGTAGTTAGAGCATTCATTTTTTTAACAAAAAAGCCAAATTTTGAGCTTGTTTAAATACAGTTAATCCATGGGGCTTTTATTTTGAAAGGGTGGGGCTGGGTGGGGGAGGGAGGGGGAGAGGAGACATGATATAATGTTTGACACACATAAACAGGTTATTAAATTACAGGCTTCATCACAAGCAGTTCAGTTAGAATTCACTCTCTGGGGCTTTTATTTTGAAATGGGGTGTGGGGTGTGGGGGAGAGGAGACAGAATCATAATGTTAGATAAACACAAACCGGTTATTAAATGACAGGCTCATCACAAGCATTTCAGTTAGGATTCATTCTGTGGGGCTTTTATTTTAAAATGGCATGTGTGTGTGTGTGTGGGGGGGGGGGGACCTGAATGACTGTATGAGAGAGAGACACACAGCGAGATAGAGGGAGAGGAGTGTATGTGCGCGTGTGTGTCTGTGAGTCTGTGTCTTTGTCAACATCACTAATTACTGGCTCAATCGCAAACACCTGTGTGCCTGAAGCCATTTGAAAATATTCTCCATAGAGATCCCATTGAAAATAAAAACCTTAATAATTCAAAAAGTTTAAAGGTTAGAAATATGAAAAGTCATAGCACCCCTCTGGTGAAAGAGCTGAACATTTTAATAGTTGAACGGTTTCTGTAGCTTAAAAAATGAAGGACAAGAAGCGTTGCGACGGAAGAAATAGAAGTTGAATAAAGATTCGAAGAACAATTCTTCGAATCAATTGTTTCGTAATTGTTTCGTAATTGTTGGAATGCTTAACAGCATTCCAACAATTACTGTCACTGAATTTGACATTCATGTCACAAACACTAAAATATACAAATACCATAGTGTGTCAGTAAAGTAAAATTGGAGCATTAATCTTGAACTCTTTATATTGTTAAATTTGACCTCATTTATTTATACAGACTTGGTTAGGATTTTCTGGATTAACATTTGCTAGGATACTGTGAAGTCTCTTCTTTTGGTGTATAATTATAAATTGAACATTTTTGAAGGATTTAACCCCAAACTCTTCTGTGAGTTAATTTATCATACCTAAGTGATTTTGATTACTAAAAGCAGATAGGTTTCATCCATTTTCAGATCCTTTTACCAATAATATTGAATTTAATATCTTGGTTTTGTACAATAAAAGTAAACAATGCCAAGGAAGGGTAAGAGGTCTCAAGCTCAGAGGCTGCGCTGGCAGAGGTTCAATGACTGTGCAACAACGACTGAAGAAGCAGAATGTGGTGGTCCTCAGAGCAGTGGAGAAGTAACTATGTCTGCAGCGTCTCATGCTGGAAGTGTGGAACAGGGAGGTCAGCCTCATGCATCATGTGTACCACAGGTTTCTTATGCAGATGTAAAGAGAGGACAACACAGTGATGAGTCATGTGAGGCAGGACCTTCTAATGTCAACCAGGAAAATTCCAGAGGTCAAAGTGATGGGTCATGTGCACCACAGGTATCTTATGGTGATATTGTAAAGAGAGGACAACACAGTGATGACTCATGTGAGGCAGGGCCTTCTAATGTGAAGCAGGTAAACCACAGAGGTCAAAGTAATGTGTCATGTGTACCACAGGCATTTGCAGCAGGACCTTCTCATGCAGACTTTGTAAACCTGGGAGATGAACATGTCCGTGCATCCCGCAGCCAGGCTTCTGTTAAATATGGCAGAACCAGAAATCAGCAGTGTACCTGTAACTCACTAACCTTTCTTGCATTCCTTCATGAGAATGAAAACATCACCAAAACAGACCTCAACCTTGTGTTGGGTAAAGGTAACACGATGTATAGAGAGACAAGGAAAAGGGTCGTGGATCACATCTATCTGACTACCGATGAGCTCCCTGATGAAGTTCCTGCACGCAGGTTGACACATTATGTGGACATGACGCAACTTTCTAGGTACGGCACATTAGGAGAACCTTTACCTGGAACTGTTGATAGCTTTCTGGACCTGGAGTCAGGACTGAGCTGCTTGTTGTCAGATGTGAAGTACGCTTTGCTGTTGATGAGACTGTTGTGCATTGCAGTATTCAGAACCAGGTCAGGCAGATATGGTTTCTTTGACCCACACTCCAGAACAGCCAGAGGTTTGCCCCTACCACCCGGTTCACGTACTCCTGGTACCGCTGTCATGGTGACATTCACACGTCTCAGTGATATGATTGACAGGCTCAAGAAGTCCCACAGAATGATGGGCACACAGTCCTCCTGTAACTATGAGTTAAAGCCTGTGGAGTTTTACAATGTGAACACAGTCAACCTGAATGATGCTATCCCAAACACAGACTGCAGACCTACAGCTGTCACTGAGGATGAACCTACTCTGTTGGATGAAGCTGTTGATGAATCAAACTCACCGACTCTGAAGACAAACACAGCCGCTGATCGTCCTGAGAACATTTTACCTGAAATGTCTCCTCACACCACAGCTGTGAAACAACCAGAGGTCCTCATCCGATCATTCCCATCACATGATGCTCCTCACAGTGAATCAGAATTGACTGCTGAAGTGATAAACCCTGTTCTCAGTGATCCCTCTGATAACATATTGACAGAGTCCGGTGACATCACGTTTACATCATCTGTGAGACAACAAGAGATCATCTTCCCTGATACCCAAAATAAACCAGAACCCTCAAGTGAATTCAGTTTCCATCCATCACATGATGCGTCTCTCAATGAATCAAACATTTCTCCTTCAATAATAAATACTGTTGCCAGTGAACTCTCTGATACTGTGTTTCAGGAAACCATCTGTAGATTGTCAAAGTTTAGTAAACACGAAAGGAGTAAAATGAAGAGAAGACTAATGGTCTCTGAAAAAAATTCACAAAGAAAAGAGAATCAGGAAAGAAAGGGAAAAGTGTGCTTCAAATAAAGCATATAAAGGAAATAAAAAATCTCATACAAGGAGGAAATATCAAAACAATCCTGACTTTAGACAAAATAAAATAAATGATACAAGAGACAGTGTATACCTTCAGCAGAAACGGAAAAAATAAATTTCCACGCGTTACAAAGACGATGATGATTTTAGACAGAAAAAAAACCAGCAATTTACGGCTCGTTACAGAAACGATGATTTTAGAAAGAAGAAAACCCAGTATTTCACTGCTCTTTATAAACACAGCAAAGACTTTAGAGAGAGGATAAGATCTCAAATCACTCAGCGTTATGCTGATGACCAAGCATTCAGACTAAGACACAGACAACTCATGAAACAACGAATGAAAGACCGATATCAAATCAATACTACATATAAGAGTATGAAAAACATGAGATGTGCCATGAAAATAAAAAGGAAATACAGAGTGATAAATAGACAAACAGAAGAAAGTGACAACAGTTTGATCAAAGAGGCCATATCTGTTTTCAGGTCACATATAAAGGCTGGTCCCACTTATGTGTGCACCGTCTGTCATAAAGCATAATTTCCAAACCAAGTGAGACCCTGTAAAAGGTTAAACTATGTCAAAAATCCAGACATGGTTGCAGCATGCCTGACAGGAAAGTACGTCCATGTTTGTGATGAGTGCAGAGATGAACAGTGCAAAGTGCCTGATGAGAGGAAGGAAGAGTGGATTTGTCACACCTGTCATACTCATCTTAAAGATGGAGCCATGCCAACACTCGCTGTAGCTAACAACTTGGAGCTCGCTGACATTCCACCTGAACTGTGTGATCTCAACATATTGGAGAGACATCTCATTGCTAAGTGTATAGCCTTTGCCAAAATCATTCCTCTTCCCAAAGGTAGACAGAAAGCGATACATGGTAACGTGGTTTGTGTTCCGTCTGAGGTGCAGGAAACAGTGGAAGCGTTACCCAGACTGAGAAGTGAGTCCCAGGTCATGAGAGTGAAACTGAAGAGACGATTGTGTTACAAAGGTCATCAGCTGTTCCAGCTGTCACCTGGTCTAAACTAGTGCAGGCGCTGCATAAACTCAAACACATTCACCCACAATACCAGGACATAACTATCAGAGATGAGCCTGAGCTATGTGACCCAACACTTCCTGATGATGATAATGATGAGGATGAGGATGAAACAATATGATGAAGCTGATTTAATGGGAGAGAAAAGTGCACTGTGTGAGGCAGAAACTGAGGCTGAAGGTGAACAGGATCTTGACATGTTGTCATGTGATGGTGAACAACCAGAGGAGCAGAGAGATGATGCAGAACAGGAAGGTGACATGCCTAACGGTGGTTTTGCTCTAGAATCATGTCTTCAGCCATGTGATGTTTCAGAGGAGATTTTATGTTTCAGTGAAGGAATCTACTTTGTTGCCCCTGCAGAAAGAAACAGTCCTGTTGGCTTTTTCAGAACACCTAAACTGGAGGCGATGGCTTTCCCGGTACAGTTTCCTACTGGTCAAAAGTGGTCACACTGGATGAGATGAGACGTATTAAAGTAACACCCAGCAGTTACTTCAAAGCAAGGCTTTTCTGTACTGATGATCGTTTTGCCAGAGACACAAATTATTTGTTCTTTGCACAGTTTGTGACTGAAATACATTTGGCTACCTCCAGCATGACAATACAGTTGAGGAAAGGGAAGCCTTTGACCAGAGATGGACGAAGAATAACTTCTGGTATGCTGCAGAATAAACGAGAAGTCGAGAGACTGGTGAGGAATAAAGATGCAATCAGATTCATGCAGCCACTGAGAGGAACACCAGCTTATTGGGAGAAAACTACAAGAGATGTTTTTGCCATGATCAGACAGTTGGGAACCCCCACATTCTTTTGTACATTTTCTGCAGCTGAGATGCGTTGGCCTGAAGTGATTGAGGCAATAAAAAGACAGCAAGGTGAAGAGGTCAAAGTTGAAGGGCTCGACTGGTCAGCAAAGTGTGACATACTGAGAAGCAATCCAGTGACAACAATGCGCATGTTTGATAAGCGTGTTGAGGCATTATTCAGAGATTTGCTCTTAACTCCTGCACAGCCTCTCTGCAAAGTTGTTGACTACTTTTACAGATTTGAGTTTCAGCACAGAGGAAGCCCACACATTCACTGTCTCATATGGGTAGAAGGTGCACCTGTGTTTGAGAAGGATGATGATCAGATTGTGACGGATTTTGTGTCCAAATACATCACAGCTCAGCTGCCTGACCCACATTCACAACCTGAACTGTACAAGAAGGTCACAGAAGTGCAAATACACAGCAAAAACCACTCAAGGACATGTTTCAGAAGTCCCAGCTCGGGTTGCAGATTTGGATTTCCCAAACCACCTGCCAGAAACACAATCATAACGAGACCTGATGAGAACGTTGATCTACTGCAAGTGGAAATGGCAAAGTCAAAGCTCCAACCACTGAACTTGTTGCTGAATGAACCTGAAACTGCCTCACTCAGTTTGCAGCAGCTCCTATCTCGATGCGATTTAACACTCCATGAGTATGAACGATGCCTCAATATGATCAACAAATCTAGTGCGGTGATACTGAAACGTGAGCCAAAAGACTGCTGGGTAAATGGATATAATCCAGATCTACTTGAAGCCTGGGATGCCAATATTGATGTAAGTTATATTCTCAATGCATATTCATGCATCATGTATCTCACCAGCTACATAACCAAAAAGGAATCTGGACTTTCTGATTACCTCAAAACAGTCATTGAGAACTCCACCAGAGACAACGTCAATGAATGTGATGAAATGAGAGAAATCATGCAAGCTTACTCTAAAAAGAGAGAGGTCAGTGCTCAGGAGTGTGTGACTCGTGCCTGTGGCATTAAGATAACATAAGATAATCCTTTATTAGTCCCTCAGTGGGGAAATTACAGGATTACAGCAGCATCGCTCACAAGTAATAAATGAAGATAAAAAAATCAAGTAGTATAAATAGACTAAACAGTAAACAGCAGTAAAAATGACAGTAAAGAAGAATACAAAATATACCAGTATGTACAGACGGAGTAAAAATGTGAAATGTAAGATAATACTTAAACGTATTGGATATTGCACAGGATTGACAGTAAAGAAGACTATTAAGTATACCAGTAAATACAGACGGAGTAAAATGTAAGTGTAAGGTAAATACTTAAACGTATTTGATATTGCACAGGATTGCACGGATTAGGTATTGCACCAGGTGAATGAATTAAGTGTTGCAATGGTAAAAAATGTTTTAACATGTCGTCCTCATAGTTTATTATGATATGTGCTGTTCGAAAATTCATTTGCACAGGAGTCTGGATGTCTGAACACATTGACATATTCGTTCTGATACAGAGGTCACTTTCAGTCTTATCCCGGACGAGCAACCGGCGTGTTCTTTCTCTAATCAACGGCTCTTTCTCTGAGCATAAACATTCTCTTGGGAACTATGGTCGGTGAAGGTTCGCACCAGAACACTGGCCCCCACCTGTGTTCCCCGTCTCCTCTGTCTTATCCTGTCTTCTCAGTGTTGCCTGTATAAATACCTTGTTTTGATTCTGCGTTTCCAGAGCATGAGCACATTTCACTGTGATACGTGGCTGTGGTTGTGTTCTCTGTTTGCAAACATTAAATTTACTTTCTGAAACTTTGATCATTCATCAAGACTCTGTCTATTTTTGAACACTTTGGATAAAACCAACTTCACCTGAACTGTTAAAGGAAATTTTTCGATTACAGTGTTCAAGTGTTCATGTTCAGTCCAAATGTTCGTGTTCAAAGTGTTCAAAGTGTTAGTGGTCTCCCGAGAGCAGTTTGTTGTGCAGCCTGACAGCAGCGGGGAGGAAGGACTTGCGGTACCTCTCCCTCAGACACCGGGGATGAGTCAGCCGGTGACTGAAGGAGCTGTGCAGAGCTGCCAGAGTGTCCTGCATGGGGTGGGAGGCGTGGCTCATCAGGGATGAGAGCTTCGCCATCATCCTCCTGTCTCCCACCACCTCCACAGTATCCAGTGGACACCCCAGCACGCTGCTGGCCTTCCTCACCAGTTTGTCCAGTCTCCTCCTGTCAGCTGTCGCGATGCTGCTGCTCCAGAAGACCACTCCATAGAAGATGGCTGATGCCACCACGGAGTCGAAGAAGGTCTTCAGGAGTGCTCCCTGCACCCCAAAAGACCTCAGTCTCCTCAGCAGAAAGTGTCTGCTCTGTCCTTTTTTATAAAGAGCGTGAGCGTGGTCTGTCCAGTCCAGTTTATTGTTCAAGTGAACACCCAGGTACTTATATGAGTTCACGACCTCAATGTCCAGTCCCTGGATGCTCACCGGTGTCTGAGGAGGGCGTTTACCCCGGCGGAAGTCCACCACCAGCTCCTTGGTCTTGCTGGTGTTGATATGGAGGCGGTTCCGCTGGCACCATCTTAAAAAGTCCTGGTTTAGTTCCCTGTACTCTCTATCATCATCTGCGGAGATGAGGCCGACGATTGCAGAGTCGTCAGAGAACTTTTGCAGGTGGCAGTTGGCAGAGTTGTGTTTGAAGTCCGAGGTGTAAATGGAGAAGAGGAATGGAGCCAGAACGGTTCCCTGTGGGGCCCCTGTGCTGCAGGACACCCGATCTGACTCACACCCTCGTATCCGCACATACTGTGGACGGTTGGTGAGGTAGTCCAGGATCCATGTAGTGAGGTGGTGGTCCACCCCGGTCTGCTCCAGCTTGTCCCTCAGAAGCAAAGGCTGGATGGTGTTGAAGGCACTGGAGAAGTCGTAGAACATGACTCTCACAGTGCTACCAGTCTTTTCCAGGTGAGAGAGGCATCTCTGCAGCAGGAAGATGACGGCGTCATCCACCCCGATGCCGGACTGGTAGGCAAACTGAAGAGGGTCCAGGGATGAACTCACCAGAGGGCGGAGATGGGCAAGTACCAGCCTCTCCATGGTCTTCATTAGATGGGATGTCAACGCCACCGGCCTGTAGCTGTTGAGGTCCTTGGGCCGCGGGTTCTTTGGTACCGGTACCACGCAGGACGTCTTCCATAGCTGTGGTACTCTCCCCAGCCTCAAGCTCAAGTTGAATATGTGCTCCGCTATCCCGCACAGCTGGTCTGCGCAGGATTTGAGGAGCCTTGAGCTGATGCCGTCCGGACCCGTGGCCTTCCTCGCCTTGATCCTCCTCAGTTCCTTCCTCACCTGGTTGAGGGACACTCGGGGGGGTGGGGTGCTGTGTGTTGGAGTGGGGAGGTGTGGAGGGGAGCAGAGTGCTGTGGGAAGGGGGGAGGTGGAGGGGGAGGGGGTATAATAATCCACAGGGGATGCAGATGATGGGGGTTGCAGCAGCAGGGAGGTCTGGGTGGGGGGAGGGGTGGATGGCTGGTCAAACCTGTTAAAAAATAAGTTCAGCTCATTCACCCACTTTTGGTCCCCCTCAGGCTGTTGGTTGGGCCCCTTGAGCCCAGAAATCGCCTTGAGGCCCTTCCAGACCCCGACGGTGTTATTCTGCTGCAGCTGGTCCTCCATCTTCATCCTGTAGACATCTTTCCCCTCTCTGATCTTCATCCTCAGCTCCCTCTGCACAGTCCTCAGCTCCTCCTTGTTGCCAGATCTAAAAACCCTCTTCTTCTCCTTGAGGAGGGCCTTTATCTCCGGAGAGATCCAGGGTTTGCCGTTTGAGAAACACCGTACAGTCCTGGTGGGTACGGTGTTCTCAACACAGAAGTTAATATAGTCCGTGATGCAGTCGGTGAGACCGTCGATGTCATCCCCATGGGCATCACTGAATACCTCCCACGCAGTTGTCTCAAAACAGTCCTGCAGAGCCTCCTCGGCTCCATCGGTCCATCGTCTAACTGTGCGGGTCACAGCTGGCTGTTTCTGTGCAAGAGTTGTGTACACAGGCAGGAGGTGCACCAGGTTGTGGTCAGATCTGCCCAGGGGAGGGAGAGGTGATGATATGTATGCCTCCTTGGTGTTGGCATAAAGAAGGTCCAGTGTTTTCTTGTCTCTGGTGTGGCATTTGACATACTGGGTGAATGTGGGCCGAGTGGAGGACGGAGGGGCATGATTAAAATCCCCAGAGAGAAGGAGGAGGGCATTGGGGTGTTGCGTCAGTAGCCTGCTTGTCGCTGAGTGGATGACGTCACAGGCCGCTTCGGCGTCAGCAGAGGGGGGGATATACGCAGCCACCACGATAACGTGCGAAAATTCCCTAGGCAGATATTGTGGCCTCATGCTAACCGCTAACAGTTCAATGTCCGCTGTACAGATCTGCTCCTTAACAGTGACGTGCCCAGAGTTACACCATCTATCATTAACAAACACTGCCAGGCCTCCTCCCTTCCTCTTACCGCTCTCCGTTGTCCTGTGATGCGGAACCCGTCCAGAGTAGCGTGTGTGTCCGGTGTTAGCTCGGTTAGCCACGTCTCTGTAAACACCATGATGCTCGACTCCCGGTATTCCCTCTGAAGATGGACGCTAGCTCGTCCATCTTGTTGGGCAGAGACCTCACGTTTCCCATGATGATGGAAGGGGGAACGGGTGTGTAGCGTCTTCTCCTGGCGCGACGTTCTGCCCCCGCTCGGCATCCCCGTTTCTTCCTCCTCAGCTCGCGGGGAACAGTGGGTCTCTCGGCGGTTAGCACCGCCGCGTCCCGGAATGCTAACAGCTGGTCCCTATCGTAAACAACAAGTCCATGGCTGCACGCTGGATCCCCAGACACGGAGGTGAAAATAGCGATAAACAGCAGGTAGACCACGACAAGCTCGACGTGTCTAGCTGCCATAATGCACCGATTAAGAACGGTAGCTAGTGTAAGAAAAAAAGAAGCGAAAGAAGTACAAAAAATAACATAATATAAGAAAAACGCTAAGTAGTGAGCCGGAGCTGCTGTAACAGGCAGCCACTCGCGCGGCGCCGGAACCGGAAAAAAAAAAAAAATGACATGGAGAAGTGTTCACGTGGTGTCATATTCATACCGACAGATGACAACGCACTGAAAATGAGTCGCCCCATGTCTTACCTAGAAAACACAACATCAGAAAGTGTAAATGTGTGGATGACATCTTTGAATGACAAATACAAAGCCAGACCTGAAACACCAGATTTTGAGGAGATGTGTTTGGCTGATTTCGGAGCTACTCGCAGAATTGTCTATGGACAGCAGAAAAAAGGTAAAGATGTGTTGCCACTCCTCAATGAGATGGGATTTGTGCAAAAGAGGAAAAACGATAAACCTGCTATCATTAGATTTTACCGCTGCTCACAGGAAAAATATCCTGAGAAGTTCTATGGCACATGAGTGAAACTGTACCTTGCTCACCGATCGGACCAAGAACTGAAAAGACCGTATTTCCCCACGTACGAGTCCTTCTACAACAGTTGTCTTGTTCAACTACGAGGTTCTGACCATCCTGAGTATGTCAAACACATTGTGAAACGAAACAGAGACAAATATGAGAAAAACACTGAGGAGATTGAGAATGCAGTCGAGGAATTTGAACAGAACAGAGGCGTGATTGATGAATGGTGTAATCTGGCGCCAGAATCTGAAGTAGTCAGGTTGGAATGTATAGAAGAACTGGAGGCACGAGAGCCAGATCATGAAAATGTACAAGAGAATGTCCCAGAATACAGTAATCAGGATAATGCTGTAACAGAAGTCAGAGCCGTCAGAGAGCCACCTGTCTTAGACCCCACACTGTTACGACAGATGTATCAGAACCTGAACCCGAAACAAGCATGTGTATTCTATGCAGTTAGAGACTGGTGCATAAAGCGTGTCTGTGGCCTAAATTCTGAGCAGTTTTTCTATTACATCAATGGTGGTGCTGGAACAGGAAAGTCACATCTCATTAAATGCATCTACTCAGAGGCATCTAAGATACTGTGCAAACTGCCGAGACATTCTGAAGAGGCTGACATATCAAACCCCACTGTCCTGTTGACTGCTTTCACTGGAACTGCAGCATTTAATATATCAGGTACAACACTGCACTCTCTGCTCAAGCTACCACAAAGTCTGAAACCTCCATTTCAAGGACTTGGCAACAAACTGGATGAAGTCCGATCAGAACTTTTAAATGCTGAGATCCTCATCATTGATGAAGTGTCCATGGTGTCAAAGCCCCTGTTTGCTTATGTGGATGCGAGACTGAAACAGATCAAAGGCAGCCACAGACCCTTTGGAGGAATGTCAGTAATAGCTGTAGGAGACTTTTATCAGCTACCACCAGTGCGACAGTCCAAGACCCTCTGTATGTATGAGCCATGTGAGATCAAGCTATGGCAGGAAAACTTTCAGATGATCACTCTAACTGAGATTATGCGTCAGAAGGATGATGTTAACTTTGCAGAGATGTTGAACCGGATCCGTGTGAAAGGAAAGTCAGATAAGTTGTCTGAAGCAGACAGAGCTTTGTTGTCACAGACCATCACTGAACCAGCACTTTGTCCAACTGATGTACTGCACATCTTTGCAACTAATAAACAGGTTGATTCACACAACTCAGCAACATTAGCTCTGCTCCATTCTCATATCACCAAGATCGATGCAGATGACTACAAAAAGGACCCACGAACTGGAAGAATGGCCCGACAAACCAAACCATACAAAGGAAACAGAAATGAGTTACCAGATACACTGAATGTAGCTGAAGGTGCTTGAGTCATGCTCACCAGAAACATAGACGTGTCTCAAGGATTGGTGAATGGATTGTTTGCTACTGTTGGGCTCTGGCACCATCATCAGGCTGGCTCAGCCCCTCACAGGCTCCGTCCTGTACACAAGCTGACCTCCGATCTGATCCTGCACCTTTTAAGATGACCCCGCCTCCGGTCAGCGCTCAAGCAGACTCTGTATTGGTCAACAAGCAGCGTCCCGCTGTGCAGACGGACCCGTTTAAAAGTGCCGTGCATCCACAGATCTTCCTCTTCGTTCTGGACTCCGTCCGGTACCTCATGAAGATGCCCTGAGGACCGATCACCCTCAACTCAGCGACCACGTGCCATTTCGCCGGCCGAAATAGACCACGCATATTCTGAGTTATGGCCCTGAGCCCGCGAGAACCCCATCCGCTCCGCCGCTTTTTCTTTCGTGTAGACGGTAGCATCTTAAGGCCCATCCCCCAGTTTGTCTAAGTCCCTCGACTACGCCATCTGGTGGTGTTCAGCGGTAGTACTCTAAGCCCTCCCCCTTCACACACAGTCTCACCCCCCTTCTGCTAGTTTGGCTGGCGGCCATCTTTGTAGTCTCTGACTGAGTGTTAAGGGCCCCCACCCCCCTTCCTTTTATACACAGACATACACACACACACACACACACTTATATACACACCCTCCTCCCCATTTTATTCATTTCTTTAGATATTAGGCACATAAAATTGTATGATGGCGTTTGTTGATTGTGATGGTAATTGATCTGATCTTTTATTATTTTAATTTAATAAACTCGAGTATACTTTAAAGAGCAGTCGTCTGTGATTAATGGTGCATATGTATGTGATGATCTGTATGTAGTAGTCTGTGCTCGAACTCAATCCTTCACTGTCACTGATGAGTGACTACTAATTATGAGACTTAGTTTTATCGTTTGGTTATCGGTCCCTGTCCGCAGGGTGGTGCCCCGTTATTATTAATAATCATTAATAATTGTTATTCACATTAATAATTCTATTGATGTCAAGAATTCAGTTTCTTAAAAGCTGATAACTCAAACACGCCCCCTATTGATCCCAACACTACACTAGTCAGGGTAATAACCTCAGAACAAAGTGGTGTTGCACATGTCACTATGCTTGGGCTCAAGATGGATGATGAAACCGCTGGAATGAATTACCGTAATAGAGCACCAGGCAGACCTGATGATCTAGTGTACGTAGAGAGAGCAGAGGACAATCTGAAACAGAAAGGAGTGGTACGCAGACAGTTTCCTGTTCGACTTGCCTTTGCTTGTACAATACACAAGGTTCAAGGTATGACAAGGACATCAGCTGTAGTCTCACTAAAACACATTTTTGAACCTGGCATGGCTTATGTAGCTGTCAGTAGAGTGACCTCTCTCAGTGGACTGCACATGCTGGATCTGGATGAGAGTAAGATATATGCCAACCCAGCAATCACTGGAGCCCTAGAGACCATGAGACAAGTCAGATTGGATGACATGATGCCACTTCTTCAAATCCAACAGACATCGAGCAGACATGACACTCTGACCATTGTTCCCCATAACACAGAAGGTTTGCCATCTCATGTCAATGACATCAGGAGCCATCATGAACTGTGTCTTGCAGATGTTTTGTGTCTCACAGAAACTCACCTTCAAGGCTCCTTTGTTGCAGACAGTCTCCATATAGAGGGCTACAATATGTTCAAACGCAACAGACACCTGTCCTACACAAATGTTCCAGAAATGGCCAACAGACGTGGCAGTGGAGTTGCTGTTTATGTGAAAAGCCACATTCAAGTGCGTGAAAAACAGTACATCCATAATGTAACTGATCTTGAGTTTGTGGCTCTGAAGGTTGAAGCCCCAGTGAGTGCACTGATTGCAGCTGTATACAGACCTCCAGACTACAGTGTGAGATCATTCCTGTCAAACCTGGGAAGCCTTCTGGACTCATTGGAGATCATGGACTGTCAGCCCATCATTGTCTGTGGTGATTTCAACGAGAATCTCTCATCCAACACAAGTAAGCCAATACTTGAGCTCTTTCAGTCCAGGGGATATGCACAAGTCATCACTATTGCAACCACAGAGAAGAACACACTGCTGGACCTCATTTTCATCTCTCAGCCACAACATTGTCTCCACTCTGGTGTGATGAAAACCTATTACAGTTATCACAACCCGGTCTACTGTGTCATGTCCTCTAGCAGTCCATAAAGGTATCAGCTGAGTTTTAAAGGTCAAGAAAAATGCAAAGTACCTGTAACTAAACTTAAACTAATATTTTCAGTGCAGAGATTAAGAAAATAGTTTATTATAATGTAGTGTATAAATAATACAGCATAACAGTGTGTTGATAAAACATAACTCAATGAAGTATAGACTAATCGAGATGAACAAAAGTTAGTGATATATGTATTAATGACACATTCTGATGACGAAATTATTGAAAGTTACAATGATGAATTCAAAAAGAGTATATTGTGATGACTATGTTTACTGAGAATGATGTATAGAATATAACAGACTTGCAGAGATTTAATTTATCAAGAGTAATTCACGTAAAGGAAACCTAATTATGTGGTCACAAGATACGTTGGACTTTATTTAGTGAGTTGAATGGAATTTCGTTTGGTAATCATCTTTTCACAGTATTGGACAATATTATGGGTAATATTCTTTCCAGGTAACCATATTGTTTCGAGCTATATTTCCAACACATTTTGGCCTGTGCATTTATCAGGGTGGGTTTGGGTCAGGGTTGATAAATGCACAGGCCAAAACTCTTTCAGCAGCTGTATACAGCATTGTATACAGCTGCAAACATTTAGCGTAGCAGACATACATCAGAAAGTATGTGTTCTAGATGTAACACATACTTTCTTGTGTAATGATACCTACCAGCTGAAACCCCACATTTCCATCCCAATCACTTTCACACTCTAGCAGGGCGGATGGCCTTGCTAGAGACTGTTACTCATTTAGGTTTTCTTTCCCCTGGACCGGAGACACAGTTCTCCTGTGTCCTCTGTAAAGCTAAGTTTCCTTTCTGATGGACAGAAGGACACCTGCCAGCCTTGGCCTCACCTCCTTCAGCACTGTGAGGATCAGCTCACAGCAACCGAGACATGCTGCAACAGGCCAGAGACTGCAGCACTAACTGAACTGTCAATCAACGGAGGACTTATCACTGTTGGATCACATAGATAAACATTTTACTTCCTGCTTGTCCCAGTCAGTCTTCAAGGCAGAGGATGACAAAACACCTGCCTGCCTTTGCCTCACCTTCTGTCTGGCTCTGACATACTGGATCAGCTCAAAACAACCAAGACATCATGTCACCACAGACCAGATGCTGCAGCACCATCTCAACTGTTCATCAACAGTGGACCCACCACTGCTGGACCACGAGACACGTGTTCTCCCTGCCAGTGTCGAGGTTTCTTCACAACAGAGCATAAGGTATAGTTTTCTTATTTCATATTTGATTTACAATGTTTTGCTTAAATTGTGTGTGCATTCATTTATTCCCCTTGTATTAATGCAACAGTTTAAATAACACTGATGTTACAGCCAGTATAACATTGTAATTTATATCAACTTCTTCCTTCAGGTCTTCCTCCTCTGTGATCCCTCCACTTCACAGTGAAGACACTCAGGACTGCACAGAGAGCTAAACATATAGAAGAAGCTGAACAGAAGCTGCAGCCTTCCTAAACGTCTCCGTGTGAAATGGCACTGGACATACATGGTGTCCTGCCCTGCAGCAGAATTCAAGGTATTTGATTATTGTGAATTATGTAACTTTTTAACATGTTTTGTTTCAGTCTTCAGTTTATTACAATAACTTTCTGTTTTCTCTTTTCAGGACCTGCTCTGTCCTCCTTCCTTAGCATCACCATGTGTGCATCCATTGCTGTGCACAGTTCAGTTCAGTAGAGACTAACTACAGTTGATCCTTATGCAAGTGATCATGTATACGGCTGCAGGGAACCAAACTGCTGCAGATCCATCATCAGTCATCACTGTCACAGTGACAGTCACTCCTTTGTCCAGCATCAAGCTCCTCCCTAAACAAGCTGTAAAGGTAACAATATGTGTTACTTCCTTAGTACAATATCTCTCTTTGACCACAACAAAAAAAAGTGCTTCTACAGCCACTGGACAGGTCAAAGGTCATAATGTTTCAGTTCTTTGTATTATCACACTGACACTGAGCTCTGTTCACAGTTTGGTTTGTGTTAAGAACAGACAGATTCAACAAACAGCAACATACACTACTGACACATGGACAGAATGACTCTTAAAACAACAGGACACCTGTTTATTTTCTTTGTTTGATCTCTACCTTATTTGGTCCAACAATGTATGTTTATTTTATGTTTTATCACAATTTATATCTTTTACATTATTGTATTCTATTTATTTATTCATGTCATCCTTCCCTTTTCCTATTAATCAGTTTTCTAACAGATATATGAAAGATTAAGGATGAAAATGTGTCAGTTAGTTCAATTGCTACATGCATATGAACTAATTAACCTCGAGGAAAGGACACATTTTTATCCTAATGTCATGAGTCATTAGTATGGGGTTTCAGCTGGTAGGTATATTCAAGGTTTTTCACATGTGTATACCTAGCCTCAGGGTAATCTAAACCCTATTGAAAATGCATACAGTATATGTAAGCCCAGTGTTAAAATGTCAGACTGTGGAATCCAAGCTGAAGGTATTGTCTTCAGAATGTCGAAAACACATGACTTGGTTCAAAGAGTCTTGTCAAAAGATTTAATTGGAAAACTAATCTTTACAAGCTCGTCTTCTAACCTTGAGTCAAACTAGTGACTCTAACCAAATGTTCCTTACAAGTAAGGAAAACCCAGCATTTCAGTGAGGCTCAGTAAACTGAGCTTACTGTTGGGATCATTTAAATGACAATGTTGACAAGACTGGCAGTCCAGGGCTAACTTGAAGTCTTGAACTACTGGGAGTATGAAGCTAGGTCTAAGCACGATGTGAAAAGCCTTTGATTGTAGGAAATGAGAATATTGTAAACTGTTGAAATTGTGATATATTTGTTTGTCAATATCAAACACAGGGCTCAATGTACAGAAAGCTCTGTGTTGACAAATTTGCCCCTCTTGCTATGATGGTTTTTTAGGCATGAAATATGTAAAATTGTGTAATTTACCAATGAGAATGATGTATCCCGTTACTATTTATCCATGAATCTTTACTAAAGTTCATGAGCAACACAACAGTTCTTGTGTAATGTGCTTATCATAAAAAAAAAGATATAAGATGGGTCAAATAAGGTTGTGTGGACAGATTTCAGTGACCCAACAACGCATATTTTGAAGAAACAGCACACACCTCAAATACTGCTGCATTCGACACGGTCGACCATGCCATACTTCTAGAAAGACTAAAAATCTGGGTGGGACTCTCTGGCACAGCACTTAACTGGTTTGAATCCTACTTGAAGGACCGAGAATACTTTGTGTCTGTAGCTGATTACACATCAGAGCTGGCTAAAATTACATGTGGTGTTCCCCAAGGTTCAATACTGGGGCCTCTTCTGTTCAACATCTACATGCTTCCACTAGCTCAGATTATGGAAAACAACAAAGTGTGTTATCATAATTATGCAGACGACACACAAATCTACATAACTATGTCACCAGGGGACTATAATCCCATACAAGGGCTGGGTAACTGCATTGAACAAATCAACAACTGGATGTGCCAGAATTTTCTTCAATTAAACAAAGATAAAACAGAAGTAATTGTTTTTGGTACCAAGGACGAACAATTGAAAATCGCCGCTCAGCTTCAATCACTGATGTTAAAACCCACAAACCAAGCCAGAAATCTAGGTGTAGTTATGGATTCAGACCTCAACCTGAACAGCCATATCAAGACAATTACAAAATCAGCCTCCTATCACCTGAAGAATATATCAAGGATTAGAGGACTTATGTCTCAACAGAATTTGGAAAAACGTGTCCATGCATTTATCTTCAGCAGACTGGACTACTGTAACGGTGTGTTTACAGGTCTCTGTAAAAAGTCCATCAGAAAGCTGCAGCTGATTCAGAACGCTGCAGCTCGAGTCCTCACTAAGACCAGGAGGGTGGATCACATCACTCCAGTTCTGAGGTCTTTGCACTGGCTTCCTGTCCAACAAAGAATTGACTTTAAAATCCTGCTGTTGGTTTACAAAGCACTGAATGGTTTAGGGCCAAAATACATCTCTGATCTGCTGCTACCTTATGAACCATCCCGACCCCTCAGGTCGTCTGGGACCGGTCTACTTTCTGTTCCCAGAGTCAGAACTAAACATGGAGAAGCAGCGTTCAATTTTTCTGCTCCACATATCTGGAACAAAGTCCCAGAAAGCTGCAGGCCTGCTGAGACCCTCAGCTCCTTTAAATCAAGATTGAAGACTTTTCTGTTTGCTGCTGCCTTTAATTGAACCACATTCAATTAATATATTAATCAATTTCCTGCATTTCTGCATTTTACCACTGCATTTTATTTCTTACACTGTTTTTTTTAATGTTTTAATGAATGACCACCAAAGTGTAGCCAAAAGTCCCGTTTCCAAAATGGCAGCCAAAGCGGAGTTGCTCGCCAGACCCAACCCAACGAATGTTTCAACTGTGGCGAAACTGGTCATTGGTATAACTACTGTCCTCACCATTCCAACCGGGGAGGTCCTCGGCATCGAAGCACAGGAGGGAGGGGGGACGTGACTCATTCGGCACCTCAGACTGACGTGATGCGGGGGAGGGAGACAACGCGCGGACGAGGGGAGCGGCCTTCCCCAGGCCTCTGATGCAGGGAAGTGATCCACACACACACACATGCACGACACACTCAAACATACATTTGCTCGCAATGAAGATCTGCTTCGCACGCCCAGAAACACACGCACACATACAGGCACGACACACTCAAACAATCTTTCCTCCTGTCCCCTGACACACACACACACACACACACACATATACTCCAGAGCACACAGGCTGCTCTCCTCCTCTGTGTCATATCCCATTTGGAGCAACAGCGCCTGCTCTTATCACACACACACGAAACACACACATGCAATGTTTTCATCACAATCATTCAAAAACATGCCGACCACTGTTAATTGTTGTTGAAGGGAAAGAATTGTTATTGTTATGGGTATGTTTATTCACAAGGGGTTTCTGGTTTCACAGTAACTGAAAAATTGATGACGAGTGTGCACACTGACTGACTGACCAGATTGGCTCTGCTCTATCTAACATAAGGCAACAGGTCGCAGCTGCCCTCCCGAGGCCGGCTGAGGGACCGCTCCACAAGCTGAAACCCGGTGACTTCGTAGTGGTGAAAGACTTCAGACGAAAGAACTGGAGAGCACAACGCTGGTTGGGCCCATTCCAGATTCTCCTCATCACCCACATGGCAGTAAAGGTAGCTGAGAGAGCAACTTGGGTCCACGCATCACACTGCAAAAAGGTTCCGGACCCAGGAGAAGCTTCAGGTGAGCGAACACCTCCTACATCAAGTGTCAGCCAACCGGCACCACCGAAAGCGACCCCTCAAGACAGAGGCAGAATAATCCTCTGGGGTCTGTTGAGACAAAGGCAGTCTACCCTTTGTTCTCTAGTTTAGTGTTTTTACATTTTTTACTATGTTTAATTGTGGTTATGTTGTAACCAAAAGAGTGGATTGTAATGATAAAAAATGTTTTAACATGTCCTCCTGACATTTTCTGTGTGATATTTTGATGTTAGAAAATTCATTTGCACAGGCGTCTAGATGTCTGAACACATTGAAGAAGTAGTAGCCTAGTATCAGTAATAGCTGTAGTAGTGGTCGTAGTATTTAATATAACAGTAGTAGTAGTAGTAGTAGTAGTAAAAGTAATGGCAGTATTTGAAGTAGTCATACTAATTGCTGTAGTAGTATTAGTACTGGTAGTAGCATGAATAGCAGTAGTAGCAGTTGTAGTATAAGTAATAGTAGTAGTGGTAGTAATAGCAGTAGTGGTAGTAATAATATTGATGGTAGCAGTAATAGCACTAGTAATAGTAGCAACAGCAAAAGTTGTAGTAGAAGTAGTAGCAGCAGTAGTAGTAGTAATACTAGAAATATTAGCAGCAGTAGTAGTTGTCGCAGTATTAGTAAGAGCATTCATTTTTTCAACAAAAAAGCCTAATTTTGAGTTTAATGTTAATGTAAATACAGTTAATCCATGAGGCTTTTATTTTGAAAGGGTGGGACTGGGTGGGGGAGGGAGGGGGAGAGGAGACATAATCATAATGTTTGACACACATAAACAGAGGTTATTAAATGACAGGCTTCATCACAAGCTGTTCAGTTAGAATTCACTCTCAATTCATACTCTCATTCACTCTCATTCACGGCTTTTATTTTGAAATGGGGTGTGGGGGAGAAGGGGAGAGGAGACGGAATCATAATGTTAGATAAACACAAACCGGTTATTAAATGACAGACTCATCACAAGCATTTCAGTTAGAATTCACTCTCTGGGGCTTTTATTTTAAAATGGCGTGTGTGTGGGGGAGGTGGAGGAGGGTGGAAAGACCTCTAAAGATCCCTAAGACCTTCCCTCAGCCTGGAGGCAAAGAGCTTGGACAGGAGCTTGTAATCCACACACAGTAGAGACACAGGACGCCAGTTCCCGATGTCCTGCAGGTTCCCCTTTTTCGGCAGCAGTGTTATTACCGCTCTCCGGCAGGACATCGGCATGGAACCAGAGGCCAGACTCTCATTAAAAACGTCCAGTATGTCGCTGGCAAACACATCCCAGTACGTTTTAAAAAACTCTACGGAGAGGCCATCAATGCCGGGAGCACGCCGCCCCTGCATCCCCTGCAAGGCGGCACTGAGCTCCGGCAAGCTTATGGGCCTGTCAAGCTCCCTGTTTGTCTCCTCAGAGACCTGAGGTAGCCCCCCACAGAACTCCTCTATGAGGGGTTCCTCCTCCCTGTACTCACTTGTATACAGGGAGGAGTAAAAGCCCACAGCTCGCCTCCGAATCTGGCTTGGTTCCACAACCAGCTGTCCCGTGTCTGCCAACAGTGAGTGGATCACCCTCCCCTGCCCACTCTTCCTCTCCAGGCCGAAGAAGAAGCCAGAGGGAGTATCCATCTCCGTGATGCTCTGGAATCGGGACCTGACCAGTGCACCCTGAACTTTAACGTCCAACAGGTCGGCCAGAGCCATCTTTTTTCCTTTGAGGACTTCAATATGTCCTCGATCTCCTGTGGACTCGCTTAAACTTTCTAGGTCCACTATATCAGTCTCCAGGTCCTTCATAGATTGGGTGATGTCTCGGGTGACGTTGAAAGTGTGCTGCTGGCAAAGGAGCCTAATCTCAACCTTACCACGGTCCCACCACTGCCTAAGACTGTTAAAATCACTTTTCCTCAGCCTAAAAACACCCCAGAAATAACTAAGGGCCTCTCTAAAATTCTTATCAAAGGTTAAAACTGAATTAAAATGCCAATATGCACTTCTGGGTAAAACATTCCTAATAAAAACATTTCATAAAAGCAAAGAATGGTCAGTAAAAACGGCAGGAACAATACTGCACATTTTAAAAATATTAAAATGATGCTTAAAAACATAAAAACGGTCTAACCTGGCTGAGGAGATCCTACCCTCTCTAAAATGGGACCATGTGTACTGTCAGCAGTCAGGGTGCATCCTCCTCCACACATCCACCAGGTCATGAGAGTGGACCAGCTGCCTCAGGACACGCTGGGAAGCTGGATGTGGCTCTGTGTGGTTACGGTCTTTAAGATTGTCCACCGTACAGTTAAAATCCCCACCCAAGAAACAAAAATCCTCCGAGGCACAGCCACTTAAACATCATTAACTTTTTGTAAAAACGGCTTCCTCTCTGTACCGGTTGCCGGAGCATACACATTGATAAAAACCACTGTAAAAAGGTCGAACCGTGCTTTAACTAAAACAACCTCCCCTCGATGATGTGTTTGATCTCCAGTGAATTTGGGGTAAAAGACCTGGAGAAGAGGAAGCCCACTGCTGCACTGAGGTTGGTGTTGTGACTCAGGAGGACTTCCCCTTCCCACTCCCTCCTCCAATCGGCCTCGTTGGTGCTGTCGCTGTGAGTCTCCTGTAGGAAGAGAACATCTATACGTTTCATTTTACTAAATTCATTGATAGATGTTCTCTTCCTCACATCCCTGGCTCCATTAACATTTAAACTCCCAACTCTAAAAGTGCTCATTGTGAGTAAGACATTTAAAACAGAAATAAAAACCAATAAATTAATTAGAACACACATTGGAGCTTTCGCCATCCTCTTTGTTCATTGCCCTTCTGACTTTGGGCACAAGCTTCCTCAACCTCCACCCCTCCTTGTCCGTGAGGCCGGACTCCTCCCTCCGGCTCATATGATGCCTGGCCGAGGTGTGAAACAGACTTAAATCTGGAAAAACAATTTCCACCTGCACTCCCTTCCTGCCCTTCGATCTTTGCAGGAAGGTCTTGATTTTTTCTGCAGTATATAGCCGCTGCTGCTGGCTGCCACTGAGGCTGCCAGCCATCGCATCACTGCAGTCTGATAGTTCTCCATCGCTGCCCTCTGACTGCCTCGGCCCCAGCAACGCCTGCTGGTCCCCCCCCACCTTACTGGCCTTCGCCTCGCTGCCTACACCCTGCGCCTTTTGCTTCCTTCTTGAGGCAGCCTTTGGCTCCCCTGCTTCCTCCTCCCCCATCCCAGCCTCCTCCACCTGCTCCGCCCACCCACCTATGCCTTCCTCTCCTGCTTCAGCTCCTCCATCACCCTGCTCCGCCACTTCTACGGGCCCCACACCAGCACCACCTCCACCAGCTTCCTTCCTTTCTCTCCCGTCCCCACCACCCCCCACTTTACCCAAAGTCTCCCCCCTACTACCCTGGACACCACCACCATCACCCACACCACTCACACCATCACCCTCACCACTCACACCATCACCCTCACCACTCACACCATCACCCCCACTACTCACACTCACACCATCACCCACACCACTCACACCATCACCCACACTATCCACACTCATACTCACCCCCTGTGGGTCAGGCACAGCAGCAGCAACGCCGTGCCGCTGCCCAGAACGGCCCGCCACCGTATCCCCAACCAGAGACGCGGCAACCGGAGACGCGGCAACCGGAGACGCGGCAACCGGAGACACGGCCCGCCGCCGTATCCCCAGCCGGAGACGCGGCACCCGTAGGCGCGGCCGCCGCGCCCCAAGCCGCGGGCAACCGCGGGGCAGCGACGGACTCTACTTGTGACTCTCTGCTGAGGAACTCGGCGGTGATGAAGGGAGGGACATTGGAAAGGACAACCTTAGTTGCAGGTTGCGTCAGGGGCAACACCTGAACAAACAATCCGTTCACCGTGAGGCCTGCCTCCACGACACGGTTCACCTTTTCCACCTGGTCCAGGAAGAGGACCACGGCGCCGTTCATCCGAGCGGCCGACTTGATGCTGCTGTGCCCGACCCTCTCCCCCACAGCCAGCCCCACGTCCTCCACGCTGCACGAGGAGCCGACGGCGATCTTGATGCCGTGCTTCCTCGTGAGGTGGGACAGCGTGTCTCCATTCACCATGGCGTCTAGAGACGCCGACCGGCGAGACACCGGCAGGAGGAAAAAAAAAAAAACACCCAAAGAAAACCCAAACTCCCCCACAAAAGCACAAAGAACAAAACTAAAGTGAACACCAACCACTAAACCACATTAAATTAATCATACATAACTAAGGGGAGAAAAAAAATATCGAAAAAAAAACCTCTCACTCAGCGACTCACTCACACACGCTCACTCCCGAGAGAGACAGAGACATAGAGAGAGAGAGACAGAGAGAGAGGTCGAGAGAGAGAGACAGAGATAGAGAGAGAGGTGGAGAGAGAGAGAAAGAGAGAGAGAGAGAGAGAGAGGAGTGTATGTGCGCGTGTGTCTGTGAGTGTGTTTATAAACATCACTAATTGGCTCAATCGCAAACACCTGTGTGCCTGAAGCCATTTGAAAATATTCTCCATTTCCCATTCAGGTGGCTAGAACCGGACAAACACAGCCCCGCAGACATTATAGAGACCCTGGTTAGGGACCGGTATCTACGGGGTCTGCCTTATGAGGCCAAACGGGTAATCAGCCACCAAAAGTTAACGAAGGCCACAGAGTTGGTAGAAGCGGTAGAGCAGTACCAGGCGGCCTCCGAAATGCTCGGCCCACCCCGTAAAGACCCCGTGGCTTCCCTCCCTGCCCGGCCACGTGTGCGTCGCCAAAGTGGTCTTATACCGGCCAACCCTCCCTCTAACCCACCCTTCAGAGAAGAACAAGTTGAATAAAGATTCGAAGAACAATAGTTGGAATGCTGAACAGCATTCCAACAATAAAAGAGGCAGAGAGCTTCTGTGTGCGGTGTCGCGTTGTAGTGAGAATGAGGGTCGCTGATCATATCTCACACAAGCTGCCGTTGTCGCATCGCGAACTGACGACACTTATGTGCGATAGCCGCGATTCCACACTTCACTCACAGAATCGATTCAAGGAAATGGAGCAGGAACAAAATGAAATAAAATAATCCCCAAATAACAGTCAGAACAGGAAGCACACAATACGACGGGCCCGTTGGTCCGTCAGTGATTGCGCAATGTCTCAGCAACACGAAAACAGTGACTTAACACGACAAAAACACGGGAATAATAACATATAAATGAATAACCTGAATTAAACTTAAATTAAGCAAAGCTACGCCCAGACACCATGAACTCTTACTTTGAGATGCTTTGTTGCAAAGTGGAGAGTGTTTGTCGATGGATTGTTCTTCTTCCTCCAGAAGGAAAAAAAAGTCAGAGGTTTACTCGTTCTGGTACCGTTGGCGTGTGCACGAAAGGCGGGGAACGGATTGCGGAAGGGATGCGTTCTCGCGGGCCAAGGCCTTAACTCAGAATATAACGTGGTCTGTTTCGGCCAGCGAAATGGCACGTGGGCGCTGAGTTGAGGGTGGATGAGGTCGATCGGGTCCTCGTGAATCTTCTTGGAGACCGGACGAATCCAGAGCGAAGAGACAGATTCTCGCTGCGTTGGCGCTTATAAGCGGGTCTGGCCGCACAGCGGGAGGTTGCTTTTCGGCCAATGAAGGGTCCGCCTCAGCGGTTGCTGGAGCGGGGGGTGCGGTCATCTCGAGGGGGCAAGGATCAGACCTCAGGTCAGCTTGTGAGGGACTCAGCCAGCCAGGAGGTGGCGCCAGACCCTAACACAGGCCATTCTGTCTGCATGTATGTCTCTTTGTTGTATGTTGTTTCAAGTCGAGGTGAAATGAAAAATGCCTTCGATCGCTTGTCATGTCCTATGTGCACCTATGTGAAACTAAAGGTGTGTGCGTAGTGCCACAGCCTTCTGTAGCTCCGTATTACATACATGTTAAGCCCGCCCACTGTTTAGCGGTCCAATGAGATGCAAACGATTTGATTTAAATCCCTCTTGTAACTGTACAGAAGCTGCAGACTCTCCAACCTGTTTCACTGGGACTTTCATATTGTTTGTAATATTGAAATGCAAAAAAACTCAAAACCATTCGTCATTCTGAGAAGTGAACACGGTGACTGACGCCTGTTTTCAGTCACCTAGCAACAGCTTCCTCAAGACCTAACGCGTGTGTTTGACTCACCATGTTGAAGATAAGACCTCAGCTCTTCCACTGTAAGTCTACTGTCCTGTGGATGTTAGCCCTGCTGTTAATGAATACAACAATATTAATGCATTCATGTTTTCATTTTATCATTGAAAGATTACAAAGTCATATCATGTGTTCCATAAGCCTGATTAAAACCCGGATTGCAAGCATAGAGTGTGAACTAAGATATACACCTGTTGATATAAATACTTGAGAAAGCCGTTCTAATGCTCCTCAACTCGCATCTACAACACTGCTGTGCTCACAGGAAGCTCATCCTCTGAGCGCAGCCTACGTGTGTGTGTGTGTGTGTATATACGTGTGTGTGTGTGTGTTGTAGTGTCACGGGTTGTCCCTAGGGTGGGGCAGTGCAAAAGAGAGCATAAAACAGGCACAATCAGACAGGATAAACAAAATATAGGTTTATTGATCCGTCCCCCTGGCAGTTCCTTTCACTCCAAAATCACCAATCAAACAAAAAAGTCCATGAATCAACATAAAGCGTCCCGGAGGAGAAAGTCGTTTCTTCATCAAAAAAAGTAATCCAACCCTGCAAAGTCCTTGGTATTTGTTCCTCCAGGTAGGCGTCCTCTCTCCTACTCCGGGCCCAACCTCTGCCGTGGTGCTCTCCCCTTTATTCAGTCTCCCAGCCCTGCCTCAATTAGGGGCCTTAAGCACCTGTAGCTGGGTGCATGATGAGGCAGTCTGGGAGCTGTAGTCTCTAGCCCGGCGGCCATTTTGGGTTGTGGGCACTGATCCTGGGTGAGGATGTAGCGCCCCTCCACAACCTGTCCCCTTGTGATGCCACAGTGTGTGTATATATATACGTGAGTGTGTGTGTGTGTATATACGTGTGTGTGGGTGTGTGTGTGTGTGGGTGCACCCAGAGTTCATTAACTTCTCCCCCTGTCCACTAGTTGTTTGACTGGCTGACACCATGGTAGTGAACGGAGCAGCAGTCAGAAGTCCTCCCCAGGAGAGGACACATTCACCGCTGCCAACACGTTACAGCGCGGCTCAACTACACACAGTGAAGAAATGTGCTCGTTTAACAATAGAGTAAACACATAGAGGTTGAATATTCACTTCCACCCTTGTTTCAGTCAGCTGGTATGCAACACTGACAGGCAGACAGCAAGGCTATGTTTGAATTAGCATACTACATATTCAGTCAGTATGTACTGTATACTACCTGCTAAATGAAGGACTAAGTGAGGATTTGACTAGCAGACGGTTCAAACTGAAGTATGCTCGAGCGACGGCCGGCATCGCTCTCTGAAAACAATCCCAGCAAGTTTCCAAACAGGCGAAATCTAAACGTACTTACTATATACGCAATACATCATAATTGGTATGAATTATGTTAGTATGCCATTTTGAACACAGCTACAGGTGTGTGCACTGAGATGCGTTGAAGTGTCCGTTGGTATGCGAGTACTGATAACAGTTCAGATGTCAGTTGTAATACGACAAGAAGTTGAATCACCAGCCGAAGAATCGACTTGATGAAGATATCAGCTGACACGCCAACACTGAAAGTTGACTTGTCAGTTGATGAATAGGTTAACGGAAAATGACCAACTGTTGTCTCCTGTTGAAGCGTCAGCGATGAAAGCAGTTGAAATGTCAGTTGAAGAATAAGGTAATGATGTATTTTTCCTGAACCTAACTTGTATTGTTGTGCTTGTGGCAGTTAATCTGAAGATATGACGTTGCAGCGTTGTGTTGAGAGGTGGTGCTTATTTCTTGTATTTCTGTGAGATCACGTTGACGTAGTCTCTGTGCTCCGCTTGCCTTCTCTGTTTGTCTTTGTTGCTGAATGTTGCTGTGCCTGTTGCCCACCTGCAGTCACCATCCTGCCTCTTAGAACCTTTAAGACTTTTGTTTGATTCAAAATATTTACAACTTGTCTTAAGACACACTTCATATTCGATACAGTCCTACTTATGAGATATGAAAGTTGACCTACCGCCTTGAATTATTGTAGCTTATTAATTTCTTTATTTGCTGCAAAGTCTACTTCTCACTGACGGGGTTGCAGCTGAAATAATAAAGCTAATATATTGTCATACCTGCCATAGGAGTACATGCAAGCACATGAGTTCATTGGAATACATGTAATTAGTGTAAGATCTGCGAGATGGGGCAGTTCATATTCGATACAGTCCTACTTATGAGATATGAAAGTTGACCTACCGCCTTGAATTATTGTAGCTTATTAATTTCTTTATTTGCTGCAAAGTCTACTTCTCACTGACGGGGTTGCAGCTGAAATAATAAAGCTAATATATTGTCATACCTGCCATAGGAGTACATGCAAGCACATGAGTTCATTGGAATACATGTAATTAGTGTAAGATCTGCGAGATGGGGCAGTGATCACACAGTCCATGTGATGTCTTTCTGTTGTCAGCTTACACTGTGTTGCTTTTAGCCTGGGTTATGACTTCTAACGATCCATGCACCGAGCTAGGATTGGTCATAAGGTGGTGCTTTTATTCGACTAGCCATGATTAGTGGCACAGTGAACACACACCTGGTACACAGAGTTATGTTGAGCGGCTCCGAGTTACAGCAGGTGTTTCCTTTGTGTCCTCGCCCTGCTGTTAATAGTTGGCTTTAATTCTATGGATTCAAATCAATTTAGATTGCATGAAGCCAGTGAGAGAGGAGACATGCTTCCCCTACTTGTTTGGCCGACACATTGTGTGTTTAAGGTTAACACCATTGATAGGAAGATGGAATTTTGCCAAGCTTGTGACGATGGATGATACTGTCTGACATTCATCTCATGTTTCAAAGAAAGTTAGATTTCTGCTTATTTCTCTGAGCCACCAGCCCCTTCCTCCTGGCTCATCAGCATGCATCAGTGGGCTGCCTCCTGATGCCTAGATATGCCCTTATTTTGACTCAAGATTAGCTCTCTGACATTTTGAGCTGATTAAGAATTTGCCTGGGCAGTAACCTTTGCGTGGCGTGAATCTGGCTGTCATTGCATTAGTGCTTCCATTATCATGCAGTCACATCCAATCTCACCTGGAGTTCAGGGCCTCCTCGTGGATGAGAAGGCAGCTAAAAGCTTCTTAATGCATGTGGGGATCATTTGAATAAAGCCCAGACTTACAGATAGGGGTTGAGGCGTTTAGCTCAGGCCCAATCAAATCAATGTCGTTAGAAAAAAGATTGCTAGTTTCTGGCTGAATTACATCTAATTTAGCTTTGAAGCTAAATGAGATGTAAGAAGAATGAAATTACAAAGAGTGGAAGGAGCCTGTATTTACTGTCCTCTGCAGAGAGACGCAGCCCTACACGCCAAACAGAAAGAATTATTCATTTTTCTGTTCTTTCTAAATATTACAGGGTTAATTTGATATGTCTGTATTTTGTTATTTCTCAATCGTTTCCCTCTAAAATCAATCAAAGACACAATGACCATGGGAATCTCCTTTGTTAAACAATCTAATCTAATGCAGACAGTTACAGCAGGCAAGACACAATATAGCGGCTCCGTGGTCCGCGATAATTGCGCACTGACGCGGTGTAACAAGACAGTGATTGAACACAACAGGGTGCGGGAATAATAACACATAAATTAATAAGCTATATTAAGCTAATGCTAAGCTAGTGCTAAGCTATTGCTAAGCTATGGCCAAGACGCCATGAATCTTACTTGGTGAAGTTTCGTTCGGTGGGGCTCGTTCCCGTGATGGGAATCGATCAGTCCTCGAGTGTTGACTCGGCAGCGCGGCGTTTGAGCTGGCGCAGACTGTGAGTAGCTCGGTCCTCAGGAGTCGGTCGCTCCCGGTCGCGTGACTCGCTCTGGAGTGGACGCAGGTCCAGCTGGCATCGGCGCCGCGTTTGAGCTGGCGCGGATGCAGGTCCGGCTGGCATCGGCGCAGCGTTTGAGCTGGCGCGGATGCAGGTTCCCTCGCTGCAGAGAGGGAAGCCGTGGTTTAATGTCGGCTGAGGTACGTCGTCGATTGTACCTCCCGGTAATCATTGGTTTGTTAAACAAACACTGACTACGCCATTGCATTTCCTTGAGAGGGACCAGGCACTGACGGAATAAAAGCCCGAACCCAACGGTTTGCAGCTCCAGCAGTGGATGGACGGAGATGACAGCACGAGTTTGAACCATGCCGCTCTGAACTCTAAACTTTGCTTGGGGGTTCTGCCCCACGACACAGAGAAAGTGACCCATCATTCTCCTGCAGCCCTCCTCTGCCTTTGATTAGGATCCAACGCAGAAACCAGGCAAGGCTGAAGGTCGAAAGCCTCTGGAGCTAGTCTGGTGTGAGCTCTGCTTTTGTTTCACTTCAGGAATGTTCTGTAAATTACCAAAAGTTTAAAAGTGCTCATATATAATGATCAAAAATTATCCAAGAATAATTCTAATGAATAACATATTGAATCTCTCCCTTCAGCATGGTTACACTGTGTGGCAGGGCATTCGGACCCTTACGGACTACAAACCCATGCCACAGATCTGCGACAGCAACATCTCTATGCTAAATAACCTCAACAGCTTCTTTGCATGGTTTGAAACACAAAACAGCACACGTCCACACAAGACTCCGCCCCCTCCCCACACGTCCACACAAGACTCCGCCCCCTCCCCATGACCAGGCTCTGTGCCCGTCTGCTGCCAGCGTGAAGAGGACACTCTCCACTATCAACACCCGCAAGGCAGCAGGTCCAGACAACATCCCTGGTCGTGTGTTGAAGGACTGCGCAGAGGAGCTTAAGGATGTCTTCACGGATGTCTTTAATACTTCTCTGAGACAAGCTGTTGTTCCATCATGCTTCAAGGCCACCATCATCATACCTGTGCCAAAGAAACCCACTCCGTCCTGCTATAATGACTACCGTCTGGTGGCACTGACCCCCATAATCATGAAGTGCTTTGAACGGCTAGTCATGTCACACATCAAATCCATTCCTCCCCCCCACCACCCTGGACCCTTTCCAGTTCGCATACCGTGCCAAACGGTCCACGGAGGATGCAATCTGCTCTGCTCTCCACCCAGCCCTCACCCATCTGGACTCAAAGGACTCATATGTGAGAATGCTGTTCATCGACTTTAGTTGAGCATTCAACACCATAATCCCACAAAAACTAATCTGCAAACTTGACCGGCTGGGGCTCAACACCTCGCTGTGTAACTGGCTGCTGGACTTCCTCAGTGAGAGGCCACAAGCAGTACGTGTCGGCAACAACACCTCGAGCAGCATCACACGGAGCACAGGGGCCCCTCAAGGCTGTGTGCTCAGTCCACTGCTCTTCACCTTGCTGACACACGACTGCACCACAACCTACAGCACCAATCACATGGTCAAGTTCACAGACGACACAACTCTGGTGGGTCTCATCACCAACGACGATGAGACCCACAATAGGAAGGAGGTCAGCCTTCTGACCACGTGGTGCAGAGACAACAACCTCCTTCTGAATAACAGCAGACCAAGGAGACCACCACCACTGACCATCAATGGTGCTGATATAGAGCGAGTGAGCAGCACCATGTCCTGGGGGTGGACATCAGTGAGGACCTCTAGTGGACAGCCAACACAACATCACTGGCAAAGAAAGCCCAGAGGCGCATCTACTCTCTCCGCAAACTGAAGAAGGTAAGAACACCACCACCCATCATGTGCACCTTTTACCGAGGCACCATTGAGAGCATCCTGACAAACTGCATCACTGTGTGGGGCGGAAGCTGCACTGACTACAACAGGAAGGCCCTGCAGCACATAGTGAACACAGCTGGAAGGGTCATTGGTGCCTCACTCCCCTCCCCGCAGGACATATATACGACACTCGCCTCACCCGCAAAGTGACCATGATTGTGTGCGACTCCAGCCATCCCTCACAGTCTCTTCAGCCTCCTGCCCTCTGGGAGAAGATAGCGGGGCCTCCGTGCTCGCACCACCAGACTCTCAGACAGCTTCGTCCACCAGGCTGTTAGGAAGCTGAACTCTCTCCCTCCTCTCTTTTAAGACTCCGTATGTCCGACTGCTGGTAAATGTTTTTTAATATATATGTTGTCTCAATGTATTTTTTATCTATTTGCACTTTATTATTTGTATTCACTTTTTATGTTGGACTGGAGAGAAACGTTTTTTCGACTCCTCTGTATGTTCGGTACATATTGAGAAATTGACAATAAACCTGATGTTGGGGTCTGGCAGCCACCTCCTGGCTGACTGAGCTCCTCACATGCTCCTTCTTCCTTTCCAAAAGCCTGACATGGACTCTGATCCTTAATCCCACCTCTCAACCTGAGGTTTGACCCTCCATTGGCCAAAACAGGGCCCCCCACTGTTTGTGAGACCAGGTTTATAAGCATCAACACAGCGAGTTTCTTCCTCTTCCCTCTGGGCTTCGTCCTGGGACAGAAGACGCACTGGGCTCTTCCCCCCCCCAGCACCACGCTGACGACAGAAGGTCCACGAGGGCCGCAACCGATGATTACCGGGAGGTACAACCGACGACGTACCTCAGCCGACATTAAACCACGGCTTCCCTCTCTGCAGCGAGGGAACCTGCATCCGCGCCAGCTCAAACGCGGCGCCGATGCCAGCCGGACCTGCGTCCACTCCAGAGCGAGTCACGCGACCGGGAGCGACCGACTCCTGAGGACCGAGCTACTCACAGTCTGCTCGACTGATCGATTCCCATCACGGGAACGAGCCCCACCGAATGAAACTTCACCAAGTAAGAGTCATGGCGTCTTGGGCATAGCTTAGCAATAGCTTAGCACTAGCTTAGCATTAGCTTAATATAGCTTATTCATTTATGTGTTATTATTCCCGCACCCTGTTGTGTTCAATCACTGTCTTGTTACACCGCGTCAGTGCGCAATTATCGCGGACCACGGAGCCGCTATATTGTGTATTGCCTGCTGTAACTGTCTGCATTAGATCCGTCGCTGCTCGTGAATGGAGAGTTTGTGCATTATCATTGAAAGACTGAACCTACGGTGGCCGGACCTCCGTCTCGCTGACCGAGTTTCGGAGTGATAGTAAAACAATACTCCCATCTCACCGCAGTGTTAAAGATCTGTTTTATTTGGGATTTATTTTTCATTCATTGTATTCCACTGCGTAGGGTATTTCTCTCTTCATTAACTCGACTCTGTGAGTGAGCTGAGAGTCGTAGTTTATCACTGCATAAGCTGCCGGTAGTTCAAAACCGACAACGGTAGGCTTATGCATGATAAACCAGCAAACTCATGCTCCCCCTAACATCGCAACAGAAGTTTGATTCATGTCGAGTTCTCTCTCCTTTTTCTTTTCTTTCCCCCTCTCACGTAACTGCACAGACACGCGTGATTTACACACAGCTCCCCCCTCCGCCATTTTGTCTGAGTCACTCGACTCCGCCATCTGGTGGTAGTTTAGCTGTAGTATCTTAAGGCCCCCCCCCTTTGTCACACATGTGATTTACATACAGCAATAACACCGCCATTTTGTCCGAGTCACTCGACTCCGCCATCTGGTAGTAGTTTAGCTGTAGCTTCAAATCCTCACACACACACACACACACCCACACTGACATATATACATCCTCACCCATTTTATTCATTTGTTTAGATATTAGGCACATAAAATTGTATAATAGCGTTGTTGATTGCAATATTAATTGATCAGATCATTTATTATTCTGATTTAATAAACCCCGTTATATTTTAAGGAGCAGTCGTCTGTGATTACTTGTGCATTTGTAGGTAATGAAATTGTATGTAGTAGCCTGTGTTCGAACTTAAACCCTTTACTTTCACTCTGAATGTGTAATAGTACTCAGACTATTGACATTATGAGTGAACACTAATTATGAGACTTAGTTTTATCGTTTGGTTATTGGTCTCTGTTCGCAGGGTGGTGCCCCGTTATTATTAATAATCATTAATAATCGTAAACTTAAGGCCCACTCATCTGCAGTGAGCAGGACCCGACACAGCACACGCCTCCTGCCCTTTTTTCCTTCCTGGACGAAGACACACATTCCTCCACGAGCGAACACTCTCACCGTTGCAACGAAGCTTCTCACAGTAAGATTCATGGTGTCTGGGCGTAGCTTAGCTTAAATTAACCTAAGATTAATTCAGGTTATTCATTTATATGTTGATATTCCCGTGTTTTTGTGTGTTACGTTGCTGTCACGCGATATCAAGGTATTGCGCAACCCCTAACGGACCTCAGATCCGCTCCATTGTGCATTCCCGTATCCTAGACACTGTTGCATTATACGGAGGTAATTACATAATCATCACGGACCACAGAAGCTCCGTTGTATTGTGTATTAACTGCATTGATTGTTTCACTTTGGGATTGTTCATTTCATTTTGTGCCTGCTCTCTTTCCTTGAATCGATTCTGTGAGTGAAGTGTGGAATCGCGCGTATCACGCATCAGTGTCGTATGTTCGCGAGGCGACAACGGCAGCTGGTGCGAGATATGGTCAGCGACCCTCATTCTCACTACAACGCGACACCGCACACAGAAGCTCTGATTCCTCTCTCTGCCTCTTTTCTTTCTCCCTCTCACGTGCTGCACAGACACGCGTGATTTACACACAGCCCCCCCCCCCCTCCGCCATTTTGTCTAAATCACTCGACTACGCCATCTGGTGGTGGTTTAGCTGCAGTTCGTAAGGCCCCTCCGCCATTGTCACTCGACTACGCCATCTGGTGGTGGGTTAGCTGTAGCATCTTAAGGCCCCTCCCTTTTCACACACGTCATAACCCACAGTCTCACCCCCCCTCTGCTATTTTGGCCATGCCATTCGACGCCGCCATCTTGGTAGTCCTCGACTGTAGTTTAAGACCCCCCCTTCTTTTTACACACACACACACACACACACACACACACACACACACACACACATACTTGTATACATACCTCTTCACCCATTTTATTCATTTGTTTAGATATTAGGCACATAAAATCGTATGATGGCGTTTGTTGATTGCAATATTAATTGATCTGATCATTTACTATTCTGGTTTAATAAACCCTGTTATATTTTAAGGAGCAGTATGTATGTAATGAGAACTGGATGTGTAGCCTGTGTTCGAACTTAAACCTTTACTTTCACTCTGAATGTGTAGTCGTACCAGACTATTGACATTATGAGTGAACACTAATTATGAGACTTAGTTTTATCGTTTGGTTATTGGTCTCTGTTCGCAGGGTGGTGCCCCGTTATTATTAATAATCATTAATAATCGTAAACTTAAGGCCCACTCATCTGCAGTGAGCAGGACCCGACACAGCACACGCCTCCTGCCCTTTTTTCCTTCCTGGACGAAGACACACATTCCTCCACGAGCGAACACTCTCACCGTTGCAACGAAGCTTCTCACAGTAAGATTCATGGTGTCTGGGCGTAGCTTAGCTTAAATTAACCTAAGATTAATTCAGGTTATTCATTTATATGTTGATATTCCCGTGTTTTTGTGTGTTACGTTGCTGTCACGCGATATCAAGGTATTGCGCAACCCCTAACGGACCTCAGATCCGCTCCATTGTGCATTCCCGTATCCTAGACACTGTTGCATTATACGGAGGTAATTACATAATCATCACGGACCACAGAAGCTCCGTTGTATTGTGTATTAACTGCATTGATTGTTTCACTTTGGGATTGTTCATTTCATTTTGTGCCTGCTCTCTTTCCTTGAATCGATTCTGTGAGTGAAGTGTGGAATCGCGCGTATCACGCATCAGTGTCGTATGTTCGCGAGGCGACAACGGCAGCTGGTGCGAGATATGGTCAGCGACCCTCATTCTCACTACAACGCGACACCGCACACAGAAGCTCTGATTCCTCTCTCTGCCTCTTTTCTTTCTCCCTCTCACGTGCTGCACAGACACGCGTGATTTACACACAGCCCCCCCCCCCCTCCGCCATTTTGTCTAAATCACTCGACTACGCCATCTGGTGGTGGTTTAGCTGCAGTTCGTAAGGCCCCTCCGCCATTGTCACTCGACTACGCCATCTGGTGGTGGGTTAGCTGTAGCATCTTAAGGCCCCTCCCTTTTCACACACGTCATAACCCACAGTCTCACCCCCCCTCTGCTATTTTGGCCATGCCATTCGACGCCGCCATCTTGGTAGTCCTCGACTGTAGTTTAAGACCCCCCCTTCTTTTTACACACACACACACACACACACACACACACACACACACACATACTTGTATACATACCTCTTCACCCATTTTATTCATTTGTTTAGATATTAGGCACATAAAATCGTATGATGGCGTTTGTTGATTGCAATATTAATTGATCTGATCATTTACTATTCTGGTTTAATAAACCCTGTTATATTTTAAGGAGCAGTATGTATGTAATGAGAACTGGATGTGTAGCCTGTGTTCGAACTTAAACCTTTACTTTCACTCTGAATGTGTAGTCGTACCAGACTATTGACATTATGAGTGAACACTAATTATGAGACTTAGTTTTATCGTTTGGTTATTGGTCCCTGTTCGCAGGGTGGTGCCCCGTTATTGTTAATAATCATTAATAATTGTTACTCACATTAATAATTCTATTGATGTCAAGAATTCAGTTTCTTAAATGCTGATAACTCAAACAAGCTCCTATTGATCCCAACACTGACTTTGACTAATTTACCTTCAAGAAAGTGTATATTACATAAGGATTGTCAAACTATTCCCTCATAACTATCAAAAGATAGTTCCAACATGTAAATCCCCACACAACCACAAACAAGCAAGATTCAAGATGTTTATTAGGGAGATTTAGAGACGTTGTTTGGTGTATTTTAATGTTGAACATAGCCAGGCTAGCTGTTTCCCCCTGCTTCCAGGCCTTATGCTAAGCTAGGCTAACCTAAACCTGACTCACGCTCTGTACTTAACACACTGACATGAGAACTCAGGAAGACGTCAAACAAGTATATGTCCATGACAAAAACCACCAACTCAGGTTGGACAAATTGAATGGGATTCTTTTAGCAGCATGTCAGCTGAAAAAAACAAAACAGGTGTGATTATCACCACTTTGAGTCAAATAGACAAACATCCAAAAACACCAACAGTCAATGTCAGAGCCGCAGGACCATCAACCAGGAGAAGAGCAAAAGCTTTTGATGGAGCAAAGGGAACAACCTGGAAAGAAATGATAAGATTTGTGAAACACAAAGTGTCGCAGGTGGCAGCTCACCAAGAGGGATAAATGGAGGACACAAGAGAACTGCTGCTAAACACCTAAAAAACACACTCCAAAATAACTTGAGTGGAAATAACACCTCTGTGACAGTCTCAGTCAAAATGTACTCAACGCTGAGAGCAAGACATAGATATTAGGGGTGTAACGGTTCACAAAACGGTTGGGTTCGGTACGATACAGTGGAGCCACGGTTCGGTACGTTTCGGTACAGTAGAAAACTATAAATGTCAGAGAAATGTACTTGATTTTAAAATATATTTATTCATTACAACTAACATCATAAAGTTATTCTTTGACTTTGAACAATGATGGAACTATACCTGAGTGACCCATCTTCTGGGGTGTCTTCTTAGCGACACATAAGCATAAAAAACAAAAACTGCACCTTAATGTTATGTAGTATTGTTACTTACATCTTGCTTACATCTTGTATTGTTACTTACATCTTGCAAAAGAGATTTTTAATCTCAATGGGACTACCTGGTTAAATAAAGGTTTTAAAAAAAAAAAATCTCTTTTTTAAATTTTTATTCAAATGTTATGTCATGCATTGTAAGACAATTCAGGCAGTGGCGGGCAGTCACGGCCTGCAAGGCCTTCTCTGCTGGCCTAAACTGAATCACAAAGCCATATCTATTTTATAATTTAATAATTGTTCTTAAATACACATGTATTATAATTTATAAAAATATTTTTCCCATTATCTTATTGTCTGTGCACAGCTCCTGTCTTCCTCAGTTGCTCTGCTTCCAGTGCAGCTTGTTTTAAGTAGAGCTTTTATCCAATCAGATCTCACCTCTGTGTCTCTAGGTAAGAAGAGAGGCGGAGGCCTGCAGACGGAGGCCTGCATCCATTTGCAGTTGAAGTGAATGGGGACGATATTGTTGATTGTCATAGTGTTCAACCAATCAGATCTTTAGTTTGACATGTTGGGCGTATTCTTTGACTATCAGAGCCTGCTCGCCGGCCTATAATGACGTCAGCATTAGTGCAGCTCAGTGTCTGCCGCGAGGTGCAGAGTGCACTGTGATTGGTCAGTGGGCGAGCACCTGACTATCGTGAAACGAAACTTAACAGCAGAGGCTTAGTCGGGTAGTGAATCACATCATGTGATGCAGCTCAGCCAATCAAATATGGGCATTCTCACTGAGTAAGATGCACCATCATGTGGTTATAAGGTGGTATTTCAACTGCAGGACAACAGTGAAGGCCTAGGTATAAAATGCATGGCTCGCCACTGAATTCAGGTAACGTAAACTAAATACTGACAGGTGAATGGGCTTGATATTTGATTTAGCTCTTACTATCTCTACCCTTAACCTGATTTAGGACTTACCTGTCTTGACCTGGGACGTGACTATGGTCTTACCTATCTTAGGTTTTACCAATCCTGATTTGATATTTAATTTGAGTTAGCCTCGAGCCTGCTACAACAACTCAAACCAAAAATAAACCCTTTTAGAAATCTCACCAATCACTTCAAGCTTTGAGTTATGTCAGTTTTGAGCAAAAAAGTAAAACAAACAGAACATCCCAAGAAATGATGCGTTCCTCTAGTCAGTGAATCGATGGGGGAAAAAAGTCAACTCATTTAATAACTGCACACTCTTCCACTGGACCGATCAGCGAAATGTACAAACATATGGAAGCTGAGTAATTCTATACTCTACATCATTTACCAACTTTTATTCAAGTCTAATCAGCTGTAGGAGATTTCACATGATGGATAGAGGCGCAAATGAATTGATGAGACAGATTTATGAACAGTACTTTTTGTGGTTTTTGTCTTTTTCATTTATGACTGACATATCACATAATTCACTCATCAAAATTGGAGAAAGAAGCGTGGAGATTGAATTAATTTGTGGGGAGGGGACCATGAGACAATCACCGCCCACAGCCGACCACCCAGCCAGACCCGCAGGACCAAACGAGAGGAGATGTCACGGAGGGGCAAAAAGGTAACATGGGATGGACCCAAATGCAGATAGACACGGAGCAGAAGGATGACACACAGTGATTTTAATAAACAAATGTCCACAACTAAACCCACTTGCCAGGTGAGTACAAAAGTAGGAACTAAAAATCCAACAAGCAAAACAACACGAAACAGGACCAGGTAAATCAGACATGTACACAAGGGATAATAAGAGGAACATAGCAGACGAACCAACAACTAGCAGACTAAATACAGGGCTATAAATACACAAGAAAGTAATCAGACACAGGTGGGCAGAAACAAGGGCAGGCTGAACGCTGATTGGTGGAAGAAACACAAGGAAACAGAGCAAGGCTGACGAGACTAATACAACACAGGTGATCACAGAAACAAGGAGGGAAAACCACGAAGACAGGAAGTCAAACAACCACAGGGGGAAGGGAATTTCAAAATAAAACAGGAAACAAACTAAATCAAAACCACATGAGAGCCGAGATGGAAGCTTAGCTAATCCAGCTAGGACCAAAGGCTATTGTTGTATTTCATGTTCTCACATATAGGCGAAACAAGCAGGCAGGACAGACAGCACATCAATGCTTGCACGCCCGATCGGCAACAAGCCATTCCTTAAGGTTATGCTTGAATGTTTTGTACGTTAATAATCTTACTGACATTAATTCTATTGATGTCAATAATTTTGTTTTTATATATGCTGATAACTCAAACACGCTCCTTTTCGTTCCCAACAGAGTGCATGAAAACATGAATGCATAAAACAAACTGTATCTTCAGAATCTTGGAAAATTATCTCTGTTATGGTGAGTGTGTTTTTGTCAACAAAATGTTACAAACTATACAACCCATCTGTGCGGTTTCCTCACTTAATCCAAGGATAGTGTGTGGTTTCCACTCTGCTCTCTTCAGCCTGTGTGTGTGTGTGAAGGTCAGCGCTGCGGGTCACAGGGCCGCATGGGCATAGCACAGCCGACTGTTGTTGGCAAAGTGCGCGACGCTCACATTAGAGAAATGAAACGGCCGCCTGCTGGATGGAGTTGGAGCCAGATGTTGAGAGGCAGCCTCGCAGAGGGCAGAGAGGATTAGCGGGTCAGGAGCATGCGCTCTCTGGTTTATGCACACATTTTATGTTCAATTTTTAACTTAAACTTTTTAACCTTAACTAAAAGTTTTTGTCCCTTAAATGCAACATGGTACAGGACCTTGGCATATTGATAAGGCTGTTTATTCCGACTAAATGCATTTATTTGATCCAATTTATAATGTATTTAACATAAAGCAAAGTTGTGATTCATCAAATTTACATCCCTTCAAATTGACTGGTTTATCTAATCAAGATCATTTAAGGTGATGTGGAAATGACAGAAAAAATTGGTCAGGAACGTTCATTTACGCACAAATTTACTCTTCTCACTATTTATAGATAAGCACGATTGTGAATTGGGCTGCGATAGTTTGTCATTTTTAATAAGTGGTCCCCCAGAAAATACGTTTTGGAAACAGTGGTGAAGAGAGCCAAACCAGAATTTCTGGCCATCATGAAAAAAAAAAAAATGTATTTCTCCCTTTTGGTTTTGTAACAATTCTGAAACAGAGCAGAGACTCAAGCGCAGAGATAGACACTGGAGGCGAGGTGGGGTAGAAACAAGGTTTATGACTAGGCATCAAAATAGTCAAACTCAGGAAGTCAGTTCGTAAAGGCAAACAAAAAACGACAAGGTGCAGGCAAAAATTAAGAACAGGGCAAAACACGAACCATGGAAACGAACACAAGGGAAAAAACGCTGGAAGGCGATGCACACACGGGTTGGACAAAGCAGGGGAGTATATATGTGTGTGGTTGGCAGAGGGAAAAACCAGGGGCAGGTGATTGAATGCAGGTGTAGTGAATGAGAAATCAGGGAGCCGGGAGGAGACTAGGGCAGAGCCACAGACACAGAAACACAGGAGGGCACACATGACTAATGGGATGTTACCCCTCTAGAGCCAGCTCCAGACGGCCCAGGTTGGCCCGGGTGGCACTGGTAGAAATCCCTGATGAGGGAATGGTCCAGAATGTTCTTGGGGGAGACCCAGCACCTCTCTTCTGGTCCATATCCCTCCCAGTCAACTAGGAATTGGCAACCTCGACCCCTGGGGCGCACTGCCACCAGCCGCTTGACGGTGAAGGCTGGGCCGCCATCAATGACCTGGGGGGCGGGGTGGGGACCAGTGGGCTGGTCCTTACTGGCTCAACCTTTGAGACATGGAAGGTAGGATGGACCATCATGGTCCTGGGGAGCTAGACCGCGGCAGGATTAATCCCCTTGGCGATGGAGAAGGGACAGATGAATCTAGGTGCCAGCTTGCGAGACTCCACACGGAGGGGAAGATCCTTGGTGGACAGCCAGACCCTCTGTCCCACCCGGTAGCGAGGAGCTGGGGTGCAGTGCTTGTCGGCTGTCCTTTTGTAACGGCCGGACGTCCGAAGTAGTGCCGCTCGCACCCTTCTCCAGGTAAGGTGACACCGACGCACCAACGCTCGAGAATGACAGAGTTACCGTCAGACAATGGCAGGCCGGTGACGAAGTCCAGGGAGATGTGCGCCCAAGGCCGTCGTGGCACCGGAAGAGGGTGTAGTAGCCCCGATGGGCGCTGGCGGGAGGTCTTATTCTGGGCGCAGACCTGACAGGCGGCCACGAATTCCCGTGTCCTTTTCCAGTGATGGACACCAGAACTGCTGCCTGAGGAAGCTGGCCTTACACCTGGGTGGCAGCTGAGCCTGGAGGAATGTCCCCACTGCAGGACTTGGGAGCGAAGAGGCAGTTGGGAGGGCAGCCGTTAGCACGCTGTGCCCCGTTGGTGGCTCATTTGACCTCACTCTCGATGCCCCAGGTCACAGCACCCACCATGCAGGAAGGAGGCAGGATGGAAGTGGGGTCCCTGGGGATGCCCTCGGGCTCGAACTGGCGGGAGAGGGCATCCGGTTTCACGGTCCTAGAGCCTGGGGGATATGATAAGGTGAAATCAAAGCAGTTAAAGAATAATGCCCACCTGGCCTGTCTGGAGTTCAGCCTTTTCGCCGTTCTGATGTACTCCAGATTCTTATGGTCGGTCCATGCTAGAAATGGCTGTCCACCCCCTCCAACCAGTGTCTCCATTCTTCTAGCGCCAGCTTGAGGGCCAACAGTTCACGGTTGCCGACGTCATAGTTCCTTTCTGCTGGGGACAACTTCTTGGAGAAGAAAGCACACGGATGGACCTTGTTGTCCTTGGGGGAGCGCTGCGAGAGGACCCCTCCTACCCCCACATTGGAGGTGTCGACCTCAATGATGAACTGGAGTTGGGGGTCGGGCAAGGTGAGGATGGGAGCCGAGGTGAAACGCCTCTTGAGGGCTTGGAATGCTCCCCCTGCTTCAGGGGTCCACTGGAACCTGGTGCCTGGAGAGGTGAGGGCCTGGAGAGGGGCAGCCACAGAACTGTAGTTTCCAATAAAACGTCTATAAAAAGTTAGCAAAACCCAGAAATCTTTGTAGTTGCTTTCGGTCTGATGGGACCGGCCAGTCAGTAACAGCACTAACCTTGGCACCATCTATCTGGATGTTCCCTGGTGACACGATGAAGGCCGGGAAGGGGACGGAGCGTTGGTGGAACTTGCACTTCTCTGCCTTGACAAACAGCTGGTTCTCCAGCAGCCGCTGCAGAACCTTCCGGACATGCTGCTCATGTTCCTTCTCCCTTTTGGAAAAAATCCGGATGTCATCCAGGTACACAAACACAAATTTATTCAACATGTCCCTTCGGACATCATTGACCATTAGTGAGATCAAACAGCATGACCAGGTACTCATAGTGGCCACTGGGAGTATTGAAAGCTGTCTTCCACTTGTCCCCCTCCCTGATTCTGACAAGGTGATAAGCATTTCTCAGATCGAGCTTAGTGAAGATGGAGGCTCCCTGAAACAGCTCAAAAGCAGAGGAAATGAGTGGGAGGGGAGTGGGAGTATGAGTGAGAGGATCTGTTTTTAACGTTGATGTCGTTGAGGCCACGGTAGTCGATGCAAGGACGTAGTGTCTTGTCCTTCTTGCCCACAAATAAGAAACCAGCTCCTACTAGAGACGAGGAGGGGCGAATGATACCAGAGTCCAGGGAGGTCTTAATGTACTGGTTCATCGCCTCCGGGGTAGAAAGCGAGTAGAGGTATCCCTTGGGGGCGAAGGCCCCGGCGAAGAGGTCGATGACGCAGTTATAGGGACGGTGAGGGGGGAGGGAGGTGGCACAGGTCTTGTCTAACACCTCCCTGAGGTCCAGGTATATGGGGGGGAACCCCAGAGATGTCCCTGATGTCCAGGTATATGGGGGGAACCCCAGAGATGTCCGCTGCATCTGTAAAGGAGCCCAGAGGCTTGGAAGGCACATTAGGAGAGGCAGATAGGAGACAAGATGAGTGACATTTGGTGCTCCACCTCACTATGGACCCCGTAAGCCCTCACTATGGACCCTGTAAGCCAGTCAATGTTCGGGTTATGTTTCTGTAACCAGGGATACCCAAGAATGATGGTTAACTGAAGTGAGTCGATGACATGGAATATGTGTTCAGAGTGGTTACCTGACATGAAGTGGCCTAGGAGTGGAGTACGATGAGTCACACGACAGAGCAGGCGGCCGTCTAAGGTGTTGGTATGGAGGGGAGCCTCGAGGGGCTCCAACAGTAGCTGTAGTTGCTCAGCCAACCCCCAATCGATGAAGCTCTCATCTGCTCCTGAATCGATAAATACTGCCAGCTCCAGGGAAACAGCAGGAGAGGATAGGAGAGCATGCGTCAGGGAGGAAGTGAGGGGGAAGAGGTTTGGCTCACCAGTAATCGAGCCTGGTCTTTTGACGGGCACCTATTGAGTGCGGCCAAGTTGCATGGGCTCCTTCACCCCCGCCCCCCCCCCCCCAGGGGGCGCAGTGGGTCGGATGGCATAATCAGCCACCCGGCTGCTCCCCTGTCGGAGAGCCAAAAGTCCCTGCCCGAAACAGAATTCCGAAACAGAGCAGCAAATTGAAGATTGATTGTCCCACTCTGCTGTAGCCCATTCCCGGGCCCTCCCTGAGAGGCTGGTGATGTTGAACACCACTCTGGATCATTCGGTGGAGTCGGACATGGGTTGGAGGTCGACGGTATGGGAGCATAGTGATAGAAAGGAGCGACACGTGGCAGCGTCACCATCGTACCTCTCAATGTGTGGCACTCGGGGTTCGGGGTGCGAGTTGGATGAAGTCACCGGAACCACTGGGGCCGGTGGATCCGGCAGTGCTGGTTCCGCCGGAGACCGAGGGTTAAGGCTGGCGAGCACCTACTGCGTCTGGTGGTTGAGATCCCGTAGCTGGTCCGCTATGGCGGCCTGAAAAGCATTCTGGTGAGCATGAAGCTCCCGGACCCCGCCGGCCAACCCGGAGAGCAACTGTTCGTGATCGTACAGTCTCTTTCCTTGCATCTGGAGAGCGGAACGCACGGTGCTATCCTCTGCTGAGTCTGTCATGGCCAGATTGTACTGTAACGATTCTGGAACAGAGCAGAGACTCAAGCGCAGAGGTAGACACTGGAGGTGAGGTGGGGTAGAAACAAGGTTTTTTACAAGGCACCAAAATAGTCGAAGTCAGTTCATTAAGGCAAACAAAAACGACAAGTGCAGGCAAAAATCCAAAAATCAAGAACAGGGCAAAACACGAACCATGGAAACAAACACAAGGGAAAAACGCTGGAAGGCGATGAACACACGGGTTGAACAAAGACAATCTGGCAATCGGAACAGGGAACGCAGGGGAGTATATATGTGTGGGGTTGGCAGAGGGAAAGACCAGGGGCAGGTGATTGAATGCAGGTGTAGTGAATGAGAAATCAGTGAGCCGCAAGGAGACTAGAGACTAGGGTGGAGCCACACAGAAACACAGGAGGGCACACATGACTAACGGGATGTTACAGGTTTTCAATTTTCTTTCTCCAAACAGAGCACTGGGCAGGTGATTCAGATGTATGCTGTTTTTGTAGCAGGAAGAAAAAAAGCTATTGAATTGCATTGGACTTTAAAATCTCAAATTCCTTTGGGCTGAAGTAGATACTCATTTATCTTAGAATCAGAGATGTAAATTAGAAATTACTTTGCTGATTCAAATGGTTTTGTTCAGGTCAAAGATTCTCCATTCATCATTGACTATGCAGTTTGTTCATTTTTTTTAATGCTCAGCTTTTGCATCTCCATTCTCAGCAATCTGCTGACAGTCTAACGATGACCGATTCGTTTACATTGGAGTTAGTTGAACGCCCGCTGCATCTCGCATAGACACTAACGGGTGCTTTGGTTCGTTGGTCAGACCAGGCGTCTGTATTTGTCGAATTGGGAGTGACAACGAGTTGGATGTCTTTGTATTTGTGTCTTGTCCTCAGGTCAACAATGCATCAGTGTTAATTGCTATTGTGCTAACGTTGCATGTGCTCAGCTGATCCAAACAGTTAGGCAGTAAGTAAGATAATTTATTTTTCAAAGCGTCATTGACCAAAATGGTGTACAGCCCACATGGGCTTCAAAGACCCTACAATCATCACAAGCAGCAATAACATGAGAGCAAAAGAACAAATACAGTACACACCCGTGCATATCAAACAAAATCCAAGAATCAAAAGTCAAAGCTAATACGAACACAATCCATCTTCCACATTATAGCTGTAAAAACACATCTAAGGTGCAGACTGTGCTTTTAACATAAAGGGCCCTCCGATGCTGTTGGTAGGCATTTAACACAACCTGAGCTAGATGAAACACTTTGTCTGTAAACAAAAGGTACTGAAATCTGTGCGGTATGTGGGTGCGGGTGTTGTTATCAACAAAGATGAGATTACAGTTTGGTGTGGCAGAGCAGAAAAAGCTCAGACAAAGAGAGGTCCCTGCTGTCACTCTCCACTTACTGGCTGTCCTCGTGGGTGAAGCCGGTCTGACTGGGAGGCTGAATGTGAGGCTGTCTGCACAACAATGGTATCAGTTTCAGTCCGAGGTGGCCATCAACATGTCTTCTTAATGAGTTTGACATTGGCATAGACACTGTCAGGAGGAAGTCTGAGAGGAAATTTTGAGGATGACAGGTCTTTCCATGCTATCAATCAAATGGCCCTGCATTGTTATGGGCTGCAGATAAGCTACTGCAGTATATTGCTGTTTGTGTGCTACTAGTGCATTAATGGTACCTCAGTTTAAATTGCTGTTTTTTATACCAGCACGTCCTCCAGACTAAATGGCATTATGGGTAAGTTGTCATTGCCTTTGGTATCAGCCAGTGTTGAGCAGAAACACATTAATGCCGAGGCACAAGGACTTCTGGTAAAAGTTTTTAAAACTAAGCATGGCTGCAGACTCTTGTTACCTAATGATCTCGTACTGAACCACGGCACTGTGAACGACTTGACAGTAGATGGGAACCAGCTGAAGGGACTGTCTTACAAGTGCATGAAAAATAAATGATCAGAATCAGAACCGTTTATTGCCATGGTATGTTGAACATACAAGTCGGCAGTCGGGCTCTGTTAATGAGCCCGACTGCCGACGGGAAGAAACTGTTCATGTGTCGAGAGGTCTTGGTCCTGATGGACCTCAGCCTCCTACCAGATGGAAGGGGCACGAACTGTTTTTGTCCAGGGTGAGAGGGGTCGGCTTCTATCTTTCTTGCTCGCTTCAGGGTTCTTGAAGTGAACAGGTCCTGGAGGGACGGCAGATTGCAGCCAATCACCCTCTCGGCAGAGCGAATGATGCGCTGCAGTCTGCCCTTATCCTTGGCAGTGGCTGTAGCGTACCAGACTGTGATGGAGGAGCAGAGGATGGACTCAATGATGGCTGTGTAGAAATGCACCATCATTGTCTTTGGCAGGTTGAATTTCTTCAGCTGCCTCAGGAAGTACATCCTCTGCTGAGTCTTCTTGGTGATGGAGCTGATGTTGAGCTCCCACTTGAGGTCCTGGGATATGATGGATCCCAGGAAGTGGAAGGACTCCACCACGTCGACGGGGGAGTCACCCACAGTGATAGGGGCTGGTGGGGCTACGTTCTTCCTGAAATCCACAAACATCTCCACTGTCTTCAGAGCGTTGAGCTCTAGGTTGTTCAACCTGCACCAGGTCACCAGATGGTCAGTCTCCCACCTGTAGGCAGACTCATCCCCACCAGAGATGAGTCAAATGAGGGTGGTGTCATCTGCGAACTTCAGGAGCTTGACGGACTGGTGACTGGAGGTGCAGCTGTTGGTGTTTTACTGTTTAACTGTTTATATTTGACAGGCTTCTGTAATTCCATGCTCAACTTTGTATACACTTGTATACTCCAATTGCTCCATCACTATTTAGTTTGAATTATAAAGTTTGTGGAACAATGAAATGGTCGTCACACGTGTTTACAAACAAAAAAAGAATAAAAGGTAAAACACCTCTGCACACGCCAACTGATTTTATTTTTCTATTATGAACAGAAGTAGGACCCGCAAATTTTCACTCCAATAGTTAAGGCTAATATAATAACTTCAAAGGAAGATACTGTTTAATGAGTGCATGGGTGTTATTTAAGCAATAATCAATATTTTAAGCCACTTCACCGCTTGGTGACCAAATGCTTTTGTTGCCTATACCTAAAACCTGATTCAACCTACGTTGGAAGTTCATTTTAAAAAGAGACTGTGTGGAAACTGGAAGCTTCCTGTAAACACAGAGGTTTATTTTGAAAAGACAATATGCATGTAATAAGCGGAAACTAAAATGCCATCCATACATAACATGTCCGAAACTGATGCTAGAGGAGAACCTAGAGAGTCATAGTTTGAAGCGTTTGATGAGGTGGGAGGGATAAAGTGTTGACAATGCAGAACTGAGATGGTGAACTTTCAACATATTGGTCCTTTTTTTAGATCTACTCACACTGCAAATCTGATCACATTGAGATTGCAATGCGTTCTGTGTGCATTTACACCTACATTGACATGTTTTTTTTTTCCTTTCCAGGTTCAGGTATCATACCAGGTCATACCAGGTGGAATCATTGCCTAATTCTCACCTGCACCTTCAAGCTAAATCTTTGTGCTGTAAGAAAAAGTTGAATTGATGATTGGTTATGCTCAAATGATTGTGAAATATCATACATTCCAGGTCCTTCATCTCCCTTGCTTTTCCAACAGATTTAGCGGCTCTAGGTCGGCTTGGAAAGGCTCGGGGCGAAGGTGCTTTTCAGCGGGGCTCCCGGCGCAACTGTCGACCGGGGCGGACTGTCCTCAGTGCGCCCCAACCGCGTCACCACGGCGGGGATCGGCTCAAGTAAAAATAAGATTTGAATCTGAAAATATAAATCTGAAAGTGAAAAATATAAGACCTCAAATATTAAAATGTATATGAAAGTGAAAAATGAAAATATTCTATTCAAAACAATTCCAGAACTGAATCAAAATTATATTCAAGACAAAAAAAATTTTCATTCACTTATTTTGAATACATTGCTGTATTTTTCAATGTTCAAGACCACAACTTGAACTTTCAGGTTCGCATTTTTCAAATGATCAAAACTATTGGCCTGGATTTGGCTCCATAATAGAGTACCAAAGAAAATGACTGCGTGAAAACAAGCCCTGAGTTAGCATGCAAGGGATTGTGATTTGAGAACTCCGGTCCTACAGTGAATGTTATATATCAGACTAATGATCTAAATGATGGTTTAGTGTGTGAAGCAGCAGAGAACTAGACATGATAAGTTTTTAAATCATTTCTCTGATGAATGAAAAACTTGACACATGAAATCGTCAAACATCGTCAGTTTTTCCCCCTAGATTTATGAAATCAGGATTACATAGTGTAACATTTTGCAACATATCCTGATATTCAAAATTGTGCACTAAATTAGTCTCCGTCAGTGGTCATGGTCAAATGCATGACCCCTTGGGCCTCTGCCTGGTAGGCCCATTCAGTAATCCACACATGCCTGCCAGTGACATCACAGCCTTTCCCAACTGCAATAAGTGTATGCAGAAACCATTTTTGGTAATCCAATAAAGTACCACTCGGATGTTCATTTCACAATAATTAGTCTATCATTCAAATGAAATTGCAAACAACTAGCTTGACAAAAGTTATAAACCGTCTTTAGAAATGCATGCATTAACTTATTATTACCAAGTAATAATTAGTTTACTGGGTACTTAAACAGTAATATCTCACCTTGGAAAGTGGTCACTCTGGGTTACCTCCTAGCTCTTTGCAATCTTCATACTGGCAGACTCAACAACATTGAGTACTGTGAATTTCATATGGAAAGGAAAGTGTCAAACTCCTTTTGGGACTGTTTTTCTATTGTTCATTTCCTGTCTGTATTTTACAGGGTTACCAGTTTTTCTTAGCGCTGATGGCATGTAGATGTATTACAGCTGTCTCACTGTTAGGTACTGTCTCCTGTGAGATAAAATTCCACTCTTTGGGGAACATGTTTGATAAGATAGATAAACAGAAGAAGTCACAAACCACATGTCAAGGGAGTTCTGGACAGGACCCAATAGCAGACCATGAGACAGGATTGAGGAAACGAAAATACTTTATTTTTAGAAGTTACAGCATGCGGGCGGGATCGACGGTGTGGTTCTCCGTGGACCGATACCAGAAGACAGGCAGGATACTGTGTGGATCATGCGCTCGAGGCAGAAGACGATACCGGGTTAAAGCTGGTCTGGGAATGAATGAATGAATGAAATTTATTTATAGAGCGCTTTTCACAGACATGACATCACAAAGTGCTTAACAGCAGAAATTTAAAAACATAAAAAACCACAATGTGACCCTAGGGACAATAAATTACATACACAGAATAAAATAAAATAAAATAAAAAATAAAAATAAGATAATAAAAATTAAAACATATTTTAAGAGCAGGTCTAGGACATGGGTTTTTACTCAAACGCCAGCCTACGCCAGCCTACGCCAAACGCCAGCCTAAAAATTCACAGTATCTGCGAGGCGTAGAGGTGCAGGCAGAGCATTACTGCACTACTAGTTGTTTGGCGATGTAACATTTTTTTAAACGATCAAAGAAGTATGCAGATTTAACACTACCACCGCCAGGATTCTAGCGGGGCCGACAGCCAATGCACACAACGGTGTGCCATTCCGTCAAATGTAGTTTCATTGTTCGTGTTCATTAGCACATAAATAATGCATTTGCTTGATGAAGTCTCTGGAAATGATGGGAGATAAACCATGGGTTGGAGCAGGGTTGGCACCTTTACAATGGCCTGTGCCAATTTACAGTGTTTGATTTTTTTTAATGGCTATTGATTGCATGTCTCCTGCATGTCTCCTGTCAAAACGGAACAACTTGTTTTACAACGCTGAAATACAACATCACTAATATAAAACGTGCAGCCTACTATAATGTAGACTACAAGTCAACCTACTAGATAGATAGATAGATAGATAGATAGATAGATAGATAGATAGATAGATAGATAGATAGATAGATAGATAGATAGGTACTGTTGTGGCAAAATGAAGAGACGAGATGGCGAAACTGGAGTTGCAACCAGCGGGAAGTGTTTTAATAAGATCAAGCCAACATCAACCAGTTCAGTATATTGAAACGACTCCCATGTACTGCTTTACACAGATCACTCTTATAGTCAAAATTCACGCCCCCTTTGGCTGCGTTTCATCAATCAGACTAATCTGTTGGATCCAAACCAGGATACATCTGGCATCCTAATTAGGACATGTTCTTTTGGCTGTCCTGAACCCTTGCCCTCTGTTAGGACACAGCCCCAAGTACGGAAATGTTTTGGTATTTCTCAGAGATTTACTTCAGTCTGTCTGGCGCCGTCCAAGCTTTCCCACAAATGTTCTGTGAGAAACAAATGTGTGTTACATAACACGTTATATTAACTGTTGCTTGTGATATGAGGTTTTACGTCTCAAATGATTCTGGATACTTGTTTACTGCAATCATGGAAATTAAGATTGTACCAACAGTTGGATTCACAAGTTATATGATGATTTTCTACAACAGTACTTTATTCAGCTATCTGTATGTTGGGAAATTTGTATGTTACAGCAGCAAGACACACCAAAAAGCAAAGTAACAGAGTAACCAAAATATTAAGTATTAAAAAATGCACAATAAAATAACAGAGTAGGACAAATTAAATATCAGAATATAGAATATATAAGATAAAACAACAAAAATGCACAGTATATACAAAAATAGAATAGTGTTAAATTATCTGCCTAGGTGAAAAACAGTGAAAAACAGTAGTGCAAAAATTTTAAATCAACCCCAGCAAACAACAGTGTAGCGGTGTGTAGTTATGTGGAGGATGATCTGGCCAGAGCTGTTTTATTGTAAAGTGTTATTGCAGAGGGCAGGAATGTTCTCCTGTATCTGTCCTGTGACAGCGGAGCTGGATCAGTCTGTCCCTGCAGGAGGTGATGGAGAGGGTGGTCCGGGTTATCCAATATGGATAATAGTTTCTTCAGTGTCCTCCTCTCCACCACCTCTTCCAGGGGGTCTTGTTTGCAGCCAATGATGGAGCCGGCCTTCTTAACTAGTTTGTTAAGTCTGTTGGTGTCTCCGGCTCCAATGCTGCTCCCCCAGCAGACAGAAGTACAGTGCACTGGCCACAACAGACTGGTAGAACATCTCCAGCATCTTGCTGCACACGTTGAAGGATCAAAGTTTCCTCAAGAAGAAGAGTCGACTCCTCCCCTTCTTGTACACAGCGTTGATGTTGGTCTTCCAGTTCAGTCTGCTGTCGATGGAGACACCCAGGTACTTGTACTCCTCCACCATGTCCACATCTTCTCCCAGAACTCTCAGCGGTTGTGGAGCCGTCGTCTTCCTCCTGAAGTCGACCACCATCTCTCTGGCCTTGGCCACGTTCAGATGCAGGTGATTTCCCCACAAAGTCCTCCACTACTGCCCTGTACGCCTCCCGTCCGTCCCTTATACACCCGACCACTGCAGAGTCATCAGAGAACTTCTGCAGATGGCATGACCCAGAGTTTTACTGGAAGTCAGTGGTGTACAAGGTGAACAGGAAGGGAGACAGAACTGTGGGGCTCCAGTATCACTGACCACCGTATCAGACAGCACACGGCCCAGTCGGACAAACTGTGGTCTGCCTGTGAGGTAGTCAGTGATCCAGGAGACGGTGGACGCGTTCACCCCCACCACCCGCAGCTTCTCACTCAGCAGCACTGGTTGGATGGTGTTGAATGCACTGGAGATATCAAAGAAAGTGATTCTCACAGAGCCACCGGTTCATCCAGGTGCGACTGAGCTCGTTGCAGCAGGTAGATGATGGCGTCGTCCACCCCCACATGAGGCTGATATGCAAATTGCAGAGGGTCCAGTGAGGATGGGCCAAGACCAGCCTCTCCAGCACCTTCATCACATGTGATGTGAGGGCAACTGGTCGGTAGTCGTTGAGGCCAGATGGTGTCGTCTTCTTCGGTACAGGAACCAGGCACGACGTCTTCCACAGCACCGGGACTTCCTCCTGCTTCAGGCTCAGGTTGAAGAGATGTTGAAGGACATCAGCCAGCTGGATGGCGCACGTCTTCAGGACCCTGGGGCTGATGCCATCAGGTCCTGCAGCCTTGCCTTGGTGGAGTCTCTACAGCTGTCTAAATATGTCTAAGACGCTGCATCCGAGGAACTTACTTTTAGCCGAGAAGCAAACTGTTTTGATGAGGGCTTCAGTGTGTTCGCATATAAAGCTTTATAATCTGCTCTGGGACTGCAGTGTCTTTTTGATAACTTCATCCCAAACTGAATGTTTTCTGTGATTATTCAAACATTTTTCTGTGTTGAAAATAGTTATTGTCAGTTGTGTTTTGACTTGTCAACCAGTGTTTCTGACTGTGGCAGGTCTGATCTCATACACACTGCACAATGGACAAACATGAGATTTTAAATTTACATTAAATGGTAAAAAGTATAGTATAGCAACTTTGATCTAAATTACCAAGGTGGCAGTTAGAACAATACATGCTTAGAAATCTTGTGTTTTGCAATTGTTAAAAGTTGCTCAATGCAATTTGTGTGGCAATTTGTTTTTGATGTAGCTCAATAGAGCGATATAAACCGATTCTTAAGATTCCGATTACTTTAAATGCCTATTTGAGTGTCTATTTATTTTCCTGTTTGAACCATTTTCAATGATGTCTCCATGTCCCAGCTTCCGAGCAAATAATTAGGTACTTTGGTACAATGTGGTCATAACCGAAAGAACCAATGACTGGAGATATTTAAGTAATATACAGTATTTTTATTTTGAGGTATTCCCCAAATGACTAATGTGAAATGTTAGTGTGTTACTGTGTTTTTTTGTGATAGCTGAACTACTTGTGTGTCTGTGTGCTGTTCCTCATGAATAAAAAGCACATGCTGTATTGATTAGATTCCATCGTGTTTCACATGCACTGACTTCAGAGGGAAACTAATATGTTGATAGTTCCTTTGATATGCTGCACAGATTTCACATCACTGAATCCAGCTCAAAACAATGTAAACACTTAGCATTTACCAGACGACAGTGTGGCAACAGTCGGCCAGCCCTCCAACTAAACACCCTTGGGTCTCCTGGGAAAAGCTTTTAGGGCCGCTGTTTCAAGCCGTTTACTTCTTCTGACAGCGACTATTCTGCCACTCAGCCATAGAGAACTATAGCAACAGAAACTGAATTATTCATTACAGTCAAAAGCAAAGGCATTCATTAAATATTATCTGCAAAGGAGAACGATGGCGTTCAAAGGCTTATGAAGAGAAAAACAGGCCACGCAGCCCCTCATGTGAGACAACATCAAACATTTACATTTGCTCCAGGCTTAAACTCGTAAGTATGGTCCTGCAGAATGACACTGCCCGTACTTTCAAGCGTCCACAATGAATGGAAAAGCAGCAGCAGAGGGGACTACATTGCATCGAAATCAGACAAACAACACAAGCTGTTGATTGGCGACCGTGGCTCACTGGGTTAAGAGGGTCGTCTGGGAACCGGAAGGTCAACGGTTCGATCCCCGACTGGGACGTGCCACGTGTCGAAGTGTACCTGAGCAATACACTGAACCCCCGGCTCCCTGGGTGCTTGTGTCTCATTAAATCAGTCATACACATACACCCAAAATATTGGTCATCACGGATTTTACGTCATTCCCAGCTCTACATATGCCGCATGACGTTTGGCGTTTTTACTAACACTACAGATCCATAACCGCAGCCAAAAGTTTATTTTTTGCACTTCAAGTGTATTTTCTGCTTTCACTACATGGTCTGTGTAGATGTTAGGGGTGGGGGAAAAAATCGATACAGTATAGTATCGCGATATTTTGTGTGGCGATATTGTATCGATACACGGAGGCCAAGTATCGGTCTTTTATGATATAAACTATTTTAAAAAAAAGATTTTTTTTGTTTGTTTTATTGAAAAATTAAATCAATTGCTTCTTCAGTCCACTAGATAGTGCTGAGTTATTTTCTGGTGAGGTCAGCAAAGGTCCTGGGTCAGCGTGATTGGTAGGAAGTTGGTCAAAACAAAGATAGAGACATCTGGCCTCACAACGGGGATAAACCTGCCAACAGTAGCCGGCTCATGGGGAGAGTGCAGCGCATAACTGTCTCTCTGCCCTCGACGTCCACGCATCACAAGTTATACTGAGTTATATAACTCTAATATCCTACTTATAGAAGTTATAGTTCATATACTGAGTTATATAACTCGAATATCCTACTTATATAAGTTATAGTTCATATGCTGAGTCCACACGTTTGCATTCAGTTAAGTTGGACTATGTAGTGATACGAACTGTTCAGTTTGTCAGGTTCATGCAACATTTACGACATTGTTGGTCAGTCTGTCTGCTTGACAATCATATTCTGCTGCAATAAATATGATTGAAGTGAGATGAACAGACTGAAAACTGTATCTTATTAGATAAAACATGTTGACACAGTTTTCCTTTTGGGGACATAATTTAAAGTTGAAAAAATTAATAAATCGCAATATAGGCCTATGTTATCGCAATACTCAGAATATCGCAGTATCGTGATAATATTGCAGTATCGCGATAATATCGTATCGTGGCCTAAGTATCGTGATAATATCGTATCACGGGATCTCTGGTGATTCCCACCCCTAGTAGATGTTATTTAAACCATAACCATAAACCATATGCGTTGCTTCAGTTTGAGGACAATATTGAGAAACATGATCCTGATTACCGTTTTATCCATAACAGTGAAGCCTTTGATCCTGTTCATTCTGTATCGGTTTCACTGAAGGCTGCTAAGAAGAAATTGAAGTGTTAACCCTTTAATCATTCACCCTGGTATCACGGCCCCACCACAGTTAATCGTGTTCATGTATTTTTCATATTTTTTTAAGAAGTGACCAATGGCATTAGATTTGAACTCTCCCTCTTCAGTGTTTCTCTTTTCCACTGAAAGTCATGCAACATTAACGTGATGATGACTGATGCTTTTTAGTAGGATGTTCATCAGACACGCATTAATGTTTTTACGTCTGCTAACCCCCAAATGATCTCACTCCAGATAAATCACAACTGGGGATTTTTTACACTGCTGTGTTGTAATTCATATCGTTTTCCCATAATCATAACTCATGCTGCCGCCATAATTAGTTAACTGTGTTTAATCACACGCAAAATTGATCCCCGGGTAAGTAATGCTGGAGAGATCCCTTCCCGACGGTGATTCTGGTCCCCACTCATTTGTAACGGCGTCGTGCTAATGACGATGCTCGTGGTGGTGGTATGGAAGGCCAGCGGGAGGTCTGGGTATGAGCTAGACTCATGTTTCCACAACACAACAACTCAATACAGGCCCAGGCTTTATCAATAATTCCTTTTGCCTTATGCCATTCACCTTTGAGCAAAACAACTGGGGATAGCTGGCGAGGCACAGAAAGAGGCATGCATGTCATTATGCAGGCGAGATTCTCCCGAGACGCCCTTCAATTTCTCTGCTTTCCTTCTGTTTTTCTCCCCCAGTCTCCCCCCTACATCTCCTCTCTGTCTCTGTCAGTAGCGAAACATGCACAACTCTAATTAATTAGTCCCATAAGACCTTGACAAGTCTCAGATAACAGACTTCCTCAGACTGCTGCTGAGCTCTGCAAGATCTTGTGACGGTGCAACCTCCTGGGCCAAGGCCTTGCTCTTTGTCCTCGCTCGAACAAGTGCACCCGTTAACCCTTCAGAACCCTCCCTACGCTGGTCCGCTCTATATTGATGGGGTAATGGCATAGTCACAAAATTTCTTTACTGTGCATGTTGTGGAATTTCGCCCAGCAGTGAAAGAAGGAGACGCATACTCAGAAATCTTCACCAGGTGCTTTGTGCAGGTTAAGTCAGGCATGTCCAAAGTCCGGCCCGAGGTCAGATTTTATACGGCCCGCGCCTTCTGTCTTAAAATGCATTATTTATGGCCTGCCAGCACAGTCAAAACGGAATGAATAAATCATACAAATTCAACATGCAATTCCTCTTTTTACCTCATGGTGGCAGCACCACTCAGTAACTGCCTGGCTGTTTGAAATTGGCTGTGACCCTTGAACTGTCATGGCTACGGCAAGTAAAAAAAGCAAAGCCTACAACGAGGGCCGCTGCTTCCAGGAGAGGTGGAGATCGCAACATTTTTTCACCGAAAACCGAAACAACTGTGTCTGCCTAATTTGTCATGAGTTTGTTGCCTTGTTTAAGGAATATAATGTAAAGAGACACTACGAGACCAAACATGCTAATGCTACAACAAGCTATCAGACAGTGACCGAGCTAGAAAAGTGAAGTAACTCCACGATAACGTGGCCACACAGCAGCGGTGCTTTTCACATGAAAACATCATCAAAGTAAGCTACGGAGTGGCCGTGGTAATTGCTAAACATGACAAACCTTTTACGGAAGGTGAGTTTATCAAAGACTGTGTTATGAAAATAGCAGAAAACATTTGGCCCGAGAAGAAGACAGTTTGCTAATGTTTGCCTGGCTCGTAACACTGAAGAGCTATCATCAGATACTAAGAGACAACTTGATTTTTTTCGTTAGCCTGTTTCACGTGAGAAAACTTTTCATTACCCTTACTAAGTCATATTTAAGATTGTCTTGAGGTGAGAATATTGATCGGTTTCTATGTAATGAGCTTTTAGATGGCTTGTTCTTTGTGTTATCTGACTTTCAAGATGTGAAAGAAACAGAATAGTTGTTGAGATTTGTTCACACATGAATGCTTAAATTTGGTTACATTGCTATTTGCTGTCATTGAAAATAAAATGATAAAATAACAATGTATGTATAGGCTACTTGTATTGTTTCAAATAATGTCAGCAGGGACTGTTGGCCCTTGGGCATTTTCACATCTGGCCCTCTTTGAAAAAAGATTGGACACCCCTGGGTTAAGTAGAATAAATTGTAAAAATGTAAAAATACGAAACAATACATTTAAAAAAACTATCATGAAGACACTTATGTCAAAGAAACAAATGAAACAACTACACTAGGCTTCTTACTACTGGGCTCTAGCACTTGGTGCTGTTCCAGACTCGCTATACTGGAAGACGATCCAAAATGTATTTAACATCTCACATGGTACATTCCAGGACCCCCCTTTCGTTATGCCTTGGAACTCTCCCCCTTCCGGTTTGACCGTAGGACCATGCAACTCTACATGAAGGTGATAACAGATGGATACAACTCAAAAAACATTTCAATAAAGGACTGCAAGGACACCTACAAGACAGCAAGCTTAAATCATTGTTGACCTTAATGTGCCATGCTAACACGCTTGCTTTATGTTTGAAGGCTTGTCATTGTTGCGATGGTGCATTCTGTGTTAAACCCTGCCAGAGTGTTGAGTAATGGAAGTAAGTACAAGGATGCCAAGGAGTCACTGCTTAAGCTTACCTGCACCAGACAAAGTCATGCTGCATCAGCAGTTCCTGTTTGTGACCATGGATGTACATACAAGAAACAGAAGGAATACTTTCAATGAAAAAGACAATATTTTATGCTTATAAATATTTGGTTTTCTCTGCTTTCTGCTTGGAAGTGATGCAGCCACCAGAGCTCATATGTATAATCGACGTTGGATGAGTAGCTTCTGAGTATCGCAGTGTTGATAACACAGTATTGATCACCATCCCTAACCTGTACCCTCACTGGACATTGGAGCAACAGTAGAGAATTACTGGAAAGAGATGGAGGGACCTTTCTTTACACAAATGCGTCACTCGGGTTCACAGGTTTAACCCCTGCCTGCCCGGGGACCATGCACATGTGCAGACACAAACTAAGTGAAGTTTATATTTCCTGAACTCTGTCTTCCTCTCAACACTTCTCACAAAGAGCACCTTTGCAGGGGTGATGCCTTTAAGGCCAGGCCAGCTTGTTCACAGGGCTGAGTGAAGACATGAAAGGACCAAAGTCCACCTCTTTGTCTCCTGGACGTCTTCTGAAAAAGACCGAATCGACACAGCGTGGTGAGTGGTGTTTGCGAGCGTGTTATTTTTCTTCGGACTCCACATTGTTATTCTCCCTCTCAGGAAACCCTCACCGCCGGCCAGAAAGATGGATGAATATGTATTTACTAAATACATTATGGATGAAGACCACAGTCAGTAAGGAGTTTAAATGACCTACAAGTTTGTACAGGGGAAGGAATAAGGACACCACGGTCAGACATGCTTCTTTAGTATCTTTCTCTCACATGTTTCCTCTTTCTTCCTTTAACAAGTACCTCAAGGAGGACAAAGGAAACCATTTTGAGTATTTTTGCACCGCATAAGTGTTCGGAGTATGAAAGGAGTCCGTCGTGGCAGGTTCTGTATGGGATGTTGTGTAGGCTTACCTTTCTTTGCTTTTTTAAGCAGCTGTACGTACATGTTTACACCGGCAGCACATGCATGCATCATCCCATCTGACTGTGTTCAAATCATGAAGCACAAGCTGGCAGAGAGCACGGAGGAGCCGGCCAGAGAGACGTGAACACAAATGAGTAGTCTCTCGCTTGAATACTCAAAAACGTCTGCTGTCATCATTCCTTACAAACCTTTAGCGAGATTCTGCCTCAACACAGCGTGGAGGGTCCTGTCTTGTCACACACACACACACAGAACCTGAATTCTGAGAATGTGTTTGTGTTAGTTGGGGGGGGGGGGGGGGGGGTAATGCAGTCATCATGCTATCTCCGTCTGAACGAGGAACAAACGAGGCGAGCATGCAGACATGCTTGATACCATGCAGCGGGTGGGAGGGAGAGGTGGTGGGTGCTGGAGATTCTGGAACAGGCTGCGTTACGTATGCCGGTCGGGGGCCGCTCCACCATGCCCGGCAGTATAACACGGCCGGAGCTGTCAGCTCCGATAGCAGCCGCCACCGATTCTCTTTCATCTGAAGGCGGCGAGAGGGATGAGCGGGACGTGAGCAGCCAGAACAAGCTGTTGCTGCCGCGTGCTTTCACACCATCTGCACACATCTCGTCTGCTTTCATAGATGCATCCTTTCATGCTAACACCACCTTTGTTCCCTTAAAAGCTGCGTTCAAACTACATTTAAATGCTAATTTGGTAAATAACACAGCCCAAGGCCTTTCGTCAGTGTGGCCATGAACTGTTCATACTTTGGTTTTAAATGCTAATGACATCTCTCAATCACATTTATTGACGTGGTGTTATAGTTGTAATTGCATCTCTATCAGGCAGAGCTGCTCTGAAATAATCTACAGTTTGAGTTAACATTGAAGAATCATATACAATATTTATATTTCATACATGGTAAAGACACTGATACAAGATTGTAAGGGGTAGTTTGACAACATCTTATTGGGTAAAAGGCTTGATCTAAAAAAATTGACATTTTGCTCAGTATTGAAGCTGTGCATTTCATTTCATCTGAATGGTCTATGGACTATTCACAGGGCTAGTCTGCTATAGCTGCTGAGCTAATGTCTGACCAATCAGGAACACACAAACTACTCAGACACAATCGCTCTCCAAGCTGTAGTGCAGTCGCTAATTGGACAATCATGAACTGTTCAACAAACGTAGTGTGCCATTATAACCACTGCTTCAGCCTATTATAAAATAATTACCATATAACTATAATGCCGTGAGAGGAGGGGGGCTTACCTCCATGTCAACACATTAGGCTGTATGTAAGAGGTGGACGTATTCACCGTGACTTCACCCATGTTGTTTGTGGCCATCACCATCTTGTTGTTTTGCAACCAGAAGTGACAGGAGAGGATGGGCAAAGTACAAGTGACCGCTGGAAAAGACGTGAAAAATTGTACAATTCTTTAATGAACAAAAAACAGACTGGAAAGGGTTAAAGTTCTGAGATGACAACACCCAGATGACAACTCCCAGACTCCCAAAGCCCTAAAGCATACCCTGCTTTATGTTCTATTGTACTCTCACCAGTCAATGTTTACTGAGGTAATAAATCAAGAGAGAAGTCATTTTCTCATAGACTTCTGTACAACCAGAGGAGTCGCCCCCTGGTGGACACTAGAGAGAATGCAGCTTCAAGGCACTTCTGCATTGGCTTCACTTTTCAGACCCAGAGGTTGGCGTCAACAATGTTTTATCAACAATTGCCGAAATAACCATTTCACATTGCTGCTTTGAACATGTTGTCCATGTTCCAGATACGTTGGTAAACCAAACGCTTTCATGTCTGGCTTCATAGCGTACATTTCACTGAGCTGTTTTCACTGTATCCAGCAAGCCACACAACCCTGGTTTACAGCAGTATGTGTCACGATCAGGCTTTGCCTTGTGTGTTCTGTGTCTTTGTGTAACTTCACCCTCCTCACTCTACATGTCAGTCACTCCCTCAGCATCGACCTAACTCCCTTCACCTGCCCCTGATCACTAATCACACTCACCTCATCAGCTCATTACTCTCACCTGCTCACTCTGCCTCCTTCACTATTTAAACCCCTGCCACACACACACCCACTGCCAGATCATTGTTTTGTGTTCATACCTACCCACCCGTTTCTGCTCATCCTGGTCCTGGTTTCCCAGTCTGCCTGTCCTGCCTCGTCCTTGGATTACCTGTTTTGTTCGTGATTTATTAAAAACCCTTTGTTCACTACTCTGACTGTCTGCGCTTGAGTCCTCATCATGCCCCGTGACAGTATGAAGCCAAAATAAACATATTTTGCGTTCATTTAATTGCAACAAACGGATATAGAGGATGAGGAAGTAATTACATAACAATGCTGATTTGTGAAGTCTGAATTCATGCTTTGTCAGGTCTGTCCTCGAGACGACAAGCAAACAACTTTCTTCTGATTGAGCTTTGGATCGATCAGTGTTCGGCTATGCTAAAATTGGAGCAGTTCCATCAACTCCAAAAATAAGGTCATGGAGGAAAAAATATGGTGATGATGTCATAGACAGTCTGGTTTTACACATACATTAATACAGAGTTTTGTCTGATATGAGGTATCGTAGAGCTCTGGATGACAACAGACAGCAACTACATTTTTTTCTCCAATTCTGATTGAACAACATCAGGACATTGTGACAATCGAAGGAAATGTCATCGCTGATGCACTTTCAAGACCATCTTCTCTCTGACGTGGTATTTGCATCATGGAGCGGATGAAACAAATCCTAGGTATTTGAGTTTTAATAGTGCTTTGTGAAAAGCTTGCTTGGGGTTTGGTGTAAACACACCATAACAGCTCAGCAGAATTTATTCAGCGTCTGGTAGCAGTTTACGACCTACAGAATATAGATTTGAATTTCATTAATTGTTGCACTGAAGCTTATCTATGCTTAGTATACTTAAAATAATCCTTCGTCTTTACAGTACATACTCTATGGACATGTAATTAAAATAAATGTATGCTTCTATTAACGTGAATTGAGTCTTTGAAATGAATAGTTATGAATGCAAAATAAATTAAAAAGAATATACAACTTGCTTCAATCCGTGCAAGTTAATTCTGTATGAAGGTGTTAACTCTCCCTTTAAACTCAATGAGTTCTTTCTCAGTCAATGAAATAGTATAACTGCAACGAATCAATCCAGAAGCAATGAGGAATCCAAAGGTGTCGTTTTATTTTCCCGAATTAGGGCCCGTGCAACCGACAACGTCGGGCCAGCGAAGGCCCTATTGACATTCTAGGTTTTCTTATTTTTATTTGAGAACATTGGGCGCATATTTGGAGTTTTTGCCATACTCCAAAACTCGCCTAATTTTGCAGACTTGTCAGGTCTGGTGAAAATAGCCATCTGACATAAGTTGCATATTTGTGTGTAAAACAATGTCTCTCTAGGCGTGCAACGGATCACAAACCTCATGGTTCGGATCGGACCGCGGTTTTTGAGTCACAGATCGGATAAGCAAAGCAAAGAAAAGGGGGGGTGATGGACAAATATAATAACTTTGCTTTCCATTTATTAATTAAAATAATTTCAACACTTAAAGCACATAACTTTGGGCTATAGCCTGGCATGCTGCCGTCATACTGAGGTTATTAGGAGGTGCTGAAGGCCCAGGTATAAAACACACGGCCCGCCACTGGGTATTGGTCACTCGCTAGCTACACAAGTCAGTGTTTTCTAGTCATTAGTCACTAATCCTTAGTGACCTGTTTGTCCCATGAGTCACTCTGTAGTCAGTTGGTTAGTCGACAATGATCTTTTCCTTACTCGAACTTAGGTAGATTTGTTGCCTAGACTCTCTATGTAGACGGACGTTGATGTTGAAAAGATCCTATGCATGTACTATTTGACACTGTCCCTGACACGTCCAAAGGGATATGTAGAGCGTTGTAGTTTGAAGTGTGACCGAGCAGTTGTACTGTGACGAGTTTGAGTAAGAATGAGTTGCTTTGATTGTGCATTGCTGCATTTCTTGATGCCTTACCATCGACTGTTCACCAGTCTTAATATGACTCCCAGTTGTCAGGAATGTGCACAAAATCAACAAAATGGTGAACCCTCCACAAAATAACTGCTCCAGTGCTACTTGTGGTCAAAAACTTATTTTTCTTGAATTTACATACAGACTCTTTTACATAAATTAACTTACAAATCGGTATCCCGCTTGTTCGAAAAATTCACTCGAGCTGCAATAAAAATCATAATCACAGGACATTTATTGTTGCAAGAAGGAGACAGAGTTGAGTCACATACAGAATGTACATCAAGGCTGCTCAGAGTTCTGTCTCCGAGTCTCTGGTATGTATTCTGAGTAAACAACATGAAGCATTGGCACAGGCTTATTTACGATAAGGTCTTCGTCATAAAGGATAACGCTCACACAGCGTACTTATCACAAAGCCTGGAACATCAATTGAACAATTTATCGAAATCAGGAAGTCATAGTTATTGACATCTTCTACAGGTTTATTATTTATTATTCAGGCCAAACAGCTGAAGTGTTCTTTTGAGGAGACACTGATGTCTGATAGACTAAACAGCTGTGGTGTTTAGTGTCAGTGAAAGTTCACACAACCATTTTAGGACGCAGCTTTACACACTTACAGAGGACATGAGCTTATGTTAAATGTATAACATCCACTAATTATTAAATGCATAATAATTAGTCATTTATATTTTCCCCCAACATTCCCACCTGTTTATACTGTCAGTATAACTTCTAATACAAATCAATGAATGAAGAAATGTCCAATCAAACTACTAATAAGTGAAAGCATAAAAACAAGACATCAAAAACAATAACATTGAATATAATCAGAAACGTACGTATTTTAATGCCATACTGATTATCCTAAGAGAACCATTTTAAAGACAAAGGAATGTCTTCACAAACATGCCGTGCACTGTCGCTTCCCAGCCCCTCATCACCTTGGTGGGAAATCTGTACGTACACTAGAGTTTGTTTAGTCATGTCAATATCAATTCATCGCTGCAGTAATCTCCTCAAACATGGTATGAAAGTACATTCAAGATGAACCAAAAACTTTTGTAGACCCCTCCTCTCTCCGCCAGCAGCACGTCTTGACCCCTCTACGTATTGTTGCCCACCAAAATAGCACTGTTTCAAACCCTGCAGCAATTTGATTTCCTCTGGGACCCCAATGTCATCTATGTACAGTGTTCAGTCAGTCTGTGTACATTGTACAGACTGACTGACTGAAACTGCCAGATGGGGCTGACCTTTATGGTCATGGTCTGTCTCTAGGAGGTTACGCAGGGAGGCGTCATGTATAGGCAATGCATAGAATGACCTCACCAACTGTGCCAAGGCACGAGTTCCGCTCCACTGCTTCGCTTACCCCCACAGAACCACCAGGTGCCAGCCCTGGGCATCGTCCATCTCCATCAGCTGTGTGATGGTAAAAAATGTTTTAACATGTCCTCCTCATATTCTCTGATGATATGTGCTGTTAGAAAGTTCATTTTCACAGGCGTCTGGATGTCTGAACACATTGACATGTTCGTTCTGATACAGAGGTCACTTTCTATCTTATTCTGGACAAGCGACCAGAGTGTTCTTAAGTAATCAACTGTTCTTTCTGTTAGCCTAAACATTTGCTGAAGACCTACTGTCTGTGAGAATTCGCAGCAGAACACTGGCCCCCACCTGTCTTCCCCGTCTCCTCTGTCTTATCTTGTCTTCTCTGTGTTGCCTGTATAAATACCTTGTTTTGATTTGCTGTCCCCAGAGCATGAGCACATTTCACTGTGATTCGTGGTTGTGTTCTCTGTTTGCAAACATTAAATTGACTTTCTGAAACTTTGATCATTCATCAAGACTCTGTCTATTTTGAACACTTTGGATGAAACCAACTTCACCTGAACTGTTAAAGGAAATATTCTACCACAGCTGTCTGTGTGATGTTCTACATAGTTTGCTGCATCGGCTGAGAAACGGTGGTATTTTGTTTTAACAGGAGGCAACAGATAGTTCAGAGTAACACAATCGTCGCTACTAAACAGTTTGAGGAGGAGTAAACGACTGTAAGGCACATCTGAAACCTGTTTGGTCATTTTCTGGTGTCATGCGGAACAGAATTGTTCCCAGCGTGTAATGTTCATTTGTTGTATTTTGTATTTATTAATTGTCAATTTTATCTGCCGTGCTTCCCACCGTAATATTGGACTAACTATTATCAAAGCTGCTAAAGCAAAACATAGTTCCGCTTATCCCACATAGCCCTGGCTGTCTAAATTGATAAATTTCCTCGATGTTAGTTCTACCACTGAGCCCTTTTGTTTCTTACAGACACCCTAATGTTGCACGGTGTATCGATACTAAAAAGGTACCGCGGTACCTGTACGTTAAAAACGATACGATTTTGCACATTTTTAGTATCGATACTTTATTAAAATAGAGCGATCAGAGCGCAGTCGCTACTCCGCTCCCTGTCATGCTGCCTGCAGGCATTGGCTGCAAGGGGGCGGGGCTACCCAGCACTCACAGCGAGTGATCACAGGGGAGACATGCAGGAGCTTTTGCCGACCGTCCTCGGCTTGTTGGAAAACAAGATGCCAGAAGTATCATCTGGAAGTACTTTGGCTATATTGCAGACAGTGAAGGAAAGCCCACTGACCTACAGAGACCCGTCTGCGAAACGTGTTTCAGAGCCACACAGACCAAGTGAGGCAACACGTCTAACACGGCAAAGCACCTTTCAGACAGACACCCCGAACTAGTCAAAGAGTTCAAAGAACGACAGGTCAGCAAATGTGATTATAAACATGAACACCCACAAGCTCACCCATAGACAGCTAACACGAGTAGCCTTAGCCTAGTTAGACAACAAGCCTATATGATCATGAGGTCACAATGCACACAAACGTGCACTAAATGAAACACAATTCATGCAAAATGGCTCCATGCTGGTGGAGCCTGAGGGTGGATCTTCAGCTAATTATTTTATAAGGAAAAATAATTATTCCATGAATTAAGATAAAATATGAAGTGAAAATATCAAACTCACTATGCAAGTAAATGAAGCATTGTTTACCCACCCACTCCCACAGACGGTGGCTCTTTTAGTATTTTGTGTATAAACCGTAACGGTGAATTTTTAATAGAATAAAGATTATTTTGTATTGGAACCACGTCTCATGCTGATTTGTATAGTGAACCTGAGTGTCTTAGGAGACCTGATACTGTGTGGGGAAAAGTGAATCCTTAGGTGCAACTCCTAGGGTGGCGTTGTTGTGCTCTCTAAACTATTGGCTGTTCACGTAACTTTGAACGACGGCCCGTCCACCTCTCGCCACAAGTGCCACTATTTTGTTGCGGACAATTGGTTCACCTTTTAACAATGATGTAGGATGCTCTCTCCGCTATGCGGACAGCTGTTGGTGTGCTTTACGGTCCCCCCCACCTCGGTGCATTCCAAGTTTTCATGACCTTGTGCGTTGGCCTTGTTATGATCCTCCCGAGTGGGAGAGGACGTCATTTCTTTTCAACATTTTTCTGTATTTTCGCCCATATGTTCATCTTGTCTAACAAATGGTTTAGGCTCGGCAAGATATGTGTTCTTAATTTGTATTTAATTGTACCATTTCTTCTTTCAATCAACCCTGCTGACTGTGGGTGATAAGAGCAATGATATTTCATGTTTATTCCAAATACTTCAGTTTTATCACCTTGTTTACAAAATGTGTATCATTTATCGTTTAGCGTCATTTTTAGTAATAGCATCTGGTGTTTTGGTTGGAAATACCTCGATCCATTTAGAGTATCTGTCAATTAGTCTAACAATATTTCTTGCCTTCACATTGGTTTAGTTCAATGTAATCCATGCAAATGTGTTGAAATGGATTATATGTTGCACATACAGTGCATGCTAGACCACAAAATGTTTTTTTAGTAGTTTTTGCAGCTATGCTGCAAAGACCCTGTTTATCATAGATACCTTCCCACCTGTTGAGACATGGTCCAACCCATGGCTCAACAGAGCCCTATATCTATGCAAGGTCTTAGGTAATATTAGTTTGCCCTCAGGTCATTCCCAGAACCCATCGTTGTTTATTTTGCAGTTTTGTTTTATCCAATAAGTTTTTTCTTGCTGTGCAGCATTTGTTTGCATGTCTTTTAAGATCTTATGATCTAAATGTTGCACTTCAAAAGAAAGTTGGTCATTTGGTATTTGATTTAATTTGTACTGCATCAAGTAGTTGTAATATCGATTCTCTATGTGTAATAGGTTTGTTGATTTTACCATTGCTGAGCAAACACATGTACGCATGAGTATGCATAGTTACTATCTGTATACACCAGTGGTGGCCGTCAGGGCCTGCAAAGCCTTCTCTGCTGGCCTAAACAGAATCACAAAGTTATATCTATATTATAATTTAATAATTGTTCTTAAATACACTACATGTATTATAATTTATAAAATTATTTTCCCCATTATCTTATTTTCTCATTGCACAGCTACTGTCTTCCTCAGTTGCTCTGCTTCCAGTGCAGCTTGTTTTAAGTAGAGCTTTTATCCAATCAGATCTTGCCTCTGTGTCTCTAGGTAAGAACAGAGCCAGAGGCCTGCAGACTCACAAGTGCATCCATGTGCACTTTAAGTGAACGGGGACGATATTGTTGATTGTCATAGTGTTCAACCAATCAGATCTTTAGTTTGACATGTTTGACGTGTCAGAGATGCTAGCTGGCCTACAAGTACGTCAGCATTAACGGGCAGCTCAGTTTTCAGGTGCGCTGTGATTGGTCAGTGGGCGAGCGCGTGAGTATCGTGAAACGAAACTTAACTTGCCAGCAGAGCTTAGTTGGAGGAGTTAAAGAGTTCAAATTGAAAGATATGGAAGAAATGATAACATCTTTAGGGTTTTGCTTGGTGTAGTTTATTATTTTTACCTAGCTTTGTTTTTTAACACTCAATGGCTGAATAAGGAGGAGAAACAGATTTAGTGGCAGAGTTACTGACAGTCAACCTCAGTCAACCTCAGCTGGCAGCCTGACTCAGCAGGAAGAGGATTTGTATGAACGGTATTTCTTGCTGACAGCGTCTGAGAAGCGTTGCACATTGTATGGCTGGGAATGTGTTTCATTTTAACTGAGCTCTTGGTGTTTGAAGCCACGCAAACCTGAGGATGCCATAGCATTTGAAAGCCTTTGGAGAGACTCAAGTGGATCTACAACTCAACCAACACGTTCGCAGAGACCCAGCTCCACAACCGTGGCCCGGTGTGCGGTCTGCGCCGGCCGGCCGCAGCAGACCAGCCAAATACAACTGGGGAGGCTCGACTGTCACTGGTGTCCATGAATGGAGAAGGACTTCTTCCTGGAACCGAAACGATGTACTGGGATTAAACTCTTTAAGTTTCGGTAAGTGACGAATTGCCTTTGTTTTTTACATAGTAACGTTACGACTGTTCATTTGTCTATCGTGTGGTTTTTATGAATAGTATTTGAATGGCTCGTGCTCTTGTGTGGTGGAATGCGTGGATCTGCTGCAGGTTTGCGGGATTGATGCGTCATCATGAGGTTATTAGGAGGTAATTCAACTGTAGTAGGACAGCACTGAAGGCCCAGGTATAAAATGCACGGCCCGCCACTGGTATAGATAGTGATGACCTTAGAGCGATTAGTTCTGCAGCTTTGTGCTGAACAGTCTGGTGTTGGAGATTCAGATTTTAAAACTTTATTATTTGTCACTACTGCATATCCCGCTGCATTTGTACATCCAAATTCTTTTTACACAAGCCATCAACAAACAGTCACATCTGCATCTTCAAATGGAATGCCTGTTAAATCAGTTCATAACACTATTGGTGCAGATGTTTGCACAGCCATTGAGGCTGCCATTATAGCTTGTTTGGCAATCCCAGCACTGATGAACTTAACATCTTTTTTAATATGAGCTTCGTCTGCTTCAAGAGTCCAGCACAATTTGTTGTGTGCTGCCATTGGTTTATCATAAATCAATTTTGATAAAGGTTTAGCTAATTCAGCGTAATTAAGAACCCAACTTCTACAGAAATGAGTCGCTCCTAAGAATGACATCATTTGTCTTTGTTTGAGGTTTTGGTGCTTTGAGAATGGCTTCTTTTCTTTTATCGGACATTTTCAGATAAAATACAAACCAAATATTTTACTTTTTCTTTCCAGAGTTTGTTTTTTTGCTTACTTTATGAGCTTGTTCACAGAGAAACTTTTACAGTGCAAGAGTGTCCTCTTTGCATTGTTGTTGTGTCTTAGAGCAGGGATTCCCAAAGTGGGGTGCGCGAGCTGCCTCTAGGGGGTGCGCGAGAGGAAAAATGTAATGGTGGTCTAATGGTGTAGTCCTGTCTCCTGTTTGACTAAAAACGTATTTTCTCACTGATTATGTTTGTGTTTGACGTATTACAAATACTCCCGGATTTTACACGCGGGCCTTTGTGGCGGTATTGTAGCCGCGTAATGTTCCTCGTTGCTCGGCCTGGATGAGCGTGTTTCTGCCGGAGACAGGCGGCGTGTTGTGGTAGTATTCTGACTGCGTAATAGGGAGAAGGAGAGGCGGTGGTGGAGAGGGAAAAAAAGGTTAACGTGTTAAAATGTTGATTAGAAACATATTTGTAATACGTCAATGTAATAAGTCAAACACAAACGTAATCAGGGAGAAAATACATTTTTAGTCAAATGTAATTGAGAATGCATTTTAGTAATTTTTAGGAGACAGTCGGTGCAGTGAGGTTCTGGCTAACAGCTGTCTGAAGCCCTCTTATTTACGTCGCCACCTGAACACCAAGCATGCCAGTGCAAGTCAAAAGCCCCTTATATTCTTTATATCGAAATCGGAGGAGTTACAAAACAGCCCAAAACAAGCTTCATATCTGGCCACAGAATAGCGAGAAAGGGGCTACCGCCTCACTTGGTCTGTGTGGCTTTGAACACGTTTCGCAGACGGGTCTCTGTAGGTCAGTGGGCTTTCCTTCACTGTCTGCAATATAGCCAAAGTACTTCCAGATGATACTTCTGGCATCTTGTTTTCCAACAACCCGAGGACAGTCGGCAAAAGCTCCTGCATGTCTCCCCTGTGATCACTCGCTGTGAGTGCGCGCGCTGCCTGTTGCTGTGAGCGCGCTGGGCAGCCCCGCCCCCTTGCATGCCTGCAGGCAGCATGACAGGGAGCGGAGCAGCCAGTGCGCTCTGATCGCGCTATTTTAATAAAGTATCGATACTAAAAATATGCAAAATCATATTTTTAACGTACAGGTACCGCGGTACCTTTTTAGTATCAATACACCGTGCAACCTTACCGGTTACAGTACAAACTCGCTGCTTAATATATGTGTGATTCCGAAATATCGATTTTAGGTCCTGGGTCCGGATGCAACTGCGTCTGGGTCCGGATCCGGACCGCGGTCCGCCAGTTAGAGACCCCTGGTCTACTCCTTCTGCTTTCATTGCTTGTAAACCTTCGTTATCAGAACATAATGATGTTTTAGGCCTGCTATCCCAGCAGTTACAATACACAAGAACTCATTAGGAATGGCTCATCGGGGGCTTGGAGCTGAAGGCTCATAACATTTCACAAGGGGCCATTATTTATTTTCATTGGCATTACATGACAGTATGTAAACTGGGCTGCTTCTCTGGGCTTGAAAACATCCTTATTGAACCAGAGCTCCCTGGGTCAGGGTGAGTCCAACATACAATAGGCTTATCAAAATTATAAAATAGAGTTTTTGCTTGTTTTTGTACAATGTTGATCCAGTTTACCATATTAGAGACAAAAAACATTATTGGGAGGCATTCCCATGGTATAAAAATCATTACATACACTATGTGTGTACTGTGATTCAAGGCCTTTATACTCCGGGGGCATTGTTTAAGTGCAATTTGCACGTCAATATGTGCGGAACGAGTTGGGTTGCACTTAGATGTATGAAATAACAACAGAGAGGCTTTGTAGTATGAACCAAGACAACACACTTTATCTTTTCAACCGCAGACCAGATCTACTCTTCTACTCTTCCCTTACACAGTAAAAGCCAGTGGCGGCCGTGCATTTTATACCTGGGCCTTCACTGTTGTCCTGCATCTGAAATATCCTCCTTATAACCACATGATGGCGCCACAGTTATTATTAGTTTCTAAGGCTGTAACTATGTACGCATTAAATGTACCATATCTATGTATGTACCGTTCGGTACGAGACTTACAATACGTTTGAAAAGTACTAGAGCGTTTGGAAAATGCAGAATCTTATATTCAGGAAAACATAATGTTTTCTGCGCTCATGGAGGACAGTGGTTCTCAGCTGGTCTGGCTGTGGGACCCACCATCACTCCTTAATGACAAACCCAAAGAGATTGTCTTAGGATTTTGCTTTCACAACCCGACGATTGAACGTACTGCTCTGCAATGCTACCACACCGTGCTGTCCAACAAAGAATTGACTTTAAAATCCTGCTGTTGGTTTACAAAGCACTGAATGGTTTAGGGCCAAAATACATCTCTGATCTGCTGCTACCTTATGAACCATCCCGACCCCTCAGGTCGTCTGGGACCGGTCTACTTTCTGTTCCCAGAGTCAGAACTAAACATGGAGAAGCAGCGTTCAGTGTTTCTGCTCCACATATCTGGAACAAAGTCCCAGAAAGCTGCAGGTCTGCTGAGACCCTCAGCTCCTTTAAATCAAGATTGAAGACTTTTCTGTTTGCTGCTGCCTTTAATTGAACCACATTCAATTAATATATTAATCAATTTCCTGCATTTCTGCATTTTACTACTGTATTTCATTTCTTAATGTTTTAATGCAATGAATGTTCTTAATTGTTTTTAAATCTCCTTTTCTTTTGCCTTATGTTTTGATGCTTTTAATGGTTTTATGTGAAGCATTTTGAATTACCTTGTTGTTGAAATGTGCTGTACAAATAAACTTGCCTTGCCTTGCCTTACCAATCTGCTGAACATCCGCACTCCCGTGTCAGTGGGGGTACAGAAGGTCATACTATCATTTGGGAGAATTGAGGACGGACAAGATAGCTCCATCTCCATGGCACAAAAGGTAGCGGACCTGGCAACGGCGGCAAAGAAGGCCTTCCCACAGGCAGACATCTACATGGCTAAAGTTAATGCCTCCCCTGGGGTGGGAGAAGGTGCTAGGGGTAGAATCGTAGCCTTAAATAAGGTTATAGACAATTTCCCGAATTTCATTCCACTTTTAGATAGGAAACACTTCCACACACTGGCAGACAACATCCATTGGACGAAGGAAACAGCAGGAAGGATGTGGATCGACTGGAGGGCTTACCTGGGGATTGGGGAGCCCGGAGCAGCAAACCCTGACCTAGGTGAGGATCATGGTATCATCAATCTGTCTTCGACCCTTGTCTTGGGACCCGAACACAATCAGCTACTGAGGAAGGGCTTATCATTTACCCCAACACCAGGGGCTGTCGGGAATTTGGCAGAGCAGAGGAAAAGATTGGGGGAAGACGTGTCAGCATACCATAGGAGACTAGGAATAGCTGCAGTTTTTGGGGGGATATCTTCGGGGGAACGTGAACTGTTTAGGGCAGCGTCCATCTGGGAACCATCCCCTTCCACACTACCGAAACAACTGTTACAGCTTTTTGAGGTGGATAGAGAGATTCTGGGTAATGTAGGGGTAGTGCGGGAGGAGGATAATTTGACGGGGGAGGAAAGGAAGGCGTTATCAGAGCTCCAGGGGGATACCTCGGTGGTCATCAAACCAGTGGACAAGGGGACACTGGTGGTCATCATGGACCAGTATGTCCAGGAGGCAGAAAGGCAATTGGGGAACACCAGTTATTACCAGGAGTTGGAGAGCCCGATGTTCACAAAGACAGCCAAGCTGACCAGGGAAAGGTTAGACGACATGGTTAAGCGGAAAGTCATATCAGTCAGGCAAAAACTTTATCCGATAGGGGGCAAACCAAAAACAGTTATACTTACTACCAAAAGTTCACAAACCGCCAGAGGCATGGCCCGTGAGGCTGAGAGCACCACCAGGTAGACCGATGGTGTCCGACTGCGATAGTGAGAGTTATCGGGTCGCGGAATTCCTGGACTATCACTTAAACCCACTGTCCACTAGGCATGGGGCATACTTAAGAGATACCTATGACTTCCTGACAAAAGTGCGGTCAATGGTCCTTACGGAACCTTGTTTTATGTTTACAATGGACGTGGAAAGCCTGTAGAGAAACATCGACACAAACAGGGGTTTGGAGGCGGTTAGGCAGATCTTTGAACAGCACCCGGACCCATCCCGACCAGAGGGGGACATCCTTAGTCTATTAGAGCTCAGTCTTTCCAGGAATGACTTTGAGTTTAACGGCGGGCCCTACTTACAGGTCAAAGGGACAGCAATGGGGAAGAAGTTTGCACCAGCCTATGCAAACATCTACATGGCATATTGGGAGGAAGCAGTGCTTCGCAAGTATGACAAAGCTCCTCTACACTACTTTAGGTATCTGGACGACATTTGGGGTGTGTGGTCTCACTCGGAGGGGGAGTTTGAAGAGTTCATCAGGATTCTTAATGATCACCACCGGGAGGTGGATTTCCTAGATGTCACGGTGTACAAGGGCGCAGACTTCCAGTTGGCAGGTCACTTGGACACCAAGGTTTTCTTCAAACCCACGGACTCACATGCCTTGCTACACAGAGCTAGCTTCCACCCTAGGCACACGTTTAGGGGGATTCTTAAGTCCCAACTGTTGCGGTTTAAACGGATCTGCTCCCAAGTGGAAGATAGGGAGGAGGCAACACGAATCCTCTTTGGCGCCCTCAGACAGAGGGGATATTCCCGGACCCTATCAAGATCAGATCTGCTTCTCAAGCAAAGATGTACATGTCGTACATCTTTGCTTGAGAAGCCTTTGGAAATGAAGGGAGCTAACGCTCCCATCATTTCTGTACAAACCTCATTCTGAGATTCATATTAAGATACAGTTACTCTATGGGGCTTTTATTTTGAAAAGGTGGGACTGTTGAGAGAGGGGGAGAGGAGACATATTCATAATGTTTGACACACATTGCATACGTTTTATCCTTAAGGCATACAACATGTGAATATACAATAGGTACTTGTTATCCAACACACAGAAGAAGAGGACATGTGTGCAGGCAGTCAGCTGCATGGATCACAAGTTACATGATGCAAACGTATGATAGTTTAATACACAAGTTATAAAACAGTTATTTTCCAAAGAATATAAAATACTTATAAGACTATAATATTTCCATTAACCAACAGCAAGATACATTTGAGCATGTATGCTAATTCAAATGATGAAGATCTACTGAGTTCAGAGCAAAAGTACAAGCACTTAATTAAGCATTTACACAATATACTAATTAGAAATATATACGAAGTAGAAATGTTCCATTACACTCCTCTACATCATACAGCAAACAATTCTAAGGACTTTTTCCAGGAAAACTGATTCATCAGCGAGCTCATAGCACCCCACAGTTGGATCGGCGCGTGTATATGTTTCACAGTCTCACGGTGCTGTTTAGCAGGGGGGGATGTTATAATTCCATCTCTCTTCCTTGTGATGTGTACCTCCTCCAGTGAGGTAATGAAGATGAGGTAATGAACCCACCTGGAGGGAGTTATAGTCTCACTACACTTTAATAATAAACAGATGTGATGTCTTTGGTGTTATGATTCTGTACTTCTGTCATAGTTCACACCAGGGTTTGACCAGCAGGAGATCTTGAGGACATGTGCTGGTACGGTGTTTGTTTTAATGATGCTCACAGCCAGTGTTCCGTACTGATATTCAATATGGTTGCCTGCTAAAAATAACAAGTGTGAAGTGTTTCATAAAGAATTCTCTTCATGTGAAGGTGGGAAGCATCTGAGGAAGCATTAAGAGCATCCATCTTAACCTTTTTGACCTCGGGGCCCAACTTTTCAAGTACAAAGTGTACCGGGGCCCATTAAAAATATTAACACTGTATTAGTTTAACTAATTGATCTCACTCTTGGTTTGATTTGTATTCAACAACTATATATTTTATTTTTTTATTATTCTACGTTCATTACGTTGTGTAATCAACATTTACTACCTATTGAGAAGTTTAAGCAAAAAACTTGTCTATTGCCCCATTAAAGATTTATTAAATACTAATCGACAATAGACCATCATCATATGCTGTTGAAATGCTCAGGATGGTTTAAATGCCTATGTAATGTGAGAGATGCTGCTCGTAGAACTCAACTCAGTTCCCCTCAGCTCTACCAAGCATTTAAGCCTATTTTAGCTGTTTTGGTTTTAATTTTTTCTTTCTCCCCAAAAAAAAAAATATCCAAAAAGCTCCGCTTAACCCGTTGCACACTACTTGCTCTGCTGCAAACTGTTGGAGACTAGCAGGTGAACAAAGCGCAGCATTTAGCAGGAGCTAGTGGAGACCGAAAAACAGAGCGATGCTTCTGGACTTGCTGACGTTGCTCTGCGTCTGCTAGACGGCTAACATGTAAGGGTAACCCCAACCCCAACTAACCCCAACCCCCAACCCCAGCTAACCCCAACCCTTAACAACTTCATAATAATCTGCTCACAACTGGACAAAACAAATGGAGCTTTAAACGATTCAAGTAAAGAAACATATAGAACATTTGTAATACAACACATATGATTATTGATAGATTGGTAGAACTAAAACTGCTGAACTCCCTTATTTTCATCCAGTCTGTATTTTTTGAGCTAAACTATCAATTCTTGGTGATAAGAGCCTCGTGTTCTTTGGCAAATGTGACACATCTTTGCTTTCATGGAGAGTAGCAGTGACTCTAACTCAGAGAATTACATTTCTGGGGTGGAACGCCTGGAATAACAGATATCAAACAACATCGACACAAAAACTTCAAAGCCTGCAGCTCGCTGCTGACAACAGAGAGCTGCCTCCAATTGTTGCAGCCTATCATCTTGTCACTGAGTCTCCTGAGCTTTCAGACATGTCAAAAGATTTGGGGGAAATATTTTCTGAGTACTCTCACTCCTGTTTACGAGGAGTAATCGACTGTAGGTGAAACCACAGTTGTGGCTCAATCCTGGCAGTGCTTCTATTAAGTCTGAGCCCGGCAGTTTTATTTTCTAAAACAGTTATGTGCTGTCTGTCTGGCCGTATTCAAAACACACATTCTCAGAGGGGCAAGTGAGTGTGAGAGCCTTTCTTCACCAAACAATGGGAAGTTTACTGAAGACTTGTGAAGTTGTTTTGGGGAAAGGATTACATGGGGAGCTGCATCCAAAGTCTTGCTTTGAAGCTGACGTTTATCTCGCTGCAGTCTCTGACAGAGAGCGTGCAGGCAGCCAAAAGTGATCATAGAGGAGGAAGTCGCTGTTTGTTGGTGCTAGAGTTGATATTTTGTGACGGAAATTAATTTTGTTGCCTCGAACAAACAAGCAGCCTTTGGGGATTTGTACCCTGAGAGCTCAACGCAGTGCAACTTAAGGAAACACATGGACGAAACAAAACAAAGTGATGAAATAATTTTACAATAATTTGATGACACGTGAACATCTTTTATGAAGAAACACTGCAAAGTGAGAAATGAGCCAATACACAACCAAAAAAGGCTGACGGAAAAATATCCCCAGACACAGACTAGCTCTGTGGTGCCATGGTGTGAGGCTCATGAAGTTCCATGACATTTTGGAAAATGAGCCAATGATGTTATTTTGTAGTTATTTTTAGTTAAAATTGTGTTTAACCAGAGAGGAGTGTTGGTACTCAGATCTAACTTATAGCTACTGTGTTGATACTGTGCCCGTACTTTGTAGCTTGCAAAGTCTTACTCCTTTACATGGACATGAAAAAGCCATTTATGAGTATTTTCCTGCTTCTAATCGTATTGGTGATATGATGTTTACATGAGCAGAGTGAAATAAGGTATCTTATATCCCTGTAAACATGATGAATACTAGTAACCCAGTAAACCAGAGAAAAGAGCGACAGGAAATATCAAACACTACACTGTACATTTGCTTGATACTTAACTGCTCATTTTGTCTCTGCTTCTTCACCAAAACAGCTTACGATGCAGCCAATAGCTGTCTGCTGTGAGCGCATCCACCGTCTCTCTCTAACACACACACACTACGGACTGAGCTATATCTTAAAGTAGAACAGCTACGCTACTCTAATAACAGTCCTTGTTGAGTCCAGAACCTCTCTCTGAACTATGGAAGGCCGTGCGTCTCCCGCTGCTGCTGCTGCTATCTTTCATCAGCTGAGTCGTACCAAGAATAAACTGGATCCGGTTTATCATCAAAAAAGTATTTAATTGTGGTCTACATAAAGGTAGCTGGTCTCATTGCCTTTGGGAGTGCACCCTCATTCAACATTTCTGGAAAGAGATTATTACAATTGTATCTATTTGTATCAACGAACAACTACCATTATGTCCAAAACTCTGTCTTTGTGGGTGTTTCCCAGTAAACTGTACACTTAACAATAGCGAAAAGAAGATGGTCATATTTTGTCTTCTTGAAGCTAAACATGAAATTGGAATGGCTTGGAAATCTGTTCACAGGCCGAGCAAATGAGATTGGATAGAGTGATACAGTGCCTCGCCCTAGAGAAACTTACATATGCAGTTAAAGGGAAATATAACATCTTTGCAAATATTTGGAGCTCATTCATGGAGTTTCTGGAGGGAGATCTTGTTGTAACCCTGTAGTCTACCATTTTACTTTTTTTCCCTTCCCCGTATATTTTTATTTTTCATTTTTTTTTATTTCTTCTCTCACTGGTCACATTAGGGAATGTGGGAGCATTCTATTTGTGGGGTATAATATGTATATCTGTGCATGTACACATCTGTCACCCTCTACTGTTATTTTTATCTTTTGTTTCTGCTGCGAAACAGTAACGCCCAACAACAACACATGCCATTGATATCTGTATTTGAAATATCTCCAACTGCCTATGTGCCTTGTTCTGTCTTGTGTTTGTGTATTGTGGAAAAGACAATAAAAAAACATTTGTCAAAAAAAAAGTATTTGAGGTTAAATAAAGTAATTTATATTGAAATGTGTTTTGCACATCACAATTCCAACATCTGAATATTTTTTAGAATTAAGTGATTTGCTATTTGAAAGGGTGTACTTACATTTTTATGCTATTATATATTATATCATAATTATAGTCTTGGCATAAAATGACAATAATATAATTTATTGGTGGGACAATACATCGTCCAACCAAAGTAGTTATGGTGAGAGGCCTCGTGACGACCCGCCCGGGGGAACAGAACAGAGCAGCACAGCCGTCCAGGAGGGAGGGCCATTTGTGTTGCAGTGTGTTTGAGTTCTCAGGGCCACCGTAGATGTGACTTCTCTCATGTCACTCACACGTCAGACTGGATGTAGTGTGTTTGAGTCCTCAGGGCCACCGTAGATGTGACTTCTCTCATGTCACTCACACGTCAGACTGGATGCAGTGTGTTTGAGTTCTCAGGGCCACCGTAGATGTGCCTTCTCTCATGTCACTCACACGTCAGACTGGATGCAGTGTGTTTGAGTTCTCAGGGCCACCGTAGATGTGACTTCTCTCATGTCACTCACACGTCAGACTGGATGTAGTGTGTTTGAGTTCTCAGGGCCACCGTAGATGCGACTTCTCTCATGTCACTCACACGTCAGACTGGATGTAGTGTGTTTGAGTCCTCAGGGCCACCGTAGATGTGACTTCTCTCATGTCACTCACACGTCAGACTGGATTCTCGTTTGCAGTGTGTCATGATTCAGCGGTATAGATTACCACACTCCACCTGCTCTGACACTACAGTGACTGGGCACCTAATGAGCACAAGATATGCATGCGAGCACATCTGCTCTCGGCGTGCCACTTGTCTTGGCTGCGGAGTCCGTTGATAGTGGGTTCCAGCCCCCGAGGGCAGAGCTGAAATATGCAGGAGGAACACACTGTAGGAAAATTAAGTGGAGAGCAAGTTCTAGATAGTTTCAGGGGTATTCTCATAAATGAGGCGAGACATTTAGAAGCTAAGCCGTAACTTTCCCTTTTGAAAGTTGCAAACCGTGAACAATGCAGGGACGGGGTGAATGTAATCTATTCTCAACGCACCCTCCACTGTCTCACTTTGGCCTGTTCTCCCTGTTTATCCTTTTCTGCTGAGTTTGTTATGATATGCAGATTCCAGCAAGCATGCAGTAGTTGAGAATGTCAATGTGACGGTAATAAAGAGCAACATAAGGCAGAAGAGAGGTCTGGATATTAGATGGGTGAATGCATTGCTGTACGACACTGAATGCCCAGGATTCAGTTTCCAGCTCATCCCGATAGTCAGCGCTGACAGGCTCATGAAGAGCTCCACTCCTGATGTCACAGTGTTAACAAAGTAAACAGACAATTAATTTGTTGCTTACAAAAAAAGGTCTGCTTTCTTCCATATGCATGGCAACCGAGCTCTTTTTAATCTCTGCATTCCTATAATTGCACTGCCCATGATCGGAGGCTCCGTGCGGTTCGACATCATCGAGAAACGAGGCGGACACTGCACTGACTGAGCCACAGAGTGTTCCGACCATTGATGGCATCTCTTCAGGTAGTCCACGTGTAATTGGAAAGATTACCCAAAATGTAAACAAGAAACTGCTAAATCCCGCGATCTCAAAGAACAGGAAGTGGGCCGTCTTCCGGACTGTCAATCACTCAAGAACAGTGTGGGATCCTAAAGTTAAGCCAAAAGGTCTCTTAGGTGGGCATCTGAACATAAGAAGCATTAAATCATCTCTTGCTTGATTCCAATCTAGACTCTTTGTTTATCTGAGACCTGGCTCCACAAAAATGCTCCATCAGCAGCAATAACAGTGCCAGGTTATAACATTTACAGGAGAGATAGGGTTGGATCAAAGGGTGGTGGAGTCATGATCTATGTGAGAGATGGTATCCGGTGTAATGAAATCCAGTGGACTGTAAAGATTTGGAATGCATAGGTCTAGATATAATCTTATCACCACAAATGTCTTTCACACTTATTGTTGGAATGCTGTTAAGCCTTCCAACAATCGAACAATGATTCGAACAATCTTCGAAACTTTATTCAACTTCTTCTATTTCTTCCGTCCCACCTCTTCTTCTCCTTCATATTTTAAGCTACAGAAACCGTTCAACTATTAAAATGTTCAGCTCTTTCACCAGAGGGGTGCTATGACTTTTCATATTTCTAACCTTTAAACTTTTTGAATGATTAAGCTTTTTATTTTCAATGGGATCTCTATGGAGAATATTTTCAAATGGCTTCAGGCACACAGGTGTTCGCGATTGAGCCAATTAGTGATGTTTATAAACACACAGACTCACAGACACACGCGCACATACACTCCTCTCCCTCTCTCTCTCTGTGTGTCTCTCTCTCTCTCTCCCTCTCTGTGTGTCTCTCTCTCTCTCTGTGTGTCTATCTCTCTCTCCCTCTCTCTCTCTGTGTGTCTCTCTCTTTCTCTCTCCCTCTCTGTGTCTCTCTCTCTCTCTCTCTCTCTGTGTGTCTGTCTGTGTCTCTCTCTCTCTCTCTCGCTGTATTTTTAGATTGCGTAGAAGCTGCGGAAGTGGTGGCGGAGAACGGGGTCGAGGTGGGCGAGCTTTTCCTACCCGCTCACGCTCTCAGCTCACCAGCGGTGAAAGTCACAGAACGTTCCTCCGTTCATTAGGAACAATGACATCATCAGAGAGCTGGCCAAACACGGGACGGTGGTGTCTCCGGTTAGGAGAATGTCCTCTGGTTTTAAGTCCCCGCTGTTAAAACACGTAGTGTCTCACAGGAGACATGTCCTCATGATCCCCAGCAACAGGAGCAGGGAGGTCTTTGACTATGTCATTTTTGCGAAGACTGATGATTGTTACAGCTGTGGGAAAGAAGGGCATATGAGCAGAGATTGTTCTGGGAAAAACGGTTCCCATGAAGACCGGAACCAGAAAGGCACTGAGGACAGAGGGGACAAGTGGAGCTCAGGAGGCGAGGGTGGAGGAGACAACTGTGGCCCAGGAGGCGAGGGCGGAGGAGACGGGTGTGGCCCAAGAGGTGAGGGTGGAGGAGACGGGTGTGGCCCAGGAGGTGAGGGTGGAGGAGACAAGTGGGTTACAGGAAGTGAGGGAGAGTACTGGAGGACAGGTGGAATCAGGTAGTGAGGTAGATATGGAGGAAGACGAGGAGCAGCTCAAAGTTCCAAAGTTGAAGTATAACAGGATTTGAAGATTTTCTCCATAGAGATCCCATTCAAAAGAAAATTGCAAAAAGCTTCATTCAAAAAGTTTAAAGATTACAAATATGAAAAGTCAAAGCACCCCTCTCCTGAAAGAGCTAAACATTTTGATATTTGAACAATTTCTGTAGCTTAAACAAATTTCAGAAGTAGTGATATTTGTAGTAATAGTCGTAGAAGTTGTAGTTGAAGTAGAAGTATTATCAGTAGCATTAGAATAAGTAGTAGTAGTAGCAGTAGTGATATTTGTAATAGTAGTAGTAGAAGTCGTAGTTGTAGTAGAAGTATCATTAGTAGTAGAATTAGTATTCAGAAGAAGTAGTAGTAGTAATAGCTGTAGTAGTGGTCGTAGTATTTAATATAACAGTAGTAGTAGTAGTAGTAGTAAAAGTAATGGCAGTATTTGAAGTAGCAGTAGTAGTAGTACTAGTAGCAGTCGTACTAATAGCTGTAGTAGTATTAGTACTGGTAGTAGCATGAATAGCAGTAGTAGCAGTTGTAGTATAAGTAATAGTAGTAGTGGTAGTAATAGTGGTAGTAATAATATTGATGGTAGCAGTAATAGCACTAGTAATAGTAGCAACAGCAAAAGTTGTAGTAGAAGTAGTAGCAGCAGTAGTAGTAGTAATACTGGAAATATTAGCAGCAGTAGTAGTAGTTGTCGCAGTATTAGTAAGAGCATTCATTTTTTCAACAAAAAAGCCAAATTTTGAGTTGAATGTTTAAATACAGTTAATCCATGAGGCTTTTATTTTGAAAGGATGGGACTGGGTGGGGGAGGGAGGGGGAGAGGAGACATAATCATAATGTTTGACACACATAAACAGAGGTTATTAAATGACAGGCTTCATCACAAGCAGTTCAGTTAGAATTCACTCTCTGGGGCTTTTATTTTGAAATGGGGTGTGGGGGAGAAGGGGAGAGGAGACAGAATCATAATGTTCGATAAACACAAACCGGTTATTAAATGACAGGCTCATCACAAGCATTTCAGTTAGGATTCATTCTGTGGGGCTTTTATTTCAAAATGGCGTGTGTGTGTGGGGGGGGGGGTGGAGGAGGGTGGAAAGACCTCTAAAGAGTCCTAAGACCTGAATGACTATGAGAGACACACACACAGAGAGAGAGATAGAGGGAGAGAGACACAGAGAGAGAGAGAGAGGGAGAGGAGTGTATGTGCGCGTGTGTCTGTGAGTCTGTGTGTTTACCAACATCACTAATTACTGGCTCAATCGTGAACACCTGTGTGCCTGAAGCCATTTCATGGAGATAAAACAGGGAGACACCTCTCAAACAAATCATCAAAACTCCCATAACCGTAGCTCCTATTGCTCCGATATTAATAATTGAGAGGAAGGCTGAGTTGAAGAACAGATCCTGTAAAAATTGTGTCTGTAGTGTAAAAAATGTGGCTTAACTGGCGATCTAGAAATGGGGTACCGTGTTCTGTGGAAGATGTTTTTGAAGCAAAATTTAACATTGGTCTCTATGGAGCAGAAAGTTAGTTTTCCTGTCAATTAACGGCTTCGGTGTCAAATGTGGTAAATCTGTGGGATTACACTAATTTTTCTACGACAAGGACAATATTAGCTACTTCTACATCCAGAAATTATGCATGAAGAGTGAAGATTGTGGACACAGTGGCAAAACACAAATGTTTTTTTCACAAGAATCTCAAGCTGCTCTTCACTCTAGCGGTGACATCACGCACTCTAAGCTGCGCAATACACACCCATTATAAAGTCAGAAAAGGGCTGAAAAATCACAAAAGTAAAATTGCTGCAGTTCAAAAAGTTGAAAAGATATCGGAAAGCTGAATCATGCGGCAATAGTTCAGGGTTTTCGCAACATTTGAACAGTTGAAATGGTGTCTTTAGCTGAAAGTATGAGGAAGTTGAAGGATTTGAAAGTTGAAGAAGTTTAAGAGGATTTGAAAATCTTCTCCATAGAAACCCATTCAAAAAAAAGTTGCTAAAAGCTTAATAATTCAAAAAGTTTAAAGGTTAGAAATAGAAAAAGTCATAGCAGAGATGAGCTGAAGGAGCTGAACATTTAGATAGTTGAACGGTTTCTGTAGCTTAAAAAATAAAGAAGAAGAAGAGTTTCAAAAAAGGGGGGACGGAAGAAATAGTGGAATAAAGAAACAGGAGGATAACAACTTTATCAGCATTCCAACAATAAAGTATTTCACTGAATTGTCCTGCAGCTTTAAATTCAGTTCATTCAGGTGTGAAGTGATGTCAATCAAAAGACACAATATTATATTTTTGACATCTTGTAATTGTTGAGGAGAAAACTCAGAGTGAACAGATGGAGATCGAGGCATTTAGCTCAATTCAAGCAATAAGGTTTATTTGTGACAGGAGTATTATGCCCGGCAGTCTTACGTGCACGTGGCCAGGAAAAGGCGCGTAAACATCATTGCGCATAACATTATATAGTTTCTTCTTACAGAAGTCTATTGGTGGAATATAAAGTAGGGGCGGCTCCGTTCTTAGCGGTCAGAGGGCCCGTTGCACTGGACATATCCGCCCACACTGGCTCACGGTTGGTCCTCCATCGCTGCATCATCAGGAATGTGTGCATGTTATGAGCACTCGAGGAGCCGAAAGGGTGCAATTCTGAGCTAAGCAGAAGTCTCTGTGTGAATAGATAAGGGGTTCTTCTCCTACGCTATGCTGGCGGCTTTCCGCCCTAATCTAGTGCTGTAAGCAGGTGGTTTCTCTTCAGGGCCACAGTATCTTTTCTATTGTACAGGCAAGCGCTGGAATGCCTTGTCTGGAGTATTTGACCTTCTTACTGTGACCTCACAACTCCGCAATATAAGCATACAAGTAAAACGCATATTATTTTACACAACATAATAAGAGACATTTTTGTGCATGGACTTTATCTGTGATTATTAAACAGACTGTTTCAGCTCTATTCTCTCTGTTAACATCATTGTTGGTCAGTGAACTGCGTTAGGATTCTGATCATTTTGGGATCTTAGGTTTATTTTCTGTCTTCATATCAGATGTGAGTGGGTGCGTTTGTTCTTTGTTCTCAAGAGTTGTGCTTTGTCTCGTAGTGTCGCTTCATTTACCGCTTTTAATAATCGTCACGGTCTCTAAACATATGAGACACACTGGTTATAAACTGTCCATGTGAAGAATTAACCTATAAGAGTCTGTTCATTCTTGGTTAAAGACTCTGGTCTCTCTCTGACCACGTTTCTCTCTTTGGAGAACGTCATGTGAGATAACTTCTCTGATGAGCGCAATATTCCTGCTCTTCCTTCTGTTTCCTCGTCTCTCCCCCGTGTGTCACGGTGTGTGTACATCTCACTCGAGTCAGGAAACTTGTCAGAATACCCATATTTGATTGGCTGAGCTGCATCACGTGATGCGATTTACAACACATTGGTCGGCGTGTTTCCTGCACCGCTGAACAAGTGCCGTAAAGGCTGAAAAAGCTGCGCCGGTTGAAATAGAAGAGCACTGTCAAGATGTAATAATTCTCAACTATATATTGGTTTTAGGTCCTGGGTCCGGATACAACGGCGTCTGGGTCCGGATCCGGACCATGGTCCACCAGTTAGGGACCCCTGCAATAGGGTCATGTTATAAGCATTGGTTACAAAAGTTTCACCTTCATTCTTGATCAATCATGTGTTTTCGAGCAGTTTGGTAAGTCTGGTCAAACTCACCACCACAGTGCATGAAATACAACATTCCACCATACTATAGATGGCTGTACTAATACAGGCCCATTGCTTTGGCCAGCGTAATGTCAAAAGTCCTGGAAAGAATTCTGCTGGACAGAATACAGGACTTTATCACCTCCACAGATAACCAGTTCGGCTTCAAAGCCAAACATGGCACTGACTTGTGTATATATGCCTTAAAGGAAATTGTAAACAAATACAGAGGTCAAAACTCATCAGTTCTTATGTGTTTTATTGATGCCTCCAAAGCTTTTGATCGTGTTAATCATAGTAAATTATTTTTTAAACTGAGCCAAAGAGGTGTCCCCACATACATTGTGAGAATTCTGTCTTACTGGTATGCGCACCAGAGTATGCAAGTAAAATGGGGTAAAAGTGTGTCAGCCCCATTTGGGTTAGCAATGGTGTCAGACAAGGGGGAATTTTGTCCCCAATTCTGTTTAATCTGTATATTGATGATCTGTCCAAACAACTGAAAGCCTGTACTACTGGGTGCATGATTGGAAATACTCTGGTTAATCACATCATGTATGCAGATGATCTGGTGATCTTTAGTCCTTCTAGCGCTGGTCTTCAGCAGCTCCTCACTATATGTACTGTGTATGGTGTGGAACATGACATCAAATACAACGCCAGTAAGAGTGCTATCCTGATTTGTCGAACTAAAGAAGACAAATGTCTAAACTTCCCTGACTTCAAATTGTCTGACAATAATCTTGGTGTCTGTAGTGAAGTAAAATATCTTGGTCATTTTTTAACAGAACACATGACCGATGATAACGACATTTCCAGGCAATGTCGTATGATGTATGCACAAGCAAACAGTCTCTCACGCAAGTTTGGTATGTGTACTGATGGAGTGAAGATGTCTCTGTTCAGAGCATATTGTACTCCACTCTACACTGCACACTTGTGGTCAAACTACAAAAAAAAGAGTTTACAGAGACTTCAAGTAGCGTACAATGACGCCATGAGAATACTTTTAAAGAGACCGAGATGGAGCAGTGCTAGTGAAATGTTTGTGGCTGCACGAGTCAACACTTTCCGAACAGTTTTAAGAAATTTCATGTACAAATTTATCTGTAGACTGAATGACTCTGGAAATGAGATCATACTTGTTTTAACCAACATAAGGTTTAGCACCACACGCAACCAGTCCCAGCTGTGGCGACATTGATACAGCTGTCTCTTTGTAAGGCATTGCTAGGCCTCTGTACTTTTATTGTTTGTGTCTGTCTTTTTATGTGTCTGTCTGTATGGACCCCGAGTCTGAAATAAAGTCTATCTATCTATAGCAGATCAACTTTTTTTTTTTTTTAATACAACCTCTAAAACCCGAGCGAGGAACATTTGGGGTTCCAGTGAGAAAGTTTAGTGAAGAGAGTGTCGTAGAATGCACTTTTCAGAAATTAATATATTGAATGTTACACACATGCTATATACCCAGTTATAGAAGAGATTCTGGGCAACAATATCCTGCAAGCCATTTTACACACTCCAAACAATTCTACACAACTAATATACGCATCTAAAACAATTACCACAATATCACTCTTTATTCCCCATTGCTGAGCCGACCTCGCACTCCGGTAGGCGCTAAGAAGAAGCTAAAGGCTAACATGGAAAACCGTGAAACTATTACAGAGCTGTAACTTAACTCTAACGTTAGGGGGAGGTGGGGGTAAGGATTTGAATTTCGGCAAATTTTACGCTCCGAGGGACGGCGCGGTTTTGATTCTGAATGGTTAACGATTCTGTCAATCAATCCCACGTTACCCCCACTCAATTGTATGGACCGCGTCGAAGGAGGGTTCATTGACTGAAATCGACCAATCATAGGCTGAGATAGCCCCACGTACACACAGGGAAACTGGAATTCAGACGAGAAACAGGCTCAGAGAGGATTCAGGCTCTCAAAATAAAGCCAAACCGCTGTATTTGGATGGATTGAACACTATTAGTGATAAAACAAGTGAAATATATAGTTATATAGTATATAAAATTACAATGCAACAGCTGGTTCCAAAATTTCAATTTGGTTGACCTCGCCTGACCTCTCTGTACTAAAACCTCTCTAACTTTGTTCTGCTTCACTTTATCAAAGTCAAAGGAGAGACTGTTCACATGTGCTATGATTTGGGAGAGTTTTAAACTTTCGTTAGCATCATTCTAAAGAGATAATCATGCTTTGTGCTTTTTTTCAGGCAAACCTGAACCTTTTCAATTTGAGCTGTGTCCCATCTTCATTTACTCTTAACCAGTAACATGTACACTGATATTTACACATCTGAACAAATCTCACAAGTGTTACCTTTATTATAACATCAACATTATTCAAATAGACCTTGTAGTTGCAGAAATACACTCTGTTTAGTATGGGTATGCAGTTTTCGAGCAGAGGCCTAAAAATAGGGCTAGATGGTTATTGCATTCTTAGGGACTTGTGGTTGACTTTACTCCTCGAGTTCTGTATCAAGTTGTGTACCTTTTAAACATACTTTAACACAATTTGTTATTGTTTGTATTGATCATCCAACTGGGAGAATTTCATGTTGGAAAAATTTAAACTAGCAATAGAAAAATTGAATGCGACTGCAGGAACTCCACCAACTCAAGGCCAATTCAGCATTGTATTCAACCAGTGAGACTATTTCTGCTCCATTAGAGTCTATTACAATGCTGCAAGTGAATTAGCCCTGTCTCCAAAAATGATGTTCTGGTACAACAAAACTGCACTGTGAATTAAGTTTTTAGGGAAACATATTTTGTCATGGATTACGTTTGCTTTGGAAGTACCACAAAAACATTTCAAATTAGTCCACATGAGTCCCTTTATGGTGGTCAATAGGTCAAAAAGCACAGTGCTTTCACTTCGTTTTACTTCTTCCGTTTGGTAGCCTTGAGAGACCTTAGTCTGTAATGTATGTATGTCTGCATGAAAAGATGTACGAAGATATATTATATTCGCTAATGCTAATCGCGGTTAGCATTTCCCCATTGTTCCCCATAATGTTAAAATTAGCTTAGAAGCTAGTGAGTCGGACATGTTATGTTCAGAGAAGAAGACAACTTTAGTACTGTTAAAAGCATCTTGCCGTTCAACCTTTTTGTGAACAGTCCTAGTGAGAGGTAGGTCAAACGTCAAAGGTACTTCATCCATATTGTAGCGACCCTGTCAGTAACAGCTGGTTGCAGAGGGGAGGAGGGGGTTAACTGTTCTGTGTCGGGAGCTAGTAAATGTTGTGTTAGACCGGAAGCGGAAGTTGTGGTTGTTGTTGTGGAAAACACACTTTACGGATAATGTTCGAGGGAGTTGCTCGGCAATAAGAACGACGGTTTCTGTGAATAAACCCCTTGCAAGGATCCTGTCTCCGACTCGTAAGTGAAACATTACAATATTTATGTTAAATGTGTTGGTGCCGCAAAGCTACGGAAAAATCCGTATATAAGCCGCAGCCTCAAAAATCCGTATATAATCCGCAGCCTCAAAGTGTGGTACGGTAAAACTTAAATTTGCAAACCCTACCTGTAATGAGGACATGGCTTCAAAGTTACCACTCTCTGATGAGTAATGCTTTATTAAGGTCTTATGATTTGTAACCAATGATTATTATGATGCTTTTTAGATCAGTTGTAAGCCATCAATAAGAAAAGCTTTGGGTTGCCAGGTATGTATGGACGCCTACCAAAATCGATTTGTTTACACCGATTACCAACATCCATCTATGCATTCTTACCAAATAGAAAGATAAAACAAACATAGCAAAAATTTGGTAATTAGGTAATTAATTACTTATACGACTAGTAAACTCCAAATAACAAAGAGTAAGGAAATTGTATATTTGTTTAATCTTTTTGTAGTTAAATAACCTTTTTAAACAGTTTTGTTTTTATTTGGGTTGAAAGAAATCTGAATGGAAAGATCAGTGGAACACTTCGCCTGCAGAGAACGTTCCAGCGATAACCTGGGGGACGAAGCTGGTGTCTGATTGACGGCAGCTCATCACTCAGTGCTGCTGTCAGCGCTGGAGCGGCTCTGTTGGTGAGGGACGCAGCCCTTTGACTTATGGCCACCATCCCCTGCTTTAATGGCTCCATATTGTTTTAGTGGTGTAGATATCTCCTTAGGAAGGCTTATACGGGCTTCTCCAGTTAATATACGGAAGTGTGTGTGTGTGTGTTTGGGGGGGGGGGGGGGGTCACACTGACCTGGAGGCTGCAGCAGAGCCTTGCCAACACAAACTGACTCACTTCTTGGAATCTTTCAATTGGCCCTAATAAATCAGAACAGAGGCCAGCCAATCTACTGAAACACTAGACTGTGTGTGTCATTGTAAATATGTCTGCATTCTTATTTGGTAAATTCACAATGTCTACAGCATGCAGCTGCGGATACAGACTGTGTGTGTGTGTGTGTTGATTTTTCTAAGTGAGAGCAGCCTTGCTTTAGTCTTATGGTTTGATTTAGTGTTCCCTGGGTCTGCTGCAGAGAGCTGCAGTAAAGGTTTACTAGCATGTTTTGAGTCCTATTCACGTACACAATCGCCAGTCAGAAATTATACCTGAACAATAGAATGTCCATGGCATTTCAATGACTAACACAGGGACAAGAAACCAGAGATGCAAAGTTGATCACAGATTTACATAAATGCAGGTATATTTTCATGGTATACCTGCATTTCATGGTTTGGCCATCAGTTTTAACATTTGAATTATTATGGTAATTATTATGGCTTGTGACCCGGAAATTGATACGAGCGCCTCATCTTGACGGTCTTTCTGCACAGTTGCAGGTATAGATCAGGCTACACAAGTATTATTAATATGACACTATTTGTAGAATTAGATTCCACTGGTGGCTGAGTAGGATTGATTCTGACTCGTGTGATCCAAACATTTCCAATAACTCCAAAGCAAGTGTGAGCTCCAAAGGTCAACATTCGTTCATATTCATGTTTTTTCTGACAAAATATTTCGCTTCAGTCCATATCTGTTGGGTGTTTAGCCTTTCAAACACAGCATTTCCACTGCTCTCTCACTGGCCGCACACAATGGGAGGCACAAACTGACGAGTTATATTCATGAAAGAAAGTTCAATTGATTTTTAAAAACGCTTCAAGGACAGTGCCAATGCTAATTTACTGTTATTACCTGTATTTACTGTGATGCCGTGGTATGGTTTGTAAGAGGCAGGTAATGGAGCGTCAAATATAAAACACATTATATAAAAAACAATTGTCCTGCAAAGACTTTGTGTGTTTGAAACATGGTAATAAAGCGTGCATTTGTTATGGCTTTATGCTTTGTGCGGTCTAGTGATTGGTTGTTACAGTGATGCTGACTGACTGTTTTTGTCGTTTCCATGCAAGTTTCCGATTTTAATAATAAAAAAATGTACAACAAACATCTGTCAGTTGTTTGTTTTAAAAATAGTTTTGTGCATTAGTGTAACCTGTCTCCTGCATGCATTGATCCAGAGCATCCCCGCCGAGATCTAAGAAGACAACGTTACTGCAACTATGTCACAAGCAGTCGGACAATCATATAGGTTGTAAAATAATCCATTTATCCATTCATCAAGATTATTGAAAACACTTTACTGAAAGTAAAACTTGGTTTATGTTGGAAAGAAAATCCCTCATCACATCGGAAAACTGCAAATTCACACATTCAACTGTAGGAGAGAGTAGGTCAAAGCTGAAACCGGAGGTGGATCTGTACACTGTGATGGATGTTTTCAACAGAGTTTAGGTAATAATTGAACTACTTGTCTGTCTTTCAACTAAGTTGACTAACCTGGAGCTTTGTTTCTAACCTGTCTGATGTCTCCTGACCAGTTACACTTCCTCTAAGCCTGGTTGCCACATTTGACTAAACTTAGCATCTTATCATTACTAATAGGAATGATTGCCAAACGTACTCTGTTTTTGTAACAGCTTTCCAAAAATGTAAACATTTTCTCTCAACACACTTTGAAACTCAAATGTTCATTTTCCCCAGCATCTAGCACTGATAAGAGAATAATGGAGCCTATAGAAGATGGTTCATCAGACCAACGCTCAAGTGTTGTTGCTTCTGCAGGCCCGATAAAGAGCACTGTGGAATTTTAAGAAACTCTGTCATGCACATTTGAAAACCTGCCTGAACATGGACTTCAGCAGTAAGACAGGTCCCAGTGGAACAGGGTCATTATACAGTCAGGGCCATAAGTATTTGGACTATGACACAATTCTTCTAATTTTGCTTATTTACACAACTCCAATGGATTTGAAACGAATCAGTCAATATGTGGTTGAAGTGAAGACTTTCAGCTTTAATTCAATGGATAAAACAAAAAAATCACAATGACCGTTTAGGAATTACAGCCATTTCTACACAGTCATCCCTATTTTCAGAGGCTCAAAAGTAATTGGACAAACTAACATAATTGTGAATATAATCATTATTTTTAATACTTGGAGGAAAATCCTTTGCAGTCAATGATTGCCTGAAGTATGGCTCCATAGACATCACCATTAACGGTGAGTTTCCTCCCTGGAGATGCTTTGCCAGACCTTTTACTGCAGCCTCCTTCAGCTGCTCCTTGTTTGTGGGTCTTTCTGCCTTCAGTTTTATCTTCAGTAAGTGAAAGCCTGCTCACTTGGTTTGAGATCACGTGACTGACTTGGCCATTGAAGAATATTCCATTCCTTTGCCATAAGAAGCTCTTGGTGTGAGGATTTATGTCTAAACTCTGTTGTATTTCCCTCAGTAGTGTCCTCCTACGAGTCTCGCCCACTGCCGCGCCTCTCTCCATAGGCACAGCTGTGCCTCATCTCCTGTGATCACCTCCAGCCTCTCTCATCCCAGTTGTCAGTTCGTCCGTTTACCTACCTGGTATTCCGACCCATGAGTAGCCCGTTTGTTCACTCTCTGAAGATCCGTTACTACCGATCCGTTTTGTTTTTTCAACTGGCCTGCCGTCCTGTGTCGAGCCTCGGGTGTCACACAGACGATCCGGCCTGCCTGTCAGCCGCGGACGCGGACCTGCCACCTCCCGGCTAAGATGCGTGCGGAGCGCGAGGACGTGCCTCCGTATTTGACATTTGACAGTCTTCCTGTCGGCTTCGTCTGCCGCTGTGTAGGATGAGCCACTTTCCGGCTTGGAACCATGCGGAGGCGCGGAGACGCCTCCTATTGACTTTGGCCATTACCTGTTGTTTCCCTTGACTGAGAGAAATATAACTCTGCTGTCTGAGTCTGCATTTGGGTCCGTGAAACACCCCACATCATAACACTTGGGTTGTGTTCACAATATGTTTTAGGTCATTATCCATCTGCACTGTGAGGCTCCATCCAATCAGTTTTGTAGCATTAGGCTGAATCTGAGCAGATAGTTTAGCCTTAAACACCTCAGTACTCATCCTGCTGCTTCTATCAGCTGTGACATCACCAATGAACACCAGTGACCCAGTTCCATTGGCAGCCATACATGCCCATCCAAAGCACTGCCTCCACCATGTTAGACAGATGATGTAGTATGCTTTGGATCATGAGCCGTTCCTTTCCTTCTCCACACTTTTCTCTTCCCATCATTCTGGTACAAGTTCATCTTGGTTTCATCTGTCCAAAGAATCTTTTTCCGAAACTGGTCAGGCTTTTTCAGATGTTTTCTGGCAAAGTCTCATCAGACCTTCCTGTTCTTCAGTGTTACCAGTGGTTTGCACCTTGTTGTAAACCTTCTGTATTTAGATTCTTGAAGGCGTCTCTTGATTGTAGACTTTAACAATGATGCGCCAACATCCTCCAGAGTGTTCTTGACTTCAGTAGATGTTATGTAGGGGTTTTTCTTCACCACGGCACACCCATTTTTTTAACCTAATAATGTTCTCCTTCACTTTCATTGACACCTTTTTGGTCCGCATGCTGAGAGTTCCATGGACCAACTACCAACTGCAAATATAACATTTTGAATCCTATTGTCTGCATCATTTGTCATGAAATAGTGACAGAACAAACCACATCTGGCCATGAAACCGTTTGTCAAACAATTATCCAATTACTTTTGAGCCTCTGAAAATGTGGGTGGCTGTGTAAAAGTGGCTGTAATTCCGAAACGGACATTGTGATTTTTTTTGTTTTATCCAAACAAAATCCGTTCAGTACAGCACTTGCATAGTTAACCCCACTAACCCCTATCCCCAACCCAAACTTTCATCTTTTCCTCAACATAACTAAGTCGTTTTGTTACCTAAACTTAACTAGGTTGTTTCCCGTGAAGTCTGAAGTTTATTTTTAAAAGACTGTATGTATGTTACAAGCGGAAATTGGCATGTGTTGTTGGACTTTTTTAGGAAAATGCAAGAAAAATGAGGAGTAGCTTTTCATTAGATACAAACCATTGGCTACGTTTACTGCCGCAACAAACGCAATCACATCACGATTAGGTTTGTTCAGCTACACTTTGCTCTGGTCAGGGGGTACTTGACTGAAAAACTATTTGAAAGGGGGGGCATTATTGAAAACAGTTGAAGAACCACTGGGTTAAGTGTATAAACTAAGGTTGAAATTGCATGCCTTACTACACACAGTGCACACAATACTCTGCTTGGTCCACTTTACATCCGCACCAGAAATGAACCTCACCAGAGTTCACTAGGAAGTGGCCTCTGGCCAGTTATTTTCTCCACACCAATGTTCGATTTACAGCTTTTACTTTGGTCTAGGTGTGAACAATGTGAGACATACAGTACTGCACACCGCACAGTACTGTGCCAACATGGGGTTAAAACTTTGAGAATCAAATGGAATTTGGGTCTAACTGGCCTTGTTGATCAGGGTTCACGCAAGTATCAAAGGGAAACACACACACCTCACTTTGTCCACTAGGCCTGTTGAGTGTGCTTTGATGCATATGCTAATGCTTTCCACATTATGCTTAACCACCAGTGTTGTGATGTGACAGCATTAATAGATACCCCATGCACAGAGGTGAGCCTGTCAAAGTAAACTGATCAGAGAGTTGATTTCCCACCCCAAAATAAATAACCAGAAAAGAGAATATAAAGTCAGTGAGTGTGAATACATGCTTAGACTGGGCGTGGCCTTCAGTGAGTGGCCTGCTGAGGGCGGAAAAATTATGAAAACAACATCATCCTGGGAGAAGACAGAATCTTAAAAAGAACGGCAGCTCAAATGTGAAGAGTGATGCAATTTGATTTCAAATATAGAAAAGATTGGCAGAGAGGCGAGGTGAGGAATGATAGTCTTTATGGACTCCATATTCAGCTGATGGGGGAGGAGGGAAATGAATGAATGAATGAATGAATTTTATTTATAGAGCACTTTTCACAGACATAACATCACAAAGTGCTTAACAGAGCAGACATTTAAAAGCATAAAAAACACAATGTGACCCTAGGGTCAATAAATTACATACACAGAAAAATAAAAAATAAAATAAAATAAAAAATAAAATAAAAAATAAAATAAAAATGTAAAACATATTTTAAGAGCAGGTCTAGGACATGGGTTTACTTTTTACTCAAACGCCAGCCTAAAAAGGTTTATTTTGAGCTGGTTCTTAAAAGTATTCACAGTATCTGCAAGGCGTAGAGTTGCAGGCAGAGCATTCCAGAGCCTCGGGGCCACTGCCTCAAAGGCTCGGTCACCACGGGTCTTAAATCGTGTGCGTGGGACTGACAGAAGACCTAGAGCGTTTAACCTGAGAGTGCCGTCCAGTCTCTGATGGCATTGGCACAGTCCAGGAGCCTAGTTAATGTGAATGCCTCACTGGGTTTGAATGACAGATGGAGTTGGATATCATTTGCATATAAATGATAGGACACATTACAACTTTTTAAAATCGGCCCCAAAGGTAACAGATAAAGGGAAAATAACAGAGGCCCCAGAATCGAGCCCTGCGGTACGCCACAAGACAGTGGAGAGGTAACAGACACAAAGTCACCCACAGAGACATTGAAACTTCTGTCATTGAGGTAAGACGTGAACCAGTCTAACGCTATGCCAGATATGCCAACCCAATCACGTAGCCTCTTAATCAGGATGTTATGGTCTACAGTGTCGAATGCAGAACTGAGGTCCAGAAGAACTAACACAGAGCAGTCACATGCATCAGCACACATGAGAATGTCATTTGAAACCCTCAGGAGAGCGGTTTCAGTAGAGTGTTGTCTGCGAAACCCAGACTGGAATTCGTCGTACATGTTGTGCCTCTCCAGTGCAGCAGTAAGTTGTTTGGCCACCACTTTCTCTAAAATTTTGGACAGGAAAGGCAGTTTTGATATGGGCCTGTAGTTCATGGGCAGAGCTAGATCTAAGTTTGGTTTCTTTAATATGGGCTGGATAGTGGCATGTTTGAAATAGGAAGGGACAATTCCTGTAGACAATGAGGAATTGACAATAGATGTTACTGCAGGGCCAATAATTAGCAGAACTTTCTTAAATAGAGAGGATGGTATTATATCCAGAGGGCAAGATGATGGCTTTGTTTTGTTAATTAAGTCCATCAGGTCTTGAAGGCTGATAGGCTGGAAAGAGTCCAGAACAGCAGGAGATTGCGAGGAGCTACATGTAGATGAACAGGTCTGGCTGAATGCCATACCTAATACCTGTCGTCATCATCATTAAAATAGATAAGGTATTTGTTGCAATCGTCAACAGAACAGCATGGTAATGTAGAGACAGACGGTGAAACAATTCTCTTAATTGTGTCAAACAGAATCTTGGGATTTCTCTTTGAGGAAGAGATTAGGTTGGCAAAATAAGCAATTCTAGCTTCCTTTACTCCAGTATTAAAAGAAACTGAGGTCTTTGAGATATGAGCGATGCACTTCTAGCCCAGTGGCTTTCCAGAGCCGCTCTGTCCTGCGACACTCAGGCTGCAGACAGCGTCTGTCATCCACGGAGAAGTGTTATAGGCAGCCCTGGTCCTTTCCTTAAGAGGTGCTACTTTATCCAGCAAAGTGGTGCAATGTTCATTAATATGACTGTATCAAGAGTTCAACATCATTGAGATTTGTGTTAATATCACAGCAGAAGTGCATAGACAACTGATCAGCTGTACTCTGAGTAATAATGCGGGAGTGGAATGTTTGTTTCAGACACAAGGGGTCAGCATTGACAGAAAGATCAAAGAAAATACATTTATGGTCACTGATCAGTAGGTCCTCACAACGGGTATTATCAATAACAAGACCCAGAGAGAACACAAGGTCCAAGGTGTGACCACCCCTGTGATTGGCGCCAGAAACATGTTGCGTGAAATTAAAAGATTCAGTAATATTGAGAAACTCAGTGGCTATACAGTCTGTGGTATCATTGATATGCAGATTAAAATCACCAACCAGAAGCACTTTATCTAGCTTGATAATAGAGGTCAGAAAGTCTGTGAACTCTGATAAAAACTGACCTGCAGGACCTGGAGGTCGGTAAATTAAAAAACAGTAAAACGGCTTTAGCCGGCCCACTTTAGTGAGCTGCAGTTCAAAAGTAGCATAGGATTCTGTGCTCCCCAATTGGCAGGAAAACTGATTCTTCCAGACCACGGCGAGGCCTGTCAAACGCAGTGTCCCAACATAAGAACAGGCCACAGGGCAGAGTTCATTGAAATGGATGCATTCCATATTCCGTTGCCGGGTCTCAGTCAGAAATAAAAAAGCCAAATTATGACTTGTGAACAAGTCATTTAAAATGTGAGCCTTGTTTGTTACAGAGCGTGCATTAATCAGACACATTTTGATGGGGGAAGACACTGTGTCTTCATCAGCACAGGACGCTTTGGGGGTATGTGCAATAGGACGGATCACTCGTGCAGGACCTCGAACCCGACCATAACTAGGGCGTGAGCGTGAGTCTGTGATTCTCACGGGAATGTTGATGGGTCGTGGAGTGGAAGTTACGGTAGAGGCTGGGGAAAGAGTAGTAGGAGACCCTCCATGCCGCCAGGGGGAGCTAGTGTTGCTTGTAGGGGATGAATGCGGCTGATGAATGATCGTAGAGGAAGAGTGACAGCGGACAGGGGATCCAGGTGTAAACAGTCAATCATGTGAATGGGAGTGAACAGCATGCTGTAAATTAGCCGCTAGCAGGCGGCTACCCAGCTTGTTAAAATTAATACCATCGTTCTTAAAAGCGGAAGAGCGGCCCCAAAACAGATTAAAATTGTCAATGAAGCTCACGTTGTTGGTCCTGTAGGCAGCCTGGAGCCAAGTGTGGAGGCTGAGGACTCTGCTGAACCGCTGTGATCCACGGCCGAGTGTTGGACTTGGACCACTGATAAAAGCAGACAGTCCACAGCTGTTTAAAAAGCTTAAAAGATTTGTAAAATCTTGAACAAACTATCTCGAACAAACGAGCCAGTAGTAGCCCAGCAGGCTAACTGATCTGGGGAACGCAAAAACCTAAGAGGTCTAGTACGTGTTGGCTGACATCGTACTACTAGTTCAATTGAAACTAAAAAAAAGGGTGTGCGGAGAAACAGACACGACGCACAAGTGAGCTGGATCAGGTGACAGGCAAATTGGAGGGAAAACAGCAGCACAAGCATAAAGAGGGAGATGTGCTACTGCGGTTTCAGTATCCGATTACTTCTTTCACCACTTGAGATTTTTAGAACGAAGTCAAAATATTTTGAGAAAGAAATTGCAATTTCTTGAGTTTTAATATTATGAAGTGCTACTTTTTCAAAAATACACTTGCAACATATATATATATATATAATATAACAAATTTTCTCTCAAAATATGATGGCTTTCCCTGGACGTTGCTTTACATCATTCAGGAAGTTTAATCGAAGTTTATGGATCAGTCTTTGAATATGAAAACGTTATCCTCCTAATGTCAATATGTTTTTCTTGTAGAAATATTGTGACTTGTTTCTTGTAAATCTTTGACTTTGTACTATAAAGGTGTATTGCTGAAAATGAATGTAATCAATGCCAACAAAACAGCCAATGAAGAGAGATACTAATACAAATGATTTATAAGTTGCAGAGAGATGTCTGGGGCATTGAAGGACTTGCTTAATTGAATTTTTACTCTCAAGAATATTCTTAACTCAAAACACTTTCCTTTGTAGTCATGTTTACTGTTGATCAGCAGGTCAGTGTATCAAATTTGCTAATTTAATCAATTTAAATTCAGGAAATGTGGAACATGATGTCTCCTCCCTGAAAAATGACCCAAACTGATTCTGGGTTTGTTCTTCCTGCTGCATAATCCACCCCTGACTGAGCCCAGCCCTCATTACAGACACCCGACGCTGATTGAAACGCCTGTCACCCTACCAAGTCCTGACAAAAACCTCTTTGTTGTTGTCTCCGCTGCTCTCTGTCTGTCCCTCTGTCTGCAATCTGCTTTTCTATTAATAGTAGAAGATGCACGGGAAAGGCGGAGGTGTGTGGTCTCCAACGGATGTCTGAAGCATTACATGTTCGGCAAATTATGGATATGCTGTTAAAAAGAAAAATATATTAGAGTCGACACCGTATTTCCGGGCGTTCGGCTATTAAAGTCATATGCTCGCCTGGGGCTTCAACACAGCACTCCACCAGTCAAAACAGGCAGCACAAATAGCATCTTTGTTTGCCAGGGTCACGTGGTGTGTTCTACGGATGCCACACTATGAATTTCATGTCATTATTAGACAAATAGTAGAGTGTGATGACATGGAAAAAAACAGTGGAGCTGGATGGGTCAAAGAAACACAGGCCTATCAACCAGGAGACCGGTGTTAGTGTCCCAAATTGTTGCGGAATTATTTAGAAGTTCCGCATTTTCTGTTCTTGAGTTACATTTTGTTACAGTTGTATTTTGATACGTTTAAATACTTAATAAAGCTCAACCATGCTGTTTTTTAACAGTGGTTTTGTTGCCAAAACCTAAGCATGTTTTTTTCTTTGAGTTCACGTTTACCACGCGTAAACTGTGACCGTGCGCTGGGCTGTAGTGCTTTAGAAAGTGACACCAAGGGGTCTGACAAAGTCACAGTATGTAACGAGTTGGGATGAGAATGTGTCGCGCATACAGACGCTAAAGGAGTGCCTAGGTGCGTTGGTATTGGAGGTCGAGGGCCACTGAACGAGCATCGTTATTTGACGCCCCGGAAGGGAGACCTGGCTGTTGTAAACTATGCCACCTTGATACAGTGTGCTGCAACTGGCTGGACCTGAATCTAAACCGTGTAGTACAGAATAAAGCTACGTAACAGGGCGGTACCTGAATTGAAGAAGAAACATTCCTTTATTAGTCCCACAGAGGGGAAAATATTCTCTGCATTTGACCCATCCCTGTATATATAGGGAGCAGTGGGCTGCCAATGACAGGCGCCCGGGGAGCAGTTAGGGGTACAGTGTCTTGCTCAGGGACACTTCGACACAGGACACGGTGCAGCCGAGGATCGAACCGGTGACCTTTAGGTAGGCGGACAACCATCTACCCAGTAAGCCACGGTCGCCCCAAAAATTGAGGTCAAAATGTCACCTCATCAGTATTGTGTCTTGGAATTTGGGGTTTTTAACAACAGATTCTCCCTCAGAACTGGTCAAATACCGATGCTTGATAAGTGGCCCTACGCTGTAAACTACAAAGCTCTAGGTTCTCCTGTAGCATCAGTTTTGGACGTGTCAGGGACGGTGTGTCAGTTTCCGCTTTACATACATTCAGAAATAAACTTACAACTTCACTAAGTTTTTGTGTTTACTTAGGCAACAAAGGTTATTGGTTAGATTTAGGAAAAAGATTGTGGTTTAGGTTCAAATAAGTATGCTTGTTGTTGGTGTTATTAAAATATGGAAGTTATTGACGTTGACTAGTTTTTTTTAACCCGTCCCACCTCAACTCCTACTTCTCACTCTTTATACTACGTCAGTTGTATAAAGAGTGACCACTTCTACCACCCAGGTCTACTAACTAACTGATCAGAGTATGATATGAAATGATGCAGCATATACTTTCAATTTACCATAATATTGAATCACATTTGTGTTTCCTCTTTTCCAAGGCCACAACAGTCAAAGCTTCACTGTTTTCTATTACACTATTTTCGAAATATGAGTGGCAAGATGGATGACTAGAATGAGCTCATAATGTGTCAATGCTTTTATCTATTTTCTTTCTATTTACACTGTAGTGCTATGAGTCACTAGGGATCCATTTTGAAATCTGAAAGCCTCAAAATTGATATTTCAGGGTGACATGGCTTGCAAACAAATTTTTATTAAATTTGTAATGAACTTGCAAGATTGTTTTATGTGTAAAATCAGTCGAGTACCACTTCAAACCCCCCATATTCCGAGAAAAAGTACTTTGACATGACATGACATGACTTTGGTGTCTGCTCTGCACTGCTGTCATATAGCTGTTACAGCTAATAACGCCGTCCCAAACGACAGCGTTAACTTGGAAGCGGCACATCCACCATCTGGTTCCCCCTTAGGGAAACACTGATAGCTCTGTCAGCACATTTGTCGTAGTTTGTACTGTTAGCACCGTTCGCTATTTGGTCAGGTGTAAATCATAGACTGTATCTTCTTATATAGCTCTTACATAGCTTTTATATATGATGATTTTAATGTAAAGTGTCTTTGAGTATTCTGAAAAGCACTCTATATGTAAAATGTAATTTTTTTTATATATTTGATTTTACAGCTTAACAAGACAGAACTCCAGAACATTAAAGATACAATACAGAGGAAAAGGAGAAAGAAAAAGGGAGCGAACAACAACAAATAAAATAATATAAAACAAATAAAAAAGGCAACCACAGCAAATAACACATTCGCACATCACCAGTCTGACATCAGTACATCTTGGTTACATCATCAGGTCAAGTCAGCATCGGTACCAGTGTTTTTAATCTGGCAGGGCAAAGTCCAGCCCGGAGGGGTCCGCCATGTCTAAGACCGGTTTCCATATCTTGACAAATCCCATGACATGGTCATGGAGGGTGTGGGTCAACTTTTGCAGAGGGAGAACCTCCAGAATCCCCTTGTACCAATCGTCCGTAGAAGGGGTATCTTTAGAAATCCAGAATTTAAGAATAGTCTTTCGTGCTATACCAGGCCTGGCCGACCCGCGGCTCCCGAGCCGCATGCGGCTCTTTGCCTGGTTTCATATCGAAGTTTGTGTTTGTGTTTTTTTTAATGTGCGCCGTGTTCGCTTCGCTTGAGTTCAATACAGTATTTTCGTCAAACGCGCATGTGCGTAAGATGAAAATACCGCAAAGTTTCCCAGTAGGGGCAAGGTCATTTGAGGAAAGAATTTGTGTCCAGTTCACGCTCAAAATGCCAGGAAAAATGCACAGCAAAACGAAAATATGAAGATGAACACAGGACATTTTTAACAGAGTGGGAGAGTTTATATTTTTTTGTTGAAGGTAATTGCAAGCCATTCTGCTTTATATGTCAGGCGTCATTAGCACATTTCAAAGCTTCAAATCTTCAGCCCCACTTCAGCTCACTCCATGCTAACATCGACCAGGAATTTCCAAAAGGGACTGAACTTCGCAGGCACAAGTTGGTCACTTTGAAAAGTCAGGCAGAAAAGCAGATACAGTTTTTCCAAAAATGTACGAAGCACTCAGAGACCGTAACGCTTGCATCGTATCAACTGGCTTGGAACATTGCACGGGCTAAAAAGCCAGACAATGAAGGGGAGTTCGTTAAAAAATGCCTCAGTGACGTTGTCTCCTGAAAACAACAAACTAAAACGAATGGTATCAGACGTCCAACTGTCCCGCCACACTGTTGAACACAGAATATCGGACATTAACACGGCTATTGAATCACAGTTGCACTCTGACCTTCAAGCATGTGAAGGTCAGAGTGCAACTGTGACCAATCCAATGCGACACAGTCGCATTGGATTGTACGGAACACATTGAACACCTGGAACAAGATCATGGTCTACTTTAGATTTAAGAATCATGTTTCACTTCTGGCTCCCATATGGAGAAACCCGGATTCCCCCCCTCATGTCAAGACTGTGTTCAGGCTCTGGACCAACTTGTCAAACTCTTTGGAGGAGGAGCAATGGACTTGTTTGAGGACCTGAAGAGCAAATACTCTCTCCAACAGTCCCATTTCTTCCGCTGTTAACCAAAATCTTACATGCTCCAAACATGTGCTTTCTGGAAGAAATCCTCACACAATCCAGACCAGAGAGATTCATGTCTCATGTCTATGAAACCTTTGGCCTACATCTGAATTACTCCACTGACCACATCCGTAAACAGTGGCAGACTGACATGGAGTGTCAGATAAAGGAAAATATAGACATCAATGATGGAAAACACACTTAACATTCTGAGCTGTAGCACAGATAGAGAGAGACCATTTAAATACTACACAGACTGCATTGTACACCACCGCTGAGGGGCAGGCTGGTCTAGGTTCTCCTACATGTAGTAAATGTAACTCTGAAGTTGCTACTTATATACACATGTTTTGGAAATGTGCAAAGATACAAATATTCTGGAGAGAAGTGAAGGACGAAGTGGTTTCTCTGATCGGATATGACCTGGAGCTTTCACCTCCTCAATGTATGTTGGAAACTAAAGTGAGCAGAAGGAGAAGCAACGACGCTAAACTGATTGGAATACTATTGTATAGCACAGGGGTGGTGTGAAGAATTTCAGTATTAAACGCATTATAAGTAAGATTAAATAACCCCCCTAGTGATGAGTAGAAGTGTCACAATAATAATAATATGTTAGTTACAATATGTTTACAATATTCTTGCTTATAGAAGATATTATATGTTACAGTATATTAACTAATTGAATGTATTAAATCATAAAAGTATAGTCACTAAAGGTATTAAAACACTGTAAGAATAGTTTGAGGGTCAGACAGGAATTCTGAATGGGACATGCAGCAACTGGAGGAGGGGGTCAGTGGGGAGGACAAGCTGACCAGAGGTGGAGTCAAGACAGATGTTTTTCAAGGAGCAAAGCTGTTTCGCTAAGGGATCGATCCAGGGAGGGGACAGAAGTCAAATGGAGCCAACCACAGATCACCACGGAGGGTCATTCAGATGATTGATGACTGTTTCGGACATTTCCGACGTATAAAAGACTGTTCTGTAGAGAATTGTTCAGACCACATCCGCCCTCGTTTTTCAGCCCCTGAATTCAGACCTGTGAGTGAGATAAGTGTGTGTGGTCTCTGTTCTCGAGAACATTACTATTGATAGTTAATGCAACTTATAAGTGAATTTCATGTAGTACATTAAATATGGATATTCATTTTTGAACCGGTTCCAGCTCATTTTTCCACTGTGTGCGCACTGTAAGAAGTTCGCAGCAGGGAGGGGTCATGCGGCCTCGCAGCGCTTCATCCTTTGTTTCCAGACCTAACAGTGGCCAACCAGTCAGAGACTAAGAGCCACATTTTTTGCTGTGTTACCGCAAAGAGCCACATCATACACATGGGCACACATGAACATCACCCCATCCCTACCTCACACACGCACGCACGCACGCACACACACACACACAGACTTCTGCTCAGCCAGATTTATTGTAAATGTCACACACCAACATGATAATGACAGAAATTGACTCCTACAGTACTAAGACCACAGGCCAGTCATTTTCAACAATGAACATTGTGTGCATTGTCTCACATACACACAAACTCTCAGTTCAACCAAGTCCACAAACAAAAATATAATAATTTACAATAGCGTTTTCCTTTTACTATGCATGTTGCTTAGTGGGACTTATGGCATTCCTTGCCTTGAACAATCCTCTTCAAATCTGGCTTGTATTCCGTTGTTGCCACTCGAAGCAATTCTTTCACATGGATGTCAGTCAGAACAGATCGATGATCTGATTTGATGATTTGATTTCACGTGTTTCAGGGTAGAAAACACAGACTCGCAGACGTATGTTGACCCAAACATTGACAGTATCTTAACCGTTACCGTACCGTTTGACATTGGGGTATTTTTCCATTGGCACACTTTTCCAGAACTCAATGGTCCCTTCCCATAAAGCAGGTTTCAGTTGGTCCTCCTCACAAAGATCGATCATCTCCAACTCAGCCGCGGCCTCATCTGTGACTAGCGGGGCTTTCAAACAGTCCGTCTCCGCATTAAATGGGTCGACAAGGAACGTAATCGGTGACCTTTTCAGTTGTAGATCACGGAACCGGGTCACAAAGCTTTCGTGCAGGTTTTCAATCAGTGTTGCATATCTGGCTCTTTGCTTATTCAGGGCGGCGCTGGTGACTTGCCCGCTGGCTTTTAGCAGAGTGGGAAAATGCGTTAAATCTCCCTTTTGAATATGCGCCTTGAACAGCTTCAGTTCGTTGACAAACGCAAACACACTTTGCACCAGGTCAGGCAGCATTTTAACTTACCCTGCAGGGTCAGGTTCAGTCTGTCCAAGTGACACAGCATATCGACCAAAAAGGCCAGATCCATAATCCACTCGAGGTCCGAGAGCTCGGGATGGTCCTTGTCCTTCTCTTCCATGAACAGTTTCACGGCATCCAAAAGCTCAAAGAAGCGAGAGAGTACCTGGCCTTTTGACAGACACCTCACAGTGCAGTGCAGCGGCAGGTCACCTGGAAGCCCTTGGTCCAGCTCAACGATGAGATTCTTGAATTGTGCGCATGTGTGCGGATGTAGTTGACCATCACAGGCTTCATGACATTGTTTAAATTCAATGATTTAGACACGACTTGCTCCCTGTGGATGATGCAGTGGAAATTCCAAAACTCGGAAAATGTTTGGTCAGCTTTGCACAGCCCCACAAGCCCGTTCACAGATCCGATCATGGCTGGTGTGGACGTTTAGTGCTGTTATCAGTTTTGTATAATGATTTGTAAAATGATACAAAAACAGAGTTGATATTTTTCTTATCGAAATGTCTTTTCCAGTGTGACATATGTGAGAGAGTAAATCGTCTAATATAGGCTTTTTCACTGTTGTCGTTGATGTCAAAAAATAAATCCAACTCAGCCTCCATCTTTTTTTTGAATTCCTTGTCACACATGAGTGCAAAAAGACACTCACAATAAGATACAGTATTACCATCGTGCTGTTTGGGTTTGGTCAACAATCTATTTCTTCCTCCAGCCGTGTGGGGAGATTGGTATAGTCTGTTATATTCTCATTATATGCCAGAGTTTAGTCATTACTAGCCGACACAACTGTCCTTACTGTATGCTCCATGTTCAACCAAGCCTTCCAGTCTTTCCGACATCGCTCCACCTTCAAAATAATTATCTTTTTGTGTTTTATTTAACTGTTTAACATCAAGAGTAGTCGTGAGGGAAAGTGGGCACTCCATAAAAACTAGGTGTTTCATTTCCATTTTATTTAAAAAATAACTATTCCCTGTAACTACAACAAGGAGATTTGCCCATTTATTTTCTGTTTTGTAAACAGATCCCAGTAATCCGGTCACATATGCGGGTAATCCATTACTCCACAACCCCTGCCTGCATTAAACTCTCCGAGCAGCTGTCCAGGTTGCTGCGAGCCTACACACACACATACACACAGAGGCAAACCAGATTACAGCGACATGGCTCAAACGAACAGAGCTACACCAACATCGTCATGCTATAGCCACAGACACAGACACCGAGATGAGCCGCAGACCGACTCAGCCTGAGTTTTAATTGAACAGATTGGAGTGGAAGAGGCAGCAGCAGATGTGGTGTTGGCAGAGTGTTCGGAGCCGGAGAGGATACGGATAAACCAAAGAGTGCTGAGAGCATGGCTGAAGGTTAGCAGTTATTTTAGTAGCGGTGTGTCAAAGCTACTGATGCTTTATATTAAGAGTGCAGCTACCTCTGTGTGTGTGTGTGTGTGTGTGGAGGTGGAAAAGTCTGTCTCATCTGGGCAAAGCAGTGACGGTTCGGATGTTAAATAATATATTCCTCTAAATCAAACAACACTGTAGAAGCCGTTCAGGCATCTCAGTTTGTGTTTCATCATCCTGCTGGATGTTTGAGTCTGAATTTGCTGCAAAGAATCCGTCTACAAGCAGAAGCCTTCATTAAAGGAAACACACTGAGTGAAGGAATGTCTGCCGAAGCAAATACACAACGCACACACAAATACACAATGCACACAAAGCAAACGCTGTTGCTACTTAACTTGTCTGCTGCAGGGTCGGTTCACAAACTACAGATGAGAGAAAATGAAAGATTTCAACAACAAACTGATGAAGCAAATCATTACTTTGAGTATTTTTCTCTAAAAAATAAATACATTTTACATATTAAAAAAAGATATTTCAAAACTAATTGTGAACCCAAATATATATTTGATAACCCTTTTATTTAGTTTTTTTCTTTACCACTGCTGAAACAAAATGTAAAACGCAAGTCTCAATGTGTGGCTAATTCATTCAAAGTCAGATTGGCATATCAGCAGCAGAAGGTGAAAGAAAGTGTCCGTGGACGCTCCTCCTCCTCCATCGTCTTCCTCACAGTGGAGCAAGCAGCACCATCCATTCAAACTCTGAGCTTCAGCTGACTGACCATGGCATGGTCTAGTGTTTGCAGCTCACAACTTTGACCCTTTTGTTTTTTACTTTATTAAAGTTAATTGTAACATTATGGTGAAAACAAGAAATATGAATACAAATTATTATTTAGTGTTTAGCTGTACTTGACTCCACGCTCTCGTGTCACTTCTGCTTACAAAAAACAAGACCAAAAACTATATATATACAGTTTATATATTTATATAGTTTATATATATACAGTGTGTATATATATATATATATATATATATATATATATATAGTTTTTTATTTTTTATATAGAACACATACAAATCATCTATCATCCAAGCCCCACACCCACTGAACCATGCACACAGTGTAACTGCAGTGCATGTTGAACCCTTTAACCCTTTAATAATTGGTCAAACAAAGTCTCAGGAATATGGTGGGTTTTTTTTTAGTGCAAATCTATCACAAACGAATTAAGACAGCTGTAAGATGAACAGATGAGAAAGATAATTATATCAGTTGAAATGAAGATATCTGTCGTCTTCACACCAAAATGTATTCTCCAGCAAGAGAAAGAGGAGAAATGTGAAATTATTATTTGTGTGTATGGAATAAACCAGTGTTGATATGAAACTACATCAACAACAGGTGGAGAAAACACAGGATAACACAAAACAATTGAAATAGTAAAAGCCATCAGGTGGTTCTCACAGAGAAGGGCCACATGTGTCAAAACCTAGTTGTAGTCCCTTTCATGTTTCAGTTTTCATAGTGCTACTTCAGGATTATGGTTTGGGGGATTATGGGAGCCTGGGGATCACAGCTCATTTTTGTCGGGCCCCCTGGAGAGGTTCATCTGGCCCTGCTGTAACTATCCTACTGCCTGTACCATCGTGTGGTTATGTTTAAGCACAAGGCTGCGCATATGAAAAGTGACAATACATCCTTTAAATGCAAAGCCTTTTTTTAATTGGTCCAAAAAAGACTTGAAAAGAGAGAGAGAGAGAGGCTGAGTGAGGAGAGAGAGAGAGAGCGGCTGAGTGAGGAGAGAGAGAGAGAGAGAGGCTGAGTGAGTAGAGAGAGAGAGACAGAGAGAGAGAGGCTGAGTGAGTAGAGAGAGAGAGAGAGGCTGAGTGAGTAGAGAGAGAGAGAGAGAGAGAGGCTGAGTGAGTAGAGAGAGAAAGAGAGAGACAGTGAGTAGAGAGAGAGAGAGGCTGAGTGAGTAGAGAGAGAGAGAGAGAGAGAGGCTGAGTGAGTAGAGAGAGAAAGAGAGAGACAGTGAGTAGAGAGAGAGAGAGGCTGAGTGAGTAGAGAGAGAGAGAGAGAGGCTGAGTGAGTAGAGAGAGAGAGAGAGGCTGAGTGAGTAGAGAGAGAGAGAGAGGCTGAGTGAGTAGAGAGAGAGAGAGAGAGAGGCTGAGTGAGTAGAGAGAGAGAGAGGCTGAGTGAGTAGAGAGAGAGAGAGAGAGGCTGAGTGAGTAGAGAGAGAGGCTGAGTGAGTAGAGAGAGAGAGAGAGAGAGAGGCTGAGTGAGTAGAGAGAGAAAGAGAGACAGTGAGTAGAGAGAGAGAGGCTGAGTGAGTAGAGAGAGAGAGAGAGAGAGAGAGAGGCTGAGTGAGTAGAGAGAGAAAGAGAGAGACAGTGAGTAGAGAGAGAGAGAGGCTGAGTGAGTAGAGAGAGAGAGAGAGAGGGAGAGAGGGAGAGAGAGAGGCTGAGTGAGTAGAGAGAGAGAGAGAGGGAGAGAGAGAGGCTGAGTGAGTAGAGAGAGAGAGAGAGGCTGAGTGAGTAGAGAGAGAGAGAGAGAGAGAGGCTGAGTGAGGAGAGAGAGGGAGAGAGAGAGAGAGAGGCTGAGTGAGTCGAGAGAGAAAGAGAGAGACAGTGAGTAGAGAGAGAGAGAGAGAGAGGCTGAGTGAGTAGAGAGAGAGAGAGAGGGAGAGAGAGAGGCCGAGTGAGTAGAGAGAGAGAGAGGGAGAGAAAGAGAGAGAGAGAGGCTGAGTGAGTAGAGAGAGAGAGAGAGGCTGAGTGAGTAGAGAGAGAGAGAGAGGGAGAGAGAGAGGCCGAGTGAGTAGAGAGAGAGGGAGAGAGGCTGAGTGAGGAGAGAGAGAGGGAGAGGCTGAGTGAGGAGAGAGAGAGAGAGAGAGGCTGAGTGAGTAGAGAGAGAGAGACAGAGAGAGGCTGAGTGAGTAGAGAGAGAGAGCGAGTAGAGAGAGAGAGAGGGAGAGAGAGAGGCTGAGTGAGTAGAGAGAGAGAGAGGCTGAGTGAGTAGAGAGAGAGAGAGAGGCTGAGTGAGTAGAGAGAGAGAGAGGCTGAGTGAGTAGAGAGAGAGAGAGAGAGAGAGAGAGAGAGAGGCTGAGTGAGTAGAGAGAGAGAGAGAGGCTGAGTGAGTAGAGAGAGAGAGAGAGAGAGGCTGAGTGAGTAGAGAGAGAGAGGGAGAGGCTGAGTGAGTAGAGAGAGAGAGAGAGAGGCTGAGTGAGTAGAGAGAGAAAGAGAGAGACAGTGAGTAGAGAGAGAGAGAGGCTGAGTGAGTAGAGAGAGAGAGAGGGAGGCTGAGTGAGTAGAGAGAGAGAGAGCGAGAGAGAGGGAGAGAGAGAGGCTGAGTGAGTAGAGAGAGAGAGGGAGAGAGAGAGGCTGAGTGAGTAGAGAGAGAGGGAGAGAGAGAGGCTGAGTGAGTAGAGAGAGAGAGAAAGAGGCTGAGTGAGTAGAGAGAGAGAGAGAGAGAGGCTGAGTGAGGAGAGAGAGAGGGAGAGAGAGAGAGAGAGGCTGAGTGAGTAGAGAGAGAAAGAGAGAGACAGTGAGTAGAGAGAGAGAGGGAGAGAGAGGCTGAGTGAGTAGAGAGAGAGAGAGAGAGAGGCTGAGTGAGGAGAGAGAGGCTGAGTGAGTAGAGAGAGAGGGAGAGAGAGAGGCTGAGTGAGTAGAGAGAGAAAGAGAGAGACAGTGAGTAGAGAGAGAGAGAGAGAGAGAGAGGCTGAGTGAGTAGAGAGAGAGAGAGAGAGAGGCTGAGTGAGTAGAGAGAGAGAGAGAGGGAGAGAGAGAGGCTGAGTGAGTAGAGAGGGTGAGAAAGAGGGAGAGAGGGAGAGAGAGAGGCTGAGTGAGTAGAGAGAGAGAGAGAGGGAGAGAGAGAGGCTGAGTGAGTAGAGAGCGAGAGAGGCTGAGTGAGTAGAGAGAGAGAGAGAGAGAGGCTGAGTGAGGAGAGAGAGAGAGAGAGGCTGAGTGAGTCGAGAGAGAAAGAGAGAGACAGTGAGTAGAGAGAGAGAGAGAGAGAGAGAGAGGCTGAATGAGTAGAGAGAGAGAGAGAGGGAGAGAGAGAGGCCGAGTGAGTCGAGAGAGGGAGAGAAAGAGAGAGAGAGGGAGAGAGAGAGGCTGAGTGAGTAGAGAGGGAGAGAGAGAGAGCACGCGCATCAGTTTACAGACAGAGAGTCTCGGGGCTCCAGCAGGGACCAGGCACGCTCTTGAACAGTTTACCCAGAATATGGACTTCACATTCCGGGTTGCTATCGGCGGAGCGGCGGTGGTCAGGGTGGGAGCCTCTATCTTTCCTCTCCTGTCTGCTTCATATCCTCTTCTCCTCCTCTGAGGGCAGCGGAGGAACTTCACCGGCATCTCCGGAGCAGCGCGGTCGGGAGTCTCGGCTGTGTTTGAGGGGGCGGGGGGGGGCGATGCGGAGCAGACCGCTGGTGACCTGAACTTCATTTCCTTCCTTTCTGGCTGCTTCGGTCGCGAGGTTGCCTTTCAGCATAATGATCCAGTTCTCTAGAACTACCAGCAAACCGAACAAGACCAGTCCGAAGCTGCAGCGGGAGCTGTGAGCGGACATAATGCGGACTTTGTTCCCGGTCTGAGCGCAGCAGTCTGCGGAGAGATGAGCTGGCCGGCTGGATGAGCCGCAGCAAGACTTTCTATTTCCGTGAAGGTAAGAAAAGGGGATATGAACGCAGTCTGGGCTGGTGATTCTGTATGTTATCAACATGCCGTTTTTCTTTTTATTCCCATTCAGGGAATTTACCCTTTGAACTCATTCATGTCCAAATAATTATGAATAAACAGTTACCACCATAAGTAAACTGTAGCAATTTAGAAATGACTGTACTGTAATATTTGCTGCACATTATTCATTAATGCCTTCACCCACTTCATGTTTCATTATGTCTGAACTAAACAACAACATACAGACGGTCCTGCTGGTGGTCCTTAGCATGGACTGCATCTCTCTCTCACGGCTCAAACCAAAAGAAGAAGCCGACAGTTTATTCTCCAAACTGGGGCAGTGCTGCTGCACAACACGCGCTATCTCCTCTAATCCAGCCTCCGCTTAGCATGGGCACATTCATACATATATCATGTATAAGATTGAGGCCAGAGGCTCAGTTGGTAAAATAAGGTGGTGAGGTCAGGTCACCATTATTGGACTCGGTTTGATGCCTTGTTTGCCCCCCCCCAAAGGAACATTACATAACTGCCTTGGCCACAAATCAATGCAATCGGTCAATCGGCTGCTGCTGCCGCCTGGTGCCATTGTATTAAACATCACTAGCACCCAGCTAACGAGCACTAATAATACATTATCATCACTTCCTTTGCTGGAACTGTATCGGACAGTGAACTCAAATGTGCAGCAGTTCAGGGACTTTTATTGATGTGTGTGCGCTTTCTCCCCTTCAATCCACCTCAATAATGAGGTTTCTGTTTAGGAGCCAACTAATACTGATGCTGGCGTAAATCTCTCCACTATTTAAATGGCATGACCTTGTGCACCAGTGGCACCTTTCCTCACTGCGAGAGGCCCCCATCCATCTCAGTGGTGTCCCCGTGCAAGACATTTGTCTCGTCTTACCTCGGCTGACAGGCTGCGTTCATCACCTGCACTCCTCTCCTACAGCATGGCGAAACTTAACGAGTACAGGGAAACGAGGAATGCAAAGTGTAATTCAGCAATCATTAAGAGCACATATTTGGCTTTGTAACACGTCTTCTGTTAATACTGTATCGGACACCCCCTCTTTAACCCCACTCCTGAATAATTCACCCTAAAGAGGAGTCCTTCCTTGTGCTGTGGGGCGGGCACAATCACACAGGGTCGACAGCGTAACACATTCATGGTGCTCATCAGCGAGCCAATTGCCTCTTTCCTAGCTCGCCTCATTGTTCACATAATGCCTTTGACTGCCATGTTGTCATCCTTTGAATTTCGTCTTTTTTATGCTCTTTGTTCAGGTCCATGGTTTTTGACTGTGGAAAGAGACAAATAAGTGAGTTAGTGTTAGTTTCCATTTCAGATCGGGGCTCACGTTACTGCACATAAATGTGTTTTTCCCACCTTTGCCCTCATTCTCTTCAAATATCCTTTTCCACTAGCTGTGTGTCTGAGGAATATGCAAGCAACCTGTAAGTCATCTGTTTGCTCTCCCAATTTACAATGCTTTGCATTCGTGGAATAGAAGGGGAAAAGAAATCCGTTAGTGCTCCTTTAGTGAAAGCATGCATTTTGAGGAAATAAAACCGGACTGATTTTCCCATTATTCTTATTTTGCAACAGGTTTCTGGAACCAAATGTCAAATCAAGAGAGACGCTTTGTGGAACCATCAGTGTGTGACGTGAAGGGGAAGGAAGCGAGGAAGAGGACGTCCACAGATAACCCTCTGTGTGTGGTGTGCATGTCAACACCGAGTGCTGTGAAAAGAGCGGTAAAAGAGAAGAGAGGGTGAACATGTGATGGATTTAAATCATGCCTCCCAGCTCAATTATGGACAGTGGCTGGTGAAGGAATCATATTGCTTAATGAGATCATTACTCTGGTGTTGGGAAGCTTAGGACAACTAACTTCCAAGGGATTACTCAAGACACTCTTAAGCACCAGGCCGGACATGATGGCGTTATTAAGCAAACAGCCAAAATCCAATGACTGTTCTGTTGGATTTGAATCCTAATTTGTCACATTTTTTTTCTGATTTGGTGTCTGTATTTTCTCTGATCTGTTTGAAATGGAGATACAGTGGCATAAGGAGTGGGCCTCCTTTATAAGGCCGTGGATACCGATAATGTTGGGCCTTCACCTCCAGTTCTCCCGGGCCTCCAACTGTCCTGAGGAGTGCCGCTGTGATCGCACCTTTGTTTACTGCAATGAGCGGAGCCTGACCTCAGTGCCTCTGGGAATCGGTGAAGGTTACAAAACCCTTTACCTCCACAACAACCAAATCAATAACGCTGGTTTTCCCCTGGAGCTCCACCATGTGGCCTCTGTGGAAACTGTGTTTCTCTATGGCAACCAGCTGGATGAGTTCCCCATCAACCTGCCCAAAAATGTGAGGGTTCTCCATCTGCAGGAGAACAACATTCAGACCATCTCCAGAGCAGCTCTGGCTCAGCTTCTTTGGCTGGAGGAGCTGCACTTGGATGATAACTCCATTTCTACTGTAGGGGTGGAGGAAGGGGCCTTTCGCCAGGCACTAAGCCTCAAGATGCTCTTCCTCACCAAAAACCACATGAGCAGTGTGCCTATTGGTCTTCCAGATGATCTGAAAGAATTGCGATTGGACGAGAACCGGATCGCTGTTATTGCAGAGGAAGCATTTAGGAATGTCACTCACCTGCAGCGCCTCCTATTGGACGGGAACCTGTTGACAGATGAAGGGATTGCACCAGGGACCTTTCAGGACCTGGTCACCCTCAGGGAGCTGTCCCTGGCCCGCAACTCACTAACATACCCTCCCCCGTTCCTCCCAGGGGAGGTACTCGTCAAATTAAACTTTCAGGAAAATCAGATAAACAGGATCCATGCCAGTGCATTTGCAGGGTTGCACAAGCTGGAGAGGCTCGATATTTCTAACAACCAGCTGCAGTCATTGACAGAGGGGGTCTTTGATGGCCTCCACGGTCTCAGACAGCTCACTGTTCGGAACAACCTTTGGCTGTGCGACTGTAGCATCAAATGGGTGGTGTCATGGCTCAAATCTCTGCCGTCCTCGCTCAATGTGCGAGGCTTCATGTGCCATAAACCTGAAAAGTTCCGGGGCATGGTGATCAGGGAGCTGAGTGCTGAGCTGGTCCTGTGCCCACAGAGCACAGCGGCCGCACCCCTGTCCTCTACACTGGCTGACACGGCTCTGTCCTCTTCCTCAGACTTCCCCCTACTGGTCACTCAGTATGTTTCCCCCTCCTCCAGGCAACCCTTCCCCACGTTAATCACCCACTACCCTGTCTATTCGACCAGAGAGGGGGGGTTGAGGACTAAGAAACCTTTAGACCCCAGGAAGGAGACTTTGCAGGTCACCTTTGCCATACTGAATGGCTCAGCTATCCACGTCAGCTGGGTGGCCGCCTTTCCAGTCACTGCCTACAAGGTGACCTGGGCCAGGATGGGTCCCAGTCTGACAGGGGACACGGTCAGGGAGAGGATAGTGGGTGGGGATCACCGAGGGATCCGACTGGCTAACCTTGAGCCAAAGTCAACCTATCGGATCTGTGTCATTCCCTTGGATGCGTTCAATAATTACCGGCCCAAAGATGATACTGTGTGCACTGAGGCCGTGACCACGGCGGCCTCTTTCAGCCCCGACAACAACAACAAAAGACCGTCGGGGCCTGAACAGGCCATGCAACAGGAACCCAGCTCGCCTTTCTTGCTGGCTGGACTGATTGGCGGTGCTGTGATCGTGGTGCTGGTGGCACTCCTCAGCGTCTTCTGCTGGCACATGCACAAGAAGAGCCGCTCCAAGTCCTCCACCAAGTGGAAATACAACCAGGGTCGGAGAAAAGATGATTATTGCGAGGCAGGGACCAAGAAAGACAATTCCATCCTGGAAATGACTGAGACTAGCTTCCATATAGTCTCACTCAACAACGAACAGCTCCTCAAGGGAGATTTCCACATTCAGCCTATTTACACCCCTAACGGGGGCATCGGCTTCCGAGACTGTCCCCTGGAGAACAACAGCACAGTTTACTGCAAGAACAATGTTCAGGATGCCGACTTTTCTGGCACATGATGGTTTGGGGGAGCATCAGGAGCATTTTTACTGACAACGACCCACACTTTACTGGACACTGTACAGTGTTCATACTATTTGAAACCCTTGTGTCTTCGAGAAATGTAATTTATACAACTAACTGGACAGTATTTTTGATATAACGTTGGATTTAAAAATGATTGTTTTCTGGAGTTGTGCTGTTTGAGTTCTGTGCACAGACATGTAGATCAGGATTCATTTATTAAGTAAGTATTAAGGCCTGGTTTTGTTCAAATTTTGTAAGGAATGATTTTGAAGTCAATGTATACTGTAACCAAGACAGATACAGAATCCTCACTGTCGGTGCAGTACATCATACCAGTACTGAAAGCAGCTGGTCCAACTCTGCATGAGAGGGAGAAAAGAGACACAAATCAGCCACACTCACCACTAGAGGGTGTCGTTTCCTGGAAAACATACAGCCCACCTCACTTTTACTGTGACTGTTTTTCATCAAGTCATCACAGTTATTTCGCATATTTGTTTAATTGGCACTACAGTCTGTAGGAAGAGGACATATTTTTATGCAAATTGGATTTGACTCTTCTTCAAAAGGAAATGTAAAGGTCACACTCATTGCACATTCACAGAAAGTGGCAGGCTGCAGTGCTTTCCTCTGCTTTTCAATATGAATACATTATGAGTTAAGGGGTCACGTTATTAATGCTGGCTGGGTTTGATGGTGGGCATCACAGTGAGCCGCAACAAAGAAGCACATCTGCCATCTACTGTATGTTTAACCAATTAAGAACCAACTCTTCTCCTTTTGTTCAGCAAAAATAATGTTATGGTTAAACAGTATATATATATATATATATATATATATATATATATATATATATATATATATATATATATGTGCCTTGAAGTTATCAGCTTACAATGTCTTTTGAATCCATGTTTTTGCACAAAAGGTGTACTGTATATACAATTGAATTGGTGTTGGAAATCTCTTGCTCATGATTATTTATTTACCTCGTTACACATTTAATTAAAAACATATCTCCAAAAGTGAACTTATCCCTCGTGATCTGTCCCAGAATAATCACTGACTCAAACTGTTACAATACTCACGTGGGACAGCTCAGCGGTAGAGCAGAGGTCTGCTTGGAGAGGGAAGGGTCTTTTGAGGATGACTAGTGCAAGTTCAAGAGTCACAAAGAGATTGCACTTAACTTCTACTTAACACAAAACATATTAATGCAGCATCGCTACTGAACCTTGTGCAGCTGTGGGCATGCACATGAGAACCAAAGATGTAATAGAATAGGCTGAATCTGTTCAAATTAAAGGAGTGTTTAATGACCAGGACAGTGTTGAAAATCGTTCTTTGAACCATTAGATTTTTGCTCTCTAAAGCTATCAAATAAGCCTGAAACCTGGAGCTTCCAATACCCCGAACCTGTAACCCTGTAGGTTCTGCCTACGTTCTGTTTTATAAACTGGAATGTTTCGGACACACACTTCCTTTCTAAACACAATTCCTGCATTATTTATTCAGTTTGTTGTGTTGCAGACCAGCTGTGGCTGAGGACCTGGGCCGTGGATTCATCAACGAGTGAGCTAGTGAGCAGTGTAATTTAGGGAAATGTTTGAGTAGCGTGGAAACAAAAGCAGAACCTGTGACAATGGTCTACACCGATAGAAATAGAATAGGAGTAGAACGGACATGTATACTTTGCGGCCCAACTGACGTGTGTTGTCACCATGACAACAAACAACTGGCCTTTTCACTCAATGACCACTACAAACAGTTCAATGTCCGTTCTACTCCTTTTATGGCTCACAATTTGAATAGGGGGGGGGGGTCCGTTTGGGGCCATAGCCCAAGAAGTAGGGCCAGACATGTTGCGGCAGACATACTGTGGGTACATCCCAAGTCTCTTAATTGTCATTTCCTCGCTCCTCGCTTGAACCGGAAGTTGTTCTGCGCCACCGTATTGACGGCCGTCCCAAAGCTCTTATGGATGGAGGGTGGAGGAGGGATATCTATATGAGTTATATCATTTAAGATCAGACTTTGGGACGGCCGTCAATATGGCGGAGAATAACAACTTCCGGTTCAAGCGAGGATCGACAATTAAGAGACTTGAGATGTACCCTAAGAGATGTGGGATGAACCCTAAGAGACTTGAGATGTACCCTAAGAGACTTGGGATGTACCCTATATGTGAAACAACAAGTGAAACAAATATGTATGTATGTATGTGCATATATATACGTGTATATATATCATACAGCTCAGAACTGGTAATGTAATTTGACTTCATATAAAAATTGCAACAGAAGCTATTTTACTTACATCGTACTCCTGAAGTAATTAAAGTGTTTATAATCCAAAGGGAAAAAACCTGAAATCCTGGAATAAAGGACCGGATATGGGTAGAGTCGGACCAGATCTCAGTGGAGTAGGACCAGTTCCGGTAGAATCAGAGCAGACAGGAGTTGTTTCGCTACAAACACTAAATACAGTGTATCTGGGCCTTGTGCATAAATTACATATATTAAGTGACAATTCTAATGCTACTGTAATGTCCATATCAAATAAAATAAACATAACATAACATAAATAGTACCCGGTCTGGGTAGAACCAGACCGGAATAGGGTAGAATAGGACCAGACCAGTACTAATTCACTGTATGTTACATTTTTGGTAGGATCATATTTAGGCCATTTTCAAAACTTTTCCCTTACATATTAAGGACACACAATCCAGCTAGTTTGTTTTTGTTGCAGCTTGTGTGAGGTTGACCCACATCTTTAGGTCAATTGCCCGGACTCATTTATATAGAGTTTGGTTTGATTTGCATTGTTGTGGATTGCATGTGAAGATCATGAGCTGTAACTTCAGAAGACTTGAAAGTCCATTATTCCACATTTCCTAATGGAAAACGATAACCCTCTTTCTTTTTATCCTCGCTAATTAGAGTTGAAAATGTATCTTTAAAAGTACAGGAACAGTATGAAAGATGCATCAGTTGTGAGACAGGATACTGTACTTCCTTGGTTGAAGTGCCTCAGGGACATCCGGATCTAATTACTCTGACTTCTTCTTTATTCTGTATAAAGTGTGTTGGACAGTATCTAATCTTTCTAAAGCCACAGATCCATATTCTTTGTCAGCGACGCAGACATTAGATCTTTCTAATATGTCATAGTAGAAGGAAGCAGAGATGGCTGCAACATTCTGCAGCTTCCCTCCCAGACCATATTTTTAGATCGCCAGTGAGCCAAATCTTTGGATGATTCTGGTTCTACCAATCACTAATGATAACTTTGATGAGATAAGAAAAAAAGTCAGGCAGGTCAAGAAACGTGAGCAGTGCAGATCATCCCAGGTTGGTCAAATTCATGGTGAGCAGCGAAATGATGACCCAAGCTGTCTGTTGTAAACATCCATTGATGTTGACCCACTTCCTGCTTGAACTTGGACCACCTTAGGTGGTTTCGAAAATCTGGATAAACTGTTGCTTTGTTAACAAGCTGCGACTGCTCGTATTTCTTTTTCCTTTTTATCAATGTCACCATTTTCTTCCATCTCAGTAATTACTTGAACACAATGAACCTCAATCACCGTCCTTAAGAAGACGTTTCTTCTTGAGACCTGCTTGTGCAGTTTTCCTGAAGACTGACATTTGGCAATATTTTCTTATTTGGGATTTGTTAGGTAAGAACAGAATCTACACACACTCATGAGCACATTTGAGTGCTGACATGTTTGTGCAAAATAACTGGTTATTGTGTTATCTTCAATTTGACAGCATTATTGTATTTGACATTTGACATTATTGTAATCCAATTGTTATACAAATTTCAACAATATTCAATTATCATTTTATATTAATCATTTTATTTTTTCTACAAAGCATTGTGTTTTGTTTTTTTAAGAAGGCACTACACTAAAACTTCAACACTAAACGGTTTTATAACCACTTCTGATGCTATTCCATGTTTACCACCTTGTTTTAAACATACATGTTCCCCGAAATTCATATTGTCTCACTCAATGACAAACAACCTCTGAACACAGTTAGGAAGAAAATGGTTTGTGCTTCTTACATTATCGTTCGTTATTGTTCAGTTCAAACCTAACATTATGAACTTCGGGCCGGTGCTCCACCCTTTTTATAGATCTTCTTTTGGGCATTGTTGACTTAATGCTCTCTTCCCAGCTTATATGCATGCACACGGCCTTCAGTCTCATTTCCTTTATGGTGGATAGACGGGGCGTCTTCCATTTACCATTATAATGGCATTCACCATTATAATAAACAATGGTGCGCTTTAAGAACTTCTCGTGAATCAGATGTAGACTTTTCTTAAGAACAAAGTTGAGAACAAACTTAATAGACTGGAATTATCATTTAACAGCTAATGTGTGGATTTTGCATTTTAATACTGTTAATACAACACTCACTTGCTATATACAGTATATACTCTCCTCTCTCTGCCCATACTGACCATGAAGCTATACATGTTGTCCTGCACTGTAGAATCCACAGATCACCTGGAACTCATGTGAGGCGTCAGCAGTCAGAGTAAGACAAATCAACCAGATGTCTTTCTCTCTGCAGGACAAATAGTGTCTTTACATAGTGGTTTAAAAAAGCCTGTATTAACTTCTCCATGGAGGAATCCTCATCAACATGTTAGGTTATGTTCCAACTCTATGAAAAATATTACATTACAGTCATTTAGCAGACTCTTTTATCCAAAGCGACTTACAATTCAGATTCTATCACATTCATACACCGTAGGCCTTCCCTTCCTGTGCCTACGGGAGACATTCTTTGGGGGGTTAAGTGTCTTAAGTTTTAAGTTTATTGTCATATACATTTACACATATACGAAATTTGTCCTCTGCATTTAACCCATGCCTAGCTTATTGGGAGCAGTGGGCAGCTGAGAAGCACCCGGGGAGCAGTTAGGGGTTCAGTGTCTTGCTCAGGGACACTTCGGCATAGGACACATAGCAGCCAAGGATCGAACCGCCGACCTTGCAGTTGCCCGACGACCCTGAGTTCACGGCCGTCTTGCTCAAGGACACATCGACATGTGACTAGCAGAGCGCCGACCCTGTCATTGAAAGATGGCCCTGCTCTCCACTTAGCCACCGTCGTACTCTCAAGGTCCCCATTCATTCAAACTTGCATTGTGTGGTTGCACTAACCAGCATCAGTGGCAACTCTAACTTGATGCTACATATTTCAATAATTCACTTAAAATGCCGTCTTGTCATTGCCATTGTTTGGTTTGCTGATACAGGAAAATGGATGTGTGTCAACTAGTATAAACTCTTCGTGGAAACAAATGGCGAGAGGGAGCTTTGTACTGAAAAGACTAAGTTAGAATGATACATACTGGATTTGTCATCATTTCCAAAACGGTTATGCAGGATTCATGTCAGCTGCACATTCATGACCTTACATCCCACTTGATTTACTCAGTAAACATTGTAAAACTACAATTATGGTGTCAATCTCTAGTTTCAAGTATTCTTCAATACAGCATGATGTTCATTTAGTCCGTGTTTTGTCTTACAACTTAACGCTTTCAAAGTGTGTTCTATTTCATCCTTACTGACCGCCAGAGGCAGTGCTTCACACTGGATATCCTCCGTCTCGCGCATGTGCAGGTCAAATATTTATATCAACAAAGTCACGTGTGACCTCGGATGACCCCCGTCGTTGTTTTCTATAACCGTTGTTTGTTTTCCACGTTTGGCAGAGCGCTTCCGCTCTAGTTAATCGAGTGGCGCGCTAACGAGAGCGTAGAATTACGCTGTCGGCCTGCCCTTCACAGTGTTACGGCTATCACAGTTAGCAGAGTGTTCCTGCTCAGGCAAACTTGGTGAGACACTAGTTTGACTAGATCGGCATTGGCGTTGTGTCCATTGAGATGTAATCTTTACATCTGACGTAATTCGCAGTTAGCAGTGTCTTCACTCAGGCTAACTTGGTGAGATGCTAGCTGGGACTGCGTCCATCAACTTTGTAAACCTTACGGCCGTCACAGTTAACAGAGCGTCCCCGCTCAGGTTAACTCAGTGGGAAGATAAGATAAAATAAGATAATCCTTTATTAGTCCCTCAGTGGGGAAATTACAGGATTACAGCAGCATTGCTCACAAGTAATAAAATGAAATGAAGATAAAAAATCAAGTAGTATAAATAAACTAAACAGTAAACAGTAAACAGTAACAGAAAATATGACAGTAAAGAAGAATACAAAATATACCAGTATATACAGACGGAGTAAAAATGTAAAATGTAAGATAATACTTAAACGTATTGGATATTGCACGGGATTGACAGTAAAGAAGAATATTAAATATACCAGTGTATATATATATATACAGACGGAATAAAGTGTAAAATGTAAGGTAAATACTTAAACGTATTGGATATTGCACGGGATTGACAGTAAAGAAGAATATTAAATATACCAGTATATATATATACAGACGGAGTAAAGTGTAAAATGTAAGGTAAATACTTAAACGTATTGGATATTGCACGGATATTGCACGGGATTGACAGTAAAGAAGAATATTAAATATACCAGTATATACAGACGGAGTAAAATGTAAAATGTAAGATAATACTTAAACGTATTGGATATTGCACGGGATATTGCACAGGATTGCACGGATTAGATATTGCACCAGGTGAATGAATTAAAGTGTTCAGAAGTGTTCAAGTGTTCATGTTCAGTCAAATGTTCGTGTTCGTGTTCAAAGTGTTAGTGGTCTACCGAGAGCAGTAGTTTGTTGTGCAGCCTGACAGCAGCGGGGAGAAAGGACTTGCGGTACCTCTCCCTCAGACACCGGGGATGGATCAGCCGGTGACTGAAGGAGCTGTGCAGAGCTGCCAGAGTGTCCTGCATGGGGTGGGAGGCCATCATCCTCCTGTCTCCCACCACCTCCACCGTATCCAGTGGACACCCCAGCACGCTGCTGGCCTTCCTCACCAGTTTGTCCAGTCTCCTCCTGTCAGCTGCCGCGATGCTGCTGCTCCAGAAGACCACTCCATAGAAGATGGCTGATGCCACCACGGAGTCGAAGAAGGTCTTCAGGAGTGCTCCCTGCACCCCAAAAGACCTCAGTCTCCTCAGCAGAAAGAGTCTGCTCTGTCCCTTTTTACAAAGAGCGTGAGCGTGGTCAGTCCAGTCCAGTTTATTGTTCAAGTGAACACCCAGGTACTTATACGAGTTCACGACCTCAATGGAAGCTAGCTAGACTAAGTTAATGCTGGATTGTGTCCATTGATTGCTGTAAACATTACGCCATATCAGTTAGCAGTGCGTTTCGCTCCGGCTAACTAGACTAAGTTAATGCTGGATTGTGTCCATTGATTGCTGTAAACATTACGCCATATCAGTTAGCAGAGCATTTTGCTCCGGCTAACTAGACTAAGCTAATACTCGGATTGTGTCCATTGATTTTTGTAAACATTATGGCCATATCAGTAGCGGATATCAGTTAGCAGAGTGCCCTCGCTCAGGCTAACTGGTAGCACACCAAGAGTTACAGCAACTGTCCAAGTGAAGAGAGTGTCCTCGCTCCCCTCTCACTGTAAGGACTGTGTTCTTTTTTGTCCGTTTTTCACAGGAGCAGAGTGCTCTCGCTCAAGCTAACTGGTGGGACACCAATATCTGCAGCAACTATCCTAGTGAAGAGAGTGTCCTCGCTCCCCTCTCACTATAAGGACTGTTTTCCTGACCTGTTTCCACAGTGGCAGAGTGCTCTCGCTCAAGCTAACTGGTGGGACACCAATATCTGCAGCAACTATCTTAGTGAAGAGAGTGTCCTCGCTCCCCTCTCACTATAAGGACTTTGCCTGACCTGTTTCCACAGTGGCAGAGTGCTCTCGCTCAAGCTAACTGGTGGGACACCAATATCTGCAGCAACTATCTTAGTGAAGAGTGTCCTCGCCCCCCTCTCACTATAAGGACTTTGCCTGACCTGTTTCCACAGTGGCAGAGTGCTCTCGCTGTAAGGACTGTTTTCTTTGGGTCTGTTTCCACAGTAGCAGAGTGCTCAGGCTAACTGGTGGGTCACCAATATCCGCAGCGGCTGTCCAAGTGAAGAGTGTCCGAAGGATCTCTCTCCTCTGACTGCCCCCTGCCTGTTCTCTCAACATTCAGCAGAGCGCTCCCGCTCAGACTGATTTGGAATTCCGCATCAACTAGTGGGACAAGGGTTCCACCAGAATCGCGGCCATATTAAACTCTCCCGGCTGTAGGACCTGTATAGCTCCTCTTCAGCCTGAGGGCGGCCCTGACCTTTTGCCTTAGCCTCGAGCTTCTGAGGCAGGGCCTCTTGGAGAACCCAGGCAGGACCTGCGGCATCACGCCTTGAGCAGTAAGGTCTGCTAGGCTGGCCGAAGTGGAACACCTGATGCGTGAGGTCTACCTCCCCCTGTCAGGGCAGCTGAATCCAGCCCAACCTACCCTGGTCATTTGTATGGCGCTGGCACGCCTGGCATACACAGCAGCTGGAACATCCACCTGTGAGTGCCTTCTTCAGGCGCCTTCCCGCCCTCACCACCTTTTCTATTCCTCCCTCCGAGGAATATCTGAGGGAGTTGCATGCATGCTGGAGACACCAGGGCTCTCTCCCGCCTTACATCAGACCATGCAGGAGGTGGCAAATCTGGCCTTCCACGTATGCCAGCCAGTTAGACGACTATTGCATCCATCATAGTTTCCCCTGGGGAGACTCTGAGGCCCGATGCCAGGTGCCCTCGACCCAATGTCGGATCAAAGAGGACCTGCTATCCAGGGCTTATGAGACAGCAGCGCTGTGCACCGTATCAACAACTCCCTCTCCCACCTCATGCTTTCCCTTGCAGATTCTCTGCAGCAGGCTACTTCGACGCTTCCGCTCAGTGATGCTTCATTGCAGGCGTTTGCGCTCATGTCGAGGGAACTTGGACGTATGATGTCCACCCTGGTTCAGACTTGCCGCCAGGTTTGGCTGGCACAGTCACCCCTATCTGAGACATATAGGAGGACCCTCCGTACTGTCCCAGTGGAACCTGGTGAGCTGTTCGAGTCAGCTGCTATACAGGCGCTTCAGCGAACTGTTAGAGCTAGCCAGACCAAGCAGCCTGCACCCCCAGACCTAGGGGTCCCACTTTGGCCCCACAAGGCCGTTTTCTCAGCCTCCAGCTTACCCTAGTAGCCGCCACAGGCCTCGGCGTCCTGCTGAGAGGCCGGAACGCTACCTATACAACCCTACCTACGTCCCCGTCCCCCCGGCAGGGGGGCCAGGAGATGTCTCCGGGCCGGCTGTCGGGGTTCTTTCTCCCAGCAGCAGATTTCCAAGGGAGAGTGGTTCACGTCTATCGACGCCTGTTCCCATGGTGCTTCACCACAGGCTGTTTCTACATTTCGCCTTTTAAGGCCGCCACTTTCAGTCCTGGGTCCTTCCATTCGGACACCCCATGGGTGTTCACAAGGTGTGTTACTGCTGTTCTTTCCCCCTGCAATCACAGGGCGTGAACATACTGCCGTACTTAGACGACTGGCTGACCTAGGCGCCATCCCGGCTTCAGGTGCCACAGGACACTGCTTGCCTTCTCTCACGTGGCCCGGTGGGCCTCAAGGTGAACATGGAGAGGAGCTACCTGAGCCCTTCTCAGAGCATAACCTTCATTAGTGTGGCCCTATGAGGGCCTGTCTGTCGCCCCAGCATGTGGACAACAACCCCCACAACCTCTCCCCCTTCCGAGTGGGCAGACGGTTGCCCTACATCCTTTTCTCTGACTATTGGGTAAACTGACAGCTGCCCCAGGGGCTCGGTTCCATTCCACCAGGAGATTGTCACAACAGATACCTGCCTCTCAAGGCGGGGTGCAGTGTGACAGAACAGGACAGCCTGGGGGCAGTTGTCTGCTGAAAGACCGCAGGGGCAGGTCCAGGTTCTAGAGCTAGCGCTCAAGCACTTCCTTCCATATTTGAAGGGAAAGCATGTGCTTGTCCGGTTGGACAACACCTCTACTGTGATTTCCCATAAACTATCAATGGGGCACCAGATCTGCAGAAGTTGCTACGGGGATCACCGTGCCCTTCTGACTTGGGAGGCCCCTCGCCTGACCAGCCTGTGGGCAATGTACCCACCAGAAGAACAGAACCAGGTTGTGGTTTTCCTGTTCTGTCACAAGCCTCCACCGTGAGAGTGGCGGCTGCATCCAGACGTGTCGACCCACTGCCCCCACTGGGTCTCCCTGACGGAGAGGACCAGCCCTCTGGGTCAAGATGCCCTGGCTCACACGTGTCCAGAGGATCTTCTTTATGCCTTTCCACCATTCCCTTTGATTTTGCTACAAGCTTGTCAGAGTTCTTCCCCGACAGGAGGGATCTCCTGTCGCAACTAGAGGGTCAGATTTGGCATTCCAATCCCTGCCGCCTTCAACTATGGGTCACGGGAGGGCCCGACCGGATGCTGAGTGGCTGCATAGAACCAGTTTGACTGACTATTCTGAATGCCAGTGCGCGGTCTACCTGCCTGCAGTACAAAAAACAGGTGGAAGCTGTTCTCTGACTGGTGTGCGGCTCAGAACAAGGTCCCAGTACAGCGCCCCGTGCCTGCTGTACTGAGTTTCTACAGTCCCTCCTAGATAAGGGCCGGTCTCCCCTGCATGGGACCTACCCTTGGTACTGGACACCTTATGCTTGTCTCCTTTTGAACCCCTGGCACAGGCGGAGCCGAGATGGCTATCGGCAAAACGGTTTTCTCCTTGCCGTCAATTTAGCTCAATGTGGGGGCGAGCTGCATGACCTGTCAGTGGAAAAATCATGTCTGAGGTGGAACTCAGATGGCTTGGGTGTCACTTTGTGGCCTATCCAGCTGGCAAAGTTGACCCTTTCCTGTCACTTCTGGTTGCAAAAGACCAAGATGTAGACGGCCAAAAACCAAGATGGCTAGGACCCGAACTGAGAACTCGAGGCTTCAAAGCTTCAGTCTTCAAATCAATGCGTGACATCACGTTGACTAGGTTAATTTCTTATATACACTCACACGACACACTGAAGCACATGATAGGGCAAAAAGACAAGGATACCTTATGAAGCCAAATTAATTCAATAAAGAGCTCGTCAATGCACTAGTTCATGTTTTTTTAACGCAACAACTTCTGCATCATCCTTTAACTGCGGGGTAGTTTAATCTATAAAATGCATCATCATTTATTACAGTACTTGATTACATTTTGTTTTATTAATATGAATCTGTTGAGCTGTCAGATAAATAATGCAGTATAATGTAAGGCAAGGCAAGTTTATTTGTATAGCACATTTCAACAACAAGGTAATTCAAAGTGCTTGACATAAAACCATTAAAAGCATCAAAACATAAGGCAAAAGAAAAGGAGATTTAAAAACAATTAAGAACATTAAAAAACGAAATGGTGGTATGCTGGTATGCAAATTGCAGAGGGTCCAGTGAGGATTTCACCTGCGGCCGGAGGCGGGCCAAGACCAGCCTCTCCAGCACCTTCATCACATGGGATGTGAGGGAAACTGGTCGGTAGTCATTGAGGCCAGATGGTGTTGTCTTTATTAAAGAAATAAAATGCAGGAGTAAAATGCAGAAATGCAGGAAATTGATTAATATATAAATTGAATGTGGTTCAATTAAAGGCAGCAGCAAACAGAAAGGTCTTCAATCTTGATTTAAATGAGCTGAGGGTCTCAGCAGACCTGCAGCTTTCTGGGACTTTGTTCCAGATATGTGGAGCAGAAAAACTGAACGCTGCTTCTCCATGTTTAGTTCTGACTCTGGGAAGAGAAAGTAGACCGGTCCCAGACGACCTGAGGGGTCGGGATGGTTCATAAGGTAGCAGCAGATCAGAGATGTATTTTGGCCCCAAACCATTCAGTGCTTTGTAAACCAACAGCAGGATTTTAAAGTGTTTGTTGGACAGGAAGCCAGTGCAAAGACCTCAGAACTGGAGTGATGTGATCCACCCTCCTGGTCTTAGTGAGGACTCGAGCTGCAGCGTTCTGAATCAGCTGCAGCTTTCTGACGGACTTTTTACAGAGACCTGTAAACACACCGTTACAGTAGTCCAGTCTGCTGAAGATAAATGCGTGGACAAGTTTTTCCAAATCCTGTTGAGACATAAGTCCTCTAATCCTTGATATATTCTTCAGGTGATAGTAGGCTGATTTTGTAATTGTCTTGATATGGCTGTTCAGGTTGAGGTCTGAATCCATAACTACACCTAGATTTCTGGCTTGGTTTGTGGGTTTTAACATCAGTGATTGAAGCTGAGCGGTGATTTTCAATTGTTCGTCCTTGGTACCAAAAACAATTACTTCTGTTTTATCTTTGTTTAATTGAAGAAAATTCTGGCACATCCAGTTGTTGATTTGTTCAATGCAGTTACCTGTCCCTTGTATGGGATTATAGTCCCCTGGTGACATAGTTATGTAGATGTGTGTGTCGTCTGCATAATTATGATAGCACACTTTGTTGTTTTCCATAATCTGAGCTAGTGGAAGCATGTAGATGTTGAACAGAAGAGGCCCCAGTATTGAACCTTGGGGAACACCACATGTCATTTTAGTCAGCTCTGATGTGTAATCAGCTACAGACACAAAGTATTCTCGGCCCTTCAAGTAGGATTCAAACCAGTTAAGTGCTGTGCAGAGAGTCCCACCCAGATTTTTAGTCTTTCTAGGAGTATGGCATGGTCGACTGTGTCGAATGCAGCACTGAGATCTAGTAACACTAAGACTGAACTTCTGCCATTGTCTATGTTTAAGTGGATGTCGTTGAAAATCTTAACAAGAGCAGTTTCAGTGCTGTGGTGCTGTCGAAAGCGTGACTGGAAAACATCAAAGCAGTTATTTACGGCCAAGAATTGGTCAGCTGTTGGAAAACCGCTTTTTCAATTATTTTACTTAAAAATGGGAGGTTTGATATTGGCCTATAATTTTTCATCGTTGCGGAGTCTAAACTAGCCTTCTTTAGGAGTGGTTTAATAACTGCAGTTTTTAGGGCTTGTGGGAAGACACCTGAGAGAAGGGATGTGTTTACAATTTGTAAAAGATCAGTGGTCATGCAGTTTGAAATATTTTTGAAAAAGTGTGTTGGTAGAATATCCAAGCAGCAGGAGGATGACTTCAGATGTTGTATAATGTCTTCTAGGCTTCTACGGTCGATTGAATGAAATTGTGTCATGATATTTGAATGGATGTTCTTCAGAGATCGGGACAACACATATCCTGTGGTTGGTGTGGAGGCACTGACTGCTTGTCTAATTTTCTGAATTTTGTCAGTAAAAAAGGAGGCAAATTGATTGCATGCCCAGGTGGATTGGAGCTCAGCAGCTACCGACACTGGAGGGTTTGTTAGCCTGTCGACGGTAGCAAATAAGGCGCGTGTATTGTTCTTGTTTTTGGTTATGATGTCAGAGAAGAATGACTGCCTTGCATTTCTAAGTTCCAAATTATAATTGCGAAGTCTCTCTTTATAGATGTCACAGTGAACCTGGAGATTAGTTTTTCGCCACCTGCGCTCAGCTTTCCGACACTCTCATTTCTCTATTTTGACCAGCGTAGCATTTCTCCAAGGAGATCTTTGCTTACCCGAGACAACCTTCACTTTAGTGGGTGCAATGGCATCAATAATTTTTTTTACTTTAAAATTGAAGCCATCTACAAGCTCATTGACTGAGAGGCAAGAGAGGGCTGGTGTGGAGGAGAACTTCTGAATAAATAGTTCACTGGTGTTTTCAGAGATGTAACGCTTTGTCACAACCTTGGTTTGGACATTTGTGTGCAAGGAGATTGCACTCTCAAAGAAAACACAGAAATGATCAGAGAGTGCAACATCAGTCACAGCAACCTTGGAAATGTTTACACCTTTGGTGATGATTAGGTCCAGAGTGTGCCCCCTGTTGTGGGTGGGTCCTGTCACATGCTGAGTCAGATCATAGTTATCAAGGAAACCACATAGTTCTATAGACTCTTTGTCCTGGGGATTATCAACATGGATATTAAAATCACCAACAATAACAACACAGTCAAAATCAATACAGATTACAGACAGCAGTTCAGTAAACTCATCAAAGAAGGTTGCACAGTATTTAGGCGGTCTGTAAATGTTTAGGAATAAAGCTTGAGTGGAATTCAGAGCCACATATTCAAAATAACTAAAATGACCAAAGGGCATCTGCTTGCATTGAAGAGAATCATTAAATAAAACAGCAACTCCACCTCCTTTCTTATGCGCTCTTGTTTCACTCATGAAACTGAAGTTGTGAGGTGCTGATTCAATAAGAACAGCTGCACTGTTATCTTGATTTAACCAAGTTTCAGTTAAAAACAAAATGTCCAGTTTGTGCCTAACAATAAAATCATTGATTAAAAATGTTTTTCCTGACAGAGACCTGACATTTAATAAAGCTAAGTTTAATGTGGTTAAAGCTTTCTTTGCCCAATTTATTTGGACAGGCTGACGAGGAATGTATGCTAAGTTTGCATGTTTACTATTGTTTCTTCGCAGCCTCACCTTTCTTTTTCTATGAACTTGCAGGACAGGAATTGAAACGGCTAGCTGCATACAGGGCCCCGACTTTTCCTGGAGAGAGTCATTGGTGTCATTAGCCTTGTAGCCTGGACCCAGAAGATATCAATTATTTCCTTTATCAGGTAGAGGATGGTTGTGGAACCGTCGAGGAGTGGGGAGAGGAGTGTGTTTGGTTCCAGCAATGACCAGCTCTTTCATGTGGTCCATAATATGTACCATATTGCCCTCTGAGATGTAGTGGAGTATGAGTGTAAACTTGCATTAAATGGAAATACTCAAGTACAAGTACTTCAACATTGTACATATGTATGGTAATTGTGTAAATTAACTAAGTTATATTCTGGATGAGAGAGGCTGAACACAAAGCAGTGTTGGAGAGGTGCTGACCATAGTGAAAGCACAAGTGGAAAGTACTATTTCCTTTACACTTGGTTACAGTCCACCACTTTGAACATAATTGCATTCAATAACTGTTTTACCGACTAATCAATAAATGGAACAAATTCCTTAGAATTCATATTTTTAACATCACAATTCATAATTAATCGGAGAAGAAAACGTTTTTGAGGGTACACTTTTTTCAATGATCAAGACGTGTACTGTAAAAGGAAATCAGGTGCCAGAGTGCATAAAAAGCATCAAAAAAGGAAGTCTATTATCAACAGAAACGCCGCTGGTGAAAGGCAAACTCTCTGTAGAAAGACTGGCAGCAGCAGCAACACGGTCTGTGTGGACGCCACACTCTTGAGATACGCAGCAGTTCAGTGAGGCAGCCTCACACAGGCAGTGTGGCGCCAGTTGATACCCACATAGAGACGGACAGAGATCCATGCTTTTTATTTTGATTTGATTGAACTTTGATTGGATTGAAGTTTTAATTGTTCTTCCAATTTAGCTAGTACTCGTCATGTTTCATGCTGAGACGAAGACAATATAAATATATATCTGGGAAGGCAGCCACAGCAGAAACACATGATCAGTCATGTTGATTAAATGTTCATAGTCAGAACTTTTACATGGCAAGGCGTTTCTATATCCCCTGTAGTGTATCACCTCTTTTTTGACGAGTGCAAAACCATCTAAAGCAAGCAAAAAAACTGTTTTTGTGCATTGGAGGAAGTTTCATTAGGGCCCGAGCAAACCGACGTCGGGCCGCGAAGGCCCTACAAAAAAGCCTATTGGACCTCTAACGACATTTTCCGCCATTTAGAATTTTGTGAAAAACGCAGACAAACAGAAGGGAAGAACACACCTTAGATAGATAGATAGATAGATAGATAGATAGATAGATAGATAGATAGATAGATAGATAAACTTTATTTATCCCCAGGGGGAAATTCGTTTGTAGCAGCAGCAATTTACATAGTAAAATATAACATGTGGAATGCACAATATCTACAGTACAATAAAATAACAGAGCAGATATTGAATTGAAGGAAGATTCATAAAAAATAAGCTAGAATAGAATAGAAAATAGAAATGCACAGTGGTATTAAATAAATAAAATTAACAACTGGTAAACTAAACTAAACAACCTGGACAGTAGAGCCAGGATCACCAACAACAAGCAACAACCGTGTAGCGTTGTTGTAGTCATGTGAAGGACGATGATCTGGACCGAGGTGCTTTATTATAAAGTCTAATAGCAGAGGGCAGGAATGTTTTTCTGAATCTGTCCTTGTGACAGCGGAGCTGGATCAGTCTGTTGGAGAAAGTGCTCCGCTGTCCCTGCAGGAGGTGGTGCAGAGGGTGGTCCGGGTTATCCAATATGGATAATAGTTTATTCAGTGTCCTCCTCTCCACCACCTCTTCCAGACTGTCTTGTTTGCAGCCAATGATGGAGCCGGCCTTCTTAACTAGTTTGTTAAGTCTGTTGGTGTCTCCAATGCTGCTCCCCCAGCAGACTACGGTGAAGTACAGTGCACTGGCCACAACAGACTGGTAGAACATCTCCAACATCTTGCTGCACACGTTGAAGGATCGAAGTTTCCTCAAGAAAAAGAGTCGACTCATCCCCTTCTTGTACACAGCGTTGATGTTGGTCTTCCAGTTCAGTCTGCTGTCGATGGAGACACCCAGGTACTTGTACTCCTCCACCATGTCCACATCCTCTCCCAGAACTCTCAGCGGTTGTGGAGCCGTCGTCTTCCTCCTGAAGTCGACCACCATCTCTCTGGCCTTGGCCACGTTCAGACGCAGGTGATTTCTACCGGCCCACTCCACAAAGTCATCCACTACTGCCCTGTACTCCTCCTCCCGTCCGTCCCTTATACACCCGACCACTGCAGAGTCATCAGAGAACTTCTGCAGATGGCATGACCCAGAGTTGTACTGGAAGTCAGTGGTGTACAAGGTGAACAGGAAGGGAGACAGAACAGTCCCCTGTGGGGCTCCAATATCACTGACCACCGTATCAGACAGCACACGGCCCAGTCGGACAAACTGTGGTCTGCCCGTGAGGTAGTCAGTGATCCAGGAGACGGTGGACGCGTTCACCCCCACCCCCCGCAGCTTCTCACTCAGCAGCACTGGTTGGATGGTGTTAAATGCACTGGAGAAATCAAAGAAAGTGATTCTCACAGAGCCACCGGATCCATCCAGGTGCGACTGAGCTCGTTGCAGCAGGTAGATGATGGCGTTGTCCACCCCCACATGAAGCTGGTATGCAAATTGCAGAGGGTCCAGTGAGGATTTCACCTGCGGCCGGAGGCGGGCCAAGACCAGCCTCTCCAGCACCTTCATCACATGGGATGTGAGGGCAACTGGTCGGTAGTCATTGAGGCCAGATGGTGTCGTCTTCTTCGGTACAGGAACCAGGCACGACGTCTTCCACAGCACCGGGACTTCCTCCTGCTTCAGGCTCAGGTTGAAGAGGTGTTGAAGGACATTAGACAGCTGGATGGCGCAGGTCTTCAGGACCCTGGGGCTGATGCCATCAGGTCCCACAGCCTTGCCTTGGTGGAGTCTCACCCACCTTGAAGCCGGTTATCTGCTTCATCCCTGACCACACCTCCTTCACGTTGTTCTGCTGGAGTTTGGCCTCCAGCTTCCTCCTGTAGGTGTCCTTGCACTCCCTGAGCTTCACCCTCAGGTCACGCTGGACTGTCCTGAGCTCCTCCCTGTCCCCAGACCTGAAAGCTGCCTTCTTCTTGTTAAGAATAACTTTCAGGTCACTGGTAATCCAAGGTTTATTGTTGGGAAAGCAGCGTACGGTCCACAGAGGTGAGATCTGATTGGATAAAAGCTCTACTTAAAACAAGCTGCACTGGAAGCAGAGCAACTGAGGAAGACAGGAGCTGTGCAATGAGAACATAAGATAATGGGAAACAAATTAGAATACATGTAGTGTATTTAAGAAAAATTATTAAATTATAAAATAGATAGCTTTGTGATTCTGTTTAGGCCAGCAGAGAAGGCCTTGCAGGCCCTAACGGCCCGCCACTGCTTCAAAGCCACTAATAATAATAATAATAATAATAATACATTTTATTTATATAGCGCTTTTCTTGACACTCAAAGACACTTTACATTAAAATCATCATATATAAAAACAATACACTAAAAACAAAGTACACAATAATAGTCACACATTAAAAGCAGTTTTGAACAGGTGAGTTTTGATTTGTGATTTGAATGTGGAAAGGTCAGTGCAATCTCGGATGTTTTTGGGAAGAGAGTTCCAGAGGGAGGGGGCAGATATGGAGAAGGCTCCACTAGACTGCTTGACAGAAACTGTAATTGTACCTTGCAGAACACAGGAGTAAACTTACAACCCTACTTCAAAAAATCCAAAATACGCTTATTTCCAAACTAACAGCTAATGTTGACTCAGCTAGAACTAGCGTTCACAGCATTAATAACCTAATTGTTTAGCTTATTCTGGTATCCTATGGCAATGCTATTTTGAAACTGCTGGGTGGGCTTTTACATTTGATTAACCGAGGAAAGAATGCCGATGGAGTCGACCTTCTAAAGTTCTGTCCGGTGTTCCCGCAGTGAAGAGGAACACTGTACTGAGCAAATCATGTTTTCTCAACAGCTGTTAAAAGTTGGTGGTCTGGCTCACTTTGTTTCGGCTTCCTTCGACCTTGACACAGCTCTGTAGAGTCCAGTTGACTCCTCTAATCAGCCTGCAGCCTCAGCCTATTGTGTGTTTGTGTGTCTCTCTCTGTGTGAGTGCGCGTGCAGTGATGTGGGTCCTGCGATAGACAAAAGGTTAGTTATAGGATGCAGCCTTTCTTGCTCACACTGTGTCCTATTATCACCAACATATTGGACTGGAAGGCTACATTACTCACATTGTTGGCACCGCACCAACAACCTCAGCTCTCTTTCATCATCATCTGCAATACTGCAGTTTTTCCATGATGACACACTAAGTGTATTAAGAAAAAAATAACATGTCGGCAGTATCAACCTAGGGTTTAAATGGCAGAAGAGAGCAATGAGATTCAAGGAGAGGCCAATCCACCACTTAATTCTCTCTTCATATCCAGCTTTTTCTGTATTTACATCAGATTGACTGTCATCAAGAGCTGGTAAATGGGAAAAATGTACTGCCATACTGGACATACTGTTTTCCTTTTTATACATCCTGATATCTCAATAAGTGCGTTTCCATCCAACTGTTTTTAGGCAATGTCGTTGGAAATGCTAGAAATGCTAGAAAAAATAAATAAAGTAAGAGGCCGAGGTCGCTTTGAAATTGATGAAAACAAAATACAACAACGTCAATGGACATAGACTTGCCGAATAAATCGTGACATACATGGAGCATGTGACTAAGGGGCTGGGTCTGTTATTGCGGTTTTCCTGACTGGCGTATTTAATAAAATATTTTAAATGGGAGCGCAGTGTATTTGTGCTATGCTACAAATGTCAGCAACGTGACGAGGAGCTAAGAATCTATTCTGTGCTGACTGCTGTGTGTGTTGCCAAGAGTTGAACATTTTTTAACTTTAAAATGCTGCGCTTACCCAGCCTTTCGCCCCGGTGGAAGAGGGATGGGGGGGAAAATCCAACCACAAAGAATGCGATCAAATGTGTGTTTTTATTGATTGGGAGTAAAGGAGGAAGTCAGGAGATGTTGTATAAAAAGCTATAATCCTCTGTCATCTGGGTGGATGGATGGGTCAGAAAACAGGTGTTTTACACAGGTATTTGTGTGACCTATTTTAATTTAAGATATCAGGTAATATAAGGTTACGTAAACAACTTAAACTTTATCACAATTGTCATTGACATACAGATACTTGATATATGAAATCTAACCTCTGCTTTTAAACCATTCCAAGCGTTAGGAACGTACAGCTGATGGGAATGGCATTAGTTTTGCAGGTATGTAGTCATTACATTTTACCTTATGCAAACTATGGTGCTCTATGAAAAAGATCACCAAAGTTATTACAGTTCATCCTGAGTGGAACATGAATGTCTGGACCAAATTTCATGGAATCTCTCCAATAATCATTTGACTGTTAACCAAATATGTCAACCTGCTGGTGGCACTAGAGGAAGGTCGGTACCACCAAAGTCTGTAAGGTTCAACCTCCGGAACCATGGGATGAATGTCAACAACCTTTTTCGTTGGAGAATGTTAGGGTTCAAAAACCAAAAGGATGAGAGCCTACAGGCCGCAGGGACTTTTCTGCTGCGAGCTTCTGAGTGCGCACGCGCATCAGAAAAATGGACTGGATCCGGTTCACAATCAATAACAATATTTAATGTACTACACAAAGTTCACTTACAAGCGGAATTAACTATCAACAGTAATGTTCTCGAGAACAGAGACCACACGCACGCATCTCACTCACAGGTCTGAATTCAGGTACTGAAAAACGAGAGAGGATGTGGTCTGAGGAATTCTCTCCAGAACAGTCGCTTATATGTTGGGAATGTCCAAACAGTCATAAAACATCTGAATGACCCTCCGTGGCGATTAGTGATTGGCTCCATTTGACTTCTGTCCCCTCCCTGGATCGATCCTTTAGCGAAACAGCTTTGCTCCTTGCAAAACATCTGTCTTGACTCCACCTCTGGTCAGCTGTCCTCCCCACTGACCACCTCCTCCATTTGCTGCATGTCTCATCCAGAATCCCTGTCTGACCCTCAAACTATTCTTACAGTGTTTTAATACCTTTAGTGACTATACTTTTATGATTTAATACCTTCAATTAGTTAATATACTGTAACACATAATATCTTCTATAAGCAAGAATATTGTAAACATATTGTGACTAACATATTATTATTGTGACACTTCTACTCATCACTAGGGGGGTTATTTAATCATACTTATAATGCGTTTAATACTGAAATTCTCCACAAATCCCCCCTAACACACTATTCATAGTGTGTTCAAAAAATGACAGGAAAAACAATCCCACTCTAATGGTCCTTTATGGGTCGAGGGTGAATTTCCTCAACTAAACAGTAGCCAACAGTTCAAGTTCATAAACATCATCTACACCTAACTGATTGCCCTATGCTTGTAGAAGTTAACACATGCAAGGGATGCAGCAGCATACAGAGAGGATCAGGTGGTGGAGGTGGGGGAGGTGCTGCGTTGAGTTCTGGATCCATCCTGCGAAATGAGGGATAGAGAAGAATTCTGAGAAGCCTTGTCTGCATCTTTTCCACTTGACAAAAATTATATTTCCTAATACAGTGCACCTCTAAATCCCAATTACACCCTAAAAACAAAACAAAAAAAACAAAACAAAACAATCTCCCAGAGTAAGTTTCCAAATCATCAGTATCTCACCGGATGTTTTCAGAAGTCCATCTGGACTCAATCAGGTCCTTCAGCATCCCAGTGAAGATGATCAGGAGCTGCTCTGTCTGGAATGAAAGTTCAACATGCAAATCCAAACATCCTACAACTCTGCTAGAATCATATTTAATGCTATATGTTCTACCAGGTTCTTAAACTAGTCTTATCTACCGGCTCGTGAAGTCCTGCTATGGTGTCGCGAGTGAAGTTTACAAAATGTTGCTGGTTATACTGTATGTAATTGATCCAATTGACAATTTTATTAATTGACAACCTTCAGGAAAAAACAGATTCTAAATCTGCTGCCATTTGATTTCTGGCTTTAAATTCATTAGACACCCCCCTTGGTAAATCTATGTCATGTATGTAACTTGTCTATAAAATGAATCTCCCATGGTCCAGTCCACCTTACTGGTCAGTACCACTGACACCTTTGGACCTCATTCACAGCCAGCTACTTGTGATATGATAGAAGACTGCTTTCTCCTGTCTGCAAATGCCTCTGTGTTCTCCACCTGTGAAAACAAAACTCAACTCATTTTAGTTAGCGCCCTAGTATATTCTTCAATTTGTCAGCACCGCATCTGTTGCTGATGGGGGTTTCATGAGGGGAGGTGGTCCTGGTCTTGGGTACTGCTGATATTGTGGTGGGAATGGCACACGTTGTGGTGGTGCATTAGACTGTCTTCCTCTTCTTTTATGTAGGCAGCCTCTTGCCCAATGACCTTCTTTTCCACATATGTGGCAATTCCCCTCACCTATGGGTCTCCCACACCCCCCTTGCTGGCATCCTCTCCCTCTGCTGTGCCCACGTCCTCTGCCTCTGTACTGTGGTCGGGGTTGGTAGTACACCACTGTAGGGGGCGGGAATGCTGGATATAGTTGATATGGGGTCGGGGGTGCAGCTGGGTTTTGGGGCTGTTGAGAGGCCTGAGCCTTGGCTGCAGCCATCTGTTTCTTGGCCCGTTTCCTTTGATTTGCTTCTCTATCATGCTCTGCTATCTTGATTTTCAGGAACCTCTGCATCAGTTTTGTCATATTTTCCTCTCCTTTACCTTCTCTTTCCTCTATCTGCAATTGTAGATTTGTTCTGGCACGATCCAGTTCTCTTAATTCACTCTTTAGTTCTTCTACATCCTTTCCCTGTCTGTTCTCACTCAACTCTCCCTGTCTTTGTCCTTCCAACACCCCTGCTGCCAAAGTTGATGTAAACATTATGCAGCCTAGGAGTGTTCACTTACCTCTCTGCTATCTCTATTCTGACAGTAGCTCTGACTGTGTGAAAAATTAGTTTTTATCACAATTAAAATTGCAAAATTAAAAATTATGGAATTAAATTCTGAATTAAAATTTAATTAAAATCAAAAATTACAAATGTCGGATTCAAAATCAATATCAACTGTGCAAGTTAAAATATTGAATCAAAACTAACAATTTTAGGATAAAAATTGAATTGAAACTGGGAGTGAAAATATTGGATTAAAACTACATTTACCAACTGAAGTTGAAATGTTGAATTGAAACTAAAGGTTATCAATGGCAATTAGAATACTGAATTAAACTAAAATTAACCATTAAAGTCAAACTGCAAATTGTAAGATTAGAGTCTCAAACAATGATATTACAAGTGTTGGGGTCTGAGCATATGGCTGCACATGTGCTGTGAACAAAGAAAATCAGGCCTTCCCTTTTGCAAGCAAAGGTTTCATCCTGATTGTGGTTTGATGAGCACCAAACCCCCTCTGAAGGACTTTCACATTAGGGTGTGAATTCCCCCCCCCCCAAAAAACTATGGTTCCTGAAGTCACCTGAGAGCACCGCTGCAACCTCATTGGCCGAGAGCCAAGACAGCACCAGGACCCCTGCGGTTAAACCAGTGCCCAACAAAAGTGCCAGCAATTCACACCTCCACGCTTTTTCCCTTCGACATCCGTCGAGCAAGGGAGCATCCAAACGTTCTTCACCCTGGACATCCGTCCCTGGGACGCAGGGAGACGCATCAGCTTTCTCCCCCCCGACGCATCAGCTTTCTCCCCCCCGCCAGCATCGCGCTGTCGACGAAGGCCTGCAAACCCTGTCAGGTCACAACGCTATCTTCGCTGGCCGAAGTAGCCGTGTTTTTCTTTTTGAGTCAAGGCCCTCTCACTCCACCGGGACGAATTTCTTCCACGATTCCTCCTCGTGTTTTCTTTTTGTGCACATTCCGGCGAAGCAGCAGCTGAAAAACTCGCTCCTTCCCGAAGATTTCCGATGAGACGTACGGACCACAGCGTCTCAATCCGATGTTAAATCATCCTCTCTGCAGCGAGGATTGATCACGTCCAGCGCCCGCTCCAAAGCGAGCCGAGCCACAACGGACCGGGCCGGCAAACGCCGTGCCCCCAGCAAGCCGCCCCCACCCCTTCCCTTCTGGACAAAGAAGGCACGATCCTGCACGGACTCTCTCCCCGCTGCAACGAGCTCAAACAGTAAGCGTTCATTGGTGTCTGGGCTAGCTTAGCTTAAATTAACTTAAAGTTCATTCAAGTTAATTCATGTATATGTTGATATTCCCGTGTTTTTGTGTGTTTCGTTACTATTGCGTAATATCAAGGTATTGCGCAACACTCAGCAGACCCCAGCTCCGCTCCACTGTGCATTGCCCGTATTCTGTTCGCGTTAAAGACACATCGCAGTATACGGAGGTAAATACACAAACATCACGGACCAGAGAAGTCCCTTTGTATTGTGTATTAACTGCATTGACTGTTTTCTTTGGGATTATTTTCATTCATTTGTATTCAACTTTGTGGGATATTTCTCTCTTCATTAACTCGGCTCTGTGAGTGAGCTGAGTGCCGTGTTCATCACTGCGTAAGCTGCCGACAGTTCAAGACGACAACGGTATGCTTATGCATGAGAGAATAACGTACTTATGCTCCTCAGGATATCGCAGCAGAAGTTTGATTTATGTTGACTTACGATTTCTCTCCACCTTTTCTTGGCTCACCCTCCTGCCAACACAGCAGGAGGTGACCCCCTCTCTCTCTGACCCTCTCTCTCTCACACGTGCTCACACACAGCGACCCCCCCCTTCTCCTCCGCCAGTTTGCCCAAGTCACTCGACTAGGCCATCTAGTGGTGGGTCACGGTAGCACCTTAAGGTTCACCCCCCCCCCCCAGTTTGTCTAAGTCCCTCGACTACGCCATCTGGTGGTGTTCAGCGGTAATACCTTGAGCCCTTCCCCTTTTAACCCACAGTCTCACCCCCTTCGGCTTGGTGGCCAGCGGCCATCTTTGTAGTCTTTGACTGTGAGTGTTAAGGGCCCTCACCCCCCTTCCTTTTATACGCAGACACACACACACACACACATACACATACACACATACTTATATACACACCCTCCTCCTCTTTTATTTCATTTCTTTAGATATTAGGTACATAAGATTGTATAATGGCGTTTGTTGATTGCGATATTAATTGATCTGATCTTTTATTATTCTAATTTAATAAACTCTAGTATACTTTAAAGAGCAGTCGTCTGTGATTAATGGTGCATATGTATGTGATGATCTGTATGTTGTAGCCTGCGCTCGGATTTCATACCTTCACTGTCACTGATGAGTGACTACTAATTATGAGACTTAGTTTTATCGTTTGGTTATCGGTCCCTGTTCGCAGGGTGGTGCCCCGTTATTATTAATAATCATTAATAATTGTTATTCACATTAATAATTCTATTGATGTCAAGAATTCAGTTTCTTAAAAGCTGATAACTCAAACACAAGCCCCTATTGAGCCCAACACAAGTTTATCACCAAAAACTCATTTTATCTACTAATCCACGGGTGACTGAGTATTTCTGTAGTTCTAAGACAATTGCACCTCTAGGTTTTCTGAGTAATGGAGTTTTCTGTAATTATCAAGCAATTACTCCTCAAACCCATAGGTGGCAAGGTTGCCTCCTTCTTCTTCTACGGTGTTTTTTTCTACAGGAAGTGTAGCCAAAATTTGCGCGAAAAATTAACAAAGGGCTAATGCTATTAGCGGCTAAGCTAACCGGCGAAAACGTGTCTTCAGCAGACCGACAAGGCACCGTAGTTGTAATTGTTAACCATGCCGCATTCACCCACGTTATTTATGCTAGACCGTGCTCGGCTTCTCCATATGCACCGGTTATTTTATGATCGTTTTTATCTAGTTATCTAGGCTGAGCACAAAGCAACCTTCGGCTCCGCTAGCATTCACTCCTCACAACAAAGCGATTTCTCACAACGCTATATCACACTCATACCAAGATACACCGTGATTACAATGTACGATTACCCACTCATTACCTATATTACCCACCCCAGATTATGTTCCCCTGAACTCAGTTAATTATAGTGCTTCGTAGTAGTCAGTCTGTCGCCGCAGAGCTCGACTCTCGAAAACACAACCAGTTCTGTTAGCTTCTAAGCTCCAATTTATTCCCTCCCGTTCAGAGTCGGTTCGCCAGATCCAAACCTGCCAAACAGGACCCAGGGGGACCGTCGCCTTTACCCTACGTAACCCCGCCACCAGATTCAGTTAGCCTGGTTTACCGGACCCTCTGAGCCCGTAGCTCTTGAGCGCTTAGGTCTCTAAACCATCTTAGCACATAGCTCTGTAGCTCTGCTAGTATAGCTTGATCAGGGCTAACGTCTAAGACTTAACGCACATCGGCGGACCTTACCGGTAGGATTTCGCAAAAAGAATTGCGTGTAGTCAAAATACACGTGCTCCATAATCCAGCTTGCAAGTGTGCTTCATACAGTAATCCAGCCACTTTAAATTTCAAGTCAATATAATTTACCAGCTTGCTGCGGCCTGCTCCTTTTTTCCGGCTCTCGGAGGCGTTGACCAAGATACCGTCCCTAAATTGTCCTATTTCTAACTATACACGGATTTTCTTAAAAAGGTTCCGTCTTACCCGTTTGTCTTTGGCGCCAGAAGGTATCTTAGTCAGTGTCCTCGTCGAGTCAGTTTCCAGCAATTGTCCCTTCGTGGGTACGCCAATTTGTTAGGGTTCAAAAACCAAAAGGATGAGAGCCTACAGGCCGCAGGGACTTTTCTGCTGCGAGCTTCTAAGTGCGTGTAGCAGTTGTGTACTCTCGGTTGCGTTGTGTTTAATTCAGGACACGATATCTTTTGATGGCTCCAACCAGACGTTTATTCATCGGACAGAATATAGCTGGTAAAAGACAGAACAGCTTCAGTGACTCTCATAGAAAACGTTGTGGTCACAAGCTCCGGAACACATGAAAACAGCTTGCTTCAGACTAGTTCAACATGTAAATAAAATGACATTTTAGTGCAATATACCTGGTAAAAGACAGAACAGCTTCAGTGACTCTCATAGAAAACGTTGTGGTCACAAGCTCCGGAACACTGTTAAATCAAAAGCGACAAATACTTAAGCTAACTGTTGTTAGCATGTTACTCATGCTAAATGCTAAATCAGTTATCAGTTAAAACCATTTGCTCTAGAAATGATAAATTAAAACAATTATACGAACAAAAAGGGACTTCTACAGATATCTCTATATATATATATATATATATATATATATGTATATCAGACATCGAATGAGATGTTTCACAACGGAGCTCGTCACAGGTCGACCTACCATGAAAACAGCTTGCTTCAGACTAGTTCAGGAACGCTGGGCGCACCACTAAAGTCTGCAAGCAGCCAGTAGAGGGCGCTGTTACACACAACCCACTTGTCTCCATGGGGAACTAATGATACGTTGTAAATGATATTTAAACAAGGAAATAACAAGGATTAGCAATAACTTAAATAATAGAGTAATACTAGCAACCAATGGCCAGTGATGGCAAGTAGAATCATTAACTCTGTTACATTCCCCCCTACTGATCTCCACTTGCTCATCCAACCAAAAAAAAATACAATTAATGAAAAGAAGCTCAACAAAAATGCTTGACCAGTGCCATGAGAATACCACCAAACAGGAACATACCAGGTAAGATTGACTATTTAAAAACAAAACTTGAAAAATAATGTACAGTACTCTTCAGAATATGGATACCAAGTAGTCCAGTCAATGACTATTCCCGAAGAATTAGAATGGGAAAGGGTAGCAAGTCCTTTCAACACTCATAGGAAAACATGCCGATCTACATGTTAAAGTCACTAGATATCACATAATAAATACAGTAATTACAGTACAATCACAACCTATCCAGAGTTACACACTACTAGTGGTCTCACAGGTTCTAACATCTTCAGGAAAAAAAAATCAAATACAACAAAACAAAATAACCCCACAGTTCAAAAGAGGGGTTGAAAATGACATCTCCACAGAGTACATTAAACCTCAGAACAGAAATTATAACCCTGCAAGAACCTTCTGGTGCATTTGCTGAATAAGCCTCAAAACAGGTCTAATGCTGCTCACACACCGGGCGCGTTTTTTGATTGATGCGCGTCGAGATTACATACAAAGTCTATGCACAGACGCGATGAGACTGGCGCGCCGCGATTTTTAATCTCATCGCGTCTGTGCATAGACTTTGTATGTAATCTCGACAGACTGCTCTCAAAGTTAGCTCCTTGATCAGAGTGTACATGTTCAGGAAAACCGTACACACAGAAGAAGTTGTTCCAGAGCTGTTGAGCGACAACCTTAGCTGACTGATTGGGACAGAGGTAGGTTTGGGCCAGCTTAGTGAAATGGTCAGTAACACAAGCACATCAAGGGACTTGTGGTAAGAGTCCTCAGCTGACCAAAAGTCCACACACACCAGCTCAAGGGGTCTGGAAGTTGTAACACTCTCAAGCGGTGCTCTGGCCTCAGGCTCGGGAGACTTGCTGAACACACAGCGGCGACAGCATCGCACATACTGTACCACGTCTTTCTCCATTCCTTGCCAGTAGAACCTTTGCCTCGTCAGATAGAATGTTCGTCTCTGACCTTGGTGACCTGCCTCATCATGCACACCTTTGAGAACCTTCTCCTTCAGCACAGAGGGCACAACATACTGGTATGTTTTTCTCTTTGTAACAGCATCTTTGGAAACACGATACAGGACACCTGTGTTCATGGTGAGTTTTTCCCAATTTCTGAGGAGCCGCAGAGCCTCAACCGGCTCACCTGCACGTTCTCGTCTCGATGGGTGCCTCTGACGTTCCACAAAGTGAAGCACTCGACTCAAACAGGGGTCTGCTCGCTGCAGAGCCATCAGCTTATCTCTAGGCAGAGGCCGGACATCAGACAGCTCACCTGGCTGAATAGACTGAACAAGTTGCGGCAAGAGGAAGGCTTGGTGTGGTAAGCGCTCTTGGTCCAAAGACTGCTCCAGCACAGCAGACACTGCCTGCGGGGAGATGCAGGTATCCTGGGATAGACCCTCTGGATCCTTGGAGTCCACATTGGGTGGATAATGCATCTGCAACATGGCTGAAGGGTCACAGGACTGACGAAAAGCATCCTGCACCCGGTCACAATTCAACGCGCTTGCTTCCTCCAGTAGTGCGCCATAAGGGACTCTTGTCAGGCGATGCAGCAAACTCGGTTGTACAAAAGGCTCGCGGCTGAGGGCATCAGCGACCACATTCTTAGGTCCAGGAATGTACTTGATCTGAAAGTCATATGGAGCAAGCTTCGATACCCATCTCTGCTCGCAGGCATCAAGCTTTGGCTTAGTGAGAATGTAGGTCAGTGGGTTGTTGTCAGTCCATGCAGTGAATGTGTGACCTTTCAACCAGTGGCTGAACTTATCACAAACAGCCCATTTGAGTGCTAGAAACTCTAGCCTGTGAGCTGGATAGCGTGACTGGGCGTAGTTGAGAGATTTGCTGGCGAATGCCACTGGTCGTGCAACGTCATCGCCCTCAGCCAGTTGAGACAACACAGCCCCAAGGCCATTGGATGAGGCATCAACAGACAGCAGGAAAGGCATACTGAAGTCGGGATGAGCTAAGGTAGCATTATCCAGCAGAGCCTGTTTCAGCTTATTGAAAGCGTCACTGCATTCGGGGGTCCAGTCAGCCAAAGCTAACTTCCTAGCCACAGGTGATTTCTTTTTACCCTTGGCATATCGTGGCTTCTTCACACCAGATGTCAAGGCAAAGAGAGGCTTGCTGATACTCGAGTATCCTTCGAAGAACTTCTGGTAAAAACCAACCATACCAAGGAACGATCTTACTTTGGATGGAGAGGGAATGTTGGTGCTCTCATCCATCAAATCCCTCTCACTCAGATCTACGATTGCCTTGACCTTCTCTGGGTCAGTGGAGATCCCATCCTTACTCACAATATGCCCCAGGAACTTCACAGATGGTCGCATGAAGTGGCACTTATTTGGAGCTAGCTTCAGGTTGTGCGCCTTCAGTTTCTCAAACACCATTTCCAGCCTCTGCAAAGCTAATTGTTCGTTGGGAGCAAAGACAAGGATGTCATCAAGGTAACACAACAGGCTCAAGAAGTTTTGATCCCCGAAGATGGCCATCATCATCCTCATGAATGTGGCTGGGCTGTTGCATAGTCCCTGCGGAAGCCTGTTGTACTCGTACAGTCCAAAAGGAGACGTGAATGCGGTGAACTTCTTGTCCTCCTCATGGACTTCCACATTGTAGTAGCCAGAGGTCAAGTCCATGGTTGAGAAGAAAGCATTCCCCCCCAAGCGCAGCCAAAGCATCTGCCTGGTGTGGCAAGGGATGCGCATCCTTCACAGTGCGTGCGTTCAGCCAGCGAAAGTCTGTGCAAAGCCGCAGATCTCCGTTCTTTTTCCAAACAACAACAAGCGGTGACGCGTACTCACTTGCAGACTTCCTTATGATCTCTTGTTCCTCCATTTCATTCAAAGCCATTCTCAATTTCTCATAGTGTGAAGGAGACAGACGACGATAAGGCAGTCTGAAGGGTTTGCTGTCACTCAGTCGAATCCGATGGACAAAGTGTTTGTCCTTTCCACAGTCCAAGCTGTGGCGGGAAAAGATTGACTCATACTTGGCCAACAGATCAACCAGCTTCACCTTCCAGAATGGGGACAGGTCACTTGAGTCAACGTCAATGTCCTGCAGTCCTAAGTCGTGGAGCACAGAGCTGCCAGGTCTGTGTGTAGAATGCTCTGAGTCAACAGTCAGACTCTTCTCACTGCCGGTGTCAGCTTGGTCAACAGTCTTAGTCACATTGCATTTCACGTTGTCAGTTTGGTCTTTTTCATACAGGTAGTCAGTGTCAAAGTCCTCAAGTGCCACACAGGGGAACACGTCAGCAATCTTGTAGTTGCGTCTCAAAGTCACTGGCTTATTGGAAGGGTTAATGACTCTCACTGGAATCCATCCATCTCCCCACAATGGCGTCACAATCCGTCCCACCATAACTGTCTTTGGCACTGTACGTGAATCACTTGGTTCCACAATGACTGTGCTGCCAGCCGAGAGGCACTTATGGCTAGGCAGACGATCCCACACCAAATGTTCTTTAGAGGGCTCCAGGGTCACAGCATGTTTAAGTTTAACTGTGCCCACCTTGTCAGGAATCTCATCGCCCCTCCATTTCTCCACAGTGGCCAACATCTGCATCAGGGCCTCTTCATCACTTGACGCTTGATCTGAAAGTGAAACTTTCTCCCAGAAATCTCCAGAAGTCTTCAGCGCCCGAATGAGATGTTTTATGACGTTGCTTCCAAGAATCAAGTCATCACTTTGACCATCCACAATGAGTGTGGGAACCGAGATGAGACAGTCAAACACTTTCATCTGAAGCTCACACACTCCGACGGGGGACGTCCTCAACCCTCCACATCCAATCAGAACAACTGATGTGGGAGAGATAGAATCAGAAGAAACAATGTTGGCCTTTTCCAGTAAAGGAAGCACACGTGAACTCAGAGAACAGGCCATCGAGCCGCTGTCTAGCATGGCACGCAGCTCCAGAGCATCTTGGATGGTCACACCAGTGTAGAAAAGGTCATCTGTTGCAGCCAGTCTCTGTGTGTTTTGAAATACCACTGTGGATTTGCAATCTGTTGAGGCACAGAACTGAGAGTAAACAGATTCACGGTCAACATCATCAATTGGGGACTTTTTGTCTGGCCCTCCACAAGTCCCCTCCTTGCATGGGCCAGCTAGTTTTCCTGCTGTGTAGGGGCGCCAGATCGAACAGCAGGTGAGTCAGGACCAGGGGTAACAGAACAAGTCACAGCTTGATGTCCAGCAGCATGACAGCGAAAGCACAGATGTTCAGTCCAACAGTGGGACACAGTGTCATGGTCGTTGCTGCCACAAATGACACACGGACCCCTAAACCTGGTGCGATTGTCATTTCTGGGTCTCGGCGGCCTGGAACGCTGAGAGGACTCTTGCATAAAAGAAGTTACACTATCACTAAAGTGCTGTTTAAGTATGTCAAAAATGGGTTGAGGGCCTGACTAAGTTTAAAGATGGTTTGCTACGTAGCCCAACTTTCACAACATCACTCGCCCTCCCTCGCAGCTTGTTCAATACTTCCTCTGCCTGTTCAGATACCTCAATGCCCCTCCTAACCAGATACACTTTGACAGATTCCTCCCACTCAGAAAATGAAATTTTGTCAGTACCGTCCCCCCTGAAAGGATGTGGTTCATAACTGTGGCTGCTCACTGTTAGGTTAACCTTGGAGAGATCAGCAATGGTGGAATGAGCCATACTGACATCATTCGCTGAAATTGACTTTAGACATGAGACAATATTCTCTCCAATGCTGGTCCCTATCTGCTTCACTAAGTCACTGAGAACATCCACTGGGACATGCTCCACATCTTGACCCACAGAAGGTGCAGACTGCTCACTCGATCCGACATCAGCAGCCACATATGTGTCATCACATGGACTCTGAATTACCATCGGATGATGAGGGGTAGATGTTACAGGCTTTCTCTCCCTAAACCCACCCACGGTCGGTAATGGTGAGTCAAACCACAAACCCCGACCCCTACCAATACCAAACAAATCAGGCCTGTCCATTGGTAGTGAAAAGCATAAAACTCAAAATCAAAGAATGTGTAAATTGAGAAAGAGGAGAAAAAAATATATACAGTCTTGGTTCACAAACACAAATAAATATCACTTTAAGATTTTAAAACTTCATGTTCAGGAAAAAAAAAAACGAGTGGTATAATAAAATAAATTCACACACTCACTAGCAGCAAGCAAAATCCATTTTACACCTCGTTTTGAAAAATCCATTTTACACCTCGTTTTTTTTATGCAGTCCAACTCAAGCCAAAATGGCGACTCACGGCACAGTGGACAAAATGGCGATTGAACGGCGCATCGGCGTTGCTCTCCCACGATGAGTCGGCAGAAATCCCACCGGCGGAGAAGAAGGGTCACGGCACCATTGTAGCAGTTGTGTACTCTCGGTTGCGTTGTGTTTAATTCAGGACACGATATCTTTTGATGGCTCCAACCAGACGTTTATTCATCGGACAGAATATAGCTGGTAAAAGACAGAACAGCTTCAGTGACTCTCATAGAAAACGTTGTGGTCACAAGTTCCGGAACACATGAAAACAGCTTGCTTCAGACTAGTTCAACATGTAAATAAAATGACATTTCAGTGCAATATACCTGGTAAAAGACAGTGACTCTCATAGAAAACGTTGTGGTCACAAGCTCCGGAACACTGTTAAATCAAAAGCGACAAATACTTAAGCTAACTGTTGTTAGCATGTTACTCATGCTAAATGCTAAATCAGTTATCAGTTAAAACCATTTGCTCTAGAAATTATGAATTAAAACAATTATACGAACAAAAAGGGACTTCTACAGATATCTCTCTCTCTCTCTATATATATATATATATATATATATCTCAGACATCGAATGAGATGTTTCACCACGGAGCTTGTCACAGGTCGACCTACCATGAAAACAGCTTGCTTCAGACCTGTTACACACAACCCACTTGTCTCCATGGGGAACTAATGATACGTTGTAAATGACATTTAAACAAGGAAATAATATGAAAATGATAAGGATTAGCAATAACTTAAATAATATAGTAATACTACCAACCAATGGCAAGTGGAATCATTAACTATGTTACACATGCACAGGACGACGACAGGGAGGAACATTAGTGATGCAGAGAGGTGACACAAACAGCTTTGAACAAAGTTAATGTAATAACTTGTTTGATATTTGTCTTTGTTATTTTCTTTAATAGTTTGATCTTTGATAGAGTAATGTGGGTTTATTAACCCTAAATTAAAATGATTTATGTTATAACAGAAATGTGTTTAAATATAATTTTTCATTTATATAACTGCATGTCCAATATTTTTACACTTGAATGAACAATAATCAAATGCAGAGAGTTATTTAACAATATGTTAGGGAGAAGTTAGTTATACAGTCTTGCATGTACAACCGGCAATATACCGTACAATATACAGTCTCTTTGTGCTGTGTCACTCTATGCACCTACCTTTTCTTTTTTTTTTTTTGGGTGGGGGAGAATTATTTATTTACTTTATTTATTTACTTAATTTTACTTCATCTATTTCTGTATTTTTTAATTTCTTAACTTGCTGTGTAATGTTTAATGTACTGTGTTCTGCATGCTCTCTTGCATTGTTAAAATACTTATAATAAAATAAAACAACTCAGAGAGACATCCTAGAGATGATGAATTAAATGAACATTCGCTAGGACCGCATGTCCTTTCAATTCTGCTGCTCAGTAATGCCCCCCCCCCCTACCTCAATCCAGCCTCTGTTGCCTGCATATCATTCATCACTGCTGGGACACTTAATGAGAAACCTTAGCAGAGCAAAATGAGAAGGAAAGTCATTTAGATTCAATCAATACTCAATGAAGATATTAGAACATGTGCTGTTTCACAGTTATGTAACTCAGAGCAATAAGTTACTGCTTAATATACACAGGATTAGATTAATGCATCTGGGTATGACAAAATAAGAGATAATTAGCCTACTGACAAGTAATCAATTGAGAGAAATATAAAAAATGTTTAATTTCATACAACATTTGGTCAAAGAGATTAGTTATATGTTACGTGGACTACTAAACATGTATCGTGGTATGCTCTGGTGGCTATAATTGTTTTTCTTTCTTTATTCTGCATGTAATAATCATAATAAAGTTTTGAACACCATAAATGAACTGGATGTTTGTGCAGTGTTTTTTTCTTCTGCAAATCAAATCAAAAGGTTCAGAAATGCATATTTTTAGACTGCAAAGTCTAGAAAGTACGTGGTGCTTCTATGCTGCTCCGGTAGTCGGGTCTACATCAGGTCTACATCAGGGGTCATCATCATTTGTCCGAGGGCCAGAATGTTTCTGAGCAGACACTATTGGTGCCTGACTTTAAAAAAACAACTATTTTCTTTATTTAATATGCTCACTGTCTTACAGGCAAATAAGAATGACATTCATTTTGTATCAGTGCGAACAGACTCTATAGAAAACATGAGAGATCCATAATGATGACGAGATGCTCTCAGACCTCCACCGAGGAGGCACTTCACTCAGGGGTGATGTTGCCAAGCTCTCGTCTTTGCTCTTCACTTTTTTACTGACACATTTTGGTTGTTATTATGAGTCACCGTTATTGTGCATGTAAAAACAATTAAATGTTGAATAAGAGCATGATGTAAGTTTCTCCCCCTTCTTGCATAAAGTTGGTAGATCTATTTACAAAAGACAGGAATGAGCTTCAGCTAGGGCTGCACGATTATGGCAAAAATCATAATCGCGATTATTTTGATCAGTATTGCGATCACGATTATTCATTAATTTTAGGGACATCTTTTTATTGCACTTTCACGTTTAAATGAACAAGAACACTGCTTCCACTTCCATTTTGTGTTACATTCCTATGCGGCGATTAGCATTACTATTAGCATACTATGCTGACACAACTTGAACGCACTCTGTGCATATCTTCCAGACAACGAATGATGATCCTTTTCGAGGGGCTAGCTCCTCGCCTTCTGCTCCTGATATTTGATATTTGATTTAGCGACACGGTCACGGCCGTCTGCTCTCTGTTCTGTTGTCTGTCTCTCTTCTTCTACTTATACCGGAGTCTGCAGGGTGCGCGCATGACACCTCCCATCTCGTTCGCCCCCTGGTGGTCGGCTGACTGTTAGTTGAGGAAGCGCTTGATTTGATATGAAGCAGAGCAAGCATTTTAAACGTCAATATCGCAGACGATCATGCTCATTTAATCGTGGCAGCCAAAATCGTGATCGTGATTAAAATTTGATTAATTGTGCAGCCCTAGCTTCACCTGTTTCTACCTGCCTCCCCTTTACATCCTACAAACTAAGAAAACAAAAAACTCACAAACTGAAGATACTAAGTTTCTAAAATGCTGAGCACTAGTATGTCCCATTGCACATCAACACTAATAAACAGATCTTAGAGGACGAGAAACAATGCTTGGACAGAACGCTGGTGGAGCTGAGGAGTGCGTCTGCACTGTGGAGGAAGAGGTTTCCAGGGTGAGGAGATGAAGTGGTTTACTCCTCATTTCATGAATAATTACTTCCAGGATGGTTATTATATAACCAGGAGGTAAAATAAGGAGCACAGAGCCTGTGCAATGTTCATGCAGGGTTAACAAATCACATGCAGTTTGTGAGTGAAAGCAGGCAGGATGAATCTAGTTCATCAGCATATTGTACGAGTGGAGGTCAAGAGTAAAACTAGTCGCATCAGCATTATCATGACGATGGTGATGACATTAAGGGCAAGTGATTATCTCACCTGCACGAAATGTCAGACCAAAACATTTGTCACATGAGGGTTCTGTACTAACAATGTTCAGGGAGAAGACAGGAAGTGATTTGGAATGTGATGAATGCGTCTCGAAGTATTTGACTTCAACACCTGCAGTCTGGGTCTCAATCAGGCTGCGACCTCTGGGTCTGGAGAAGTGCAGCCTATAAATGAAACTGATCCATTCCCATTCAAATGAACAGCCAGATGACCCGGAGACTCTGGGTCCGGCTGTAGTAGTTCAATCTATAGCATCATGTTCTATTGGCTGATCAGAGGTTTGAATGTACAATATTGTTTTGTAAAGTGACTTAACAATAAATCAAGATGAAAAGTACAGTGAAGAGGCTGATTTAGCGTTTGCCATGTGCAGTTCAAGCTAATAAGAGGAATTTTAATTTGGTGTTGTTTAGGACCAGATTCCCATTTTACAACAGCGGATTCTGACCGTGTTTCCCATGCAGTCCTGGTCCCAGCCAAACATGTTGAATAGATGAAGCACTGAATGAAAAGAAGACAAGGAGCCTCTAAATTGGACAATTAGAGGTAAATAATAACTTCATCTCTGTGCACTCAGGAGCAGAGGGGAACATAGACGTGCTTTATCTCCATCAATGTGCACATGATCCTTTGTGGCTATACCCCTCTGACTCTACACTAACATCAGTCCTTTATATTATCAACATCATTAAGGCCACAGGTGTAGTTTATATTTAATGTATGAGGCTTGTAAGACTAACACTGTAATAGGGGTGACCTCAAACTGTCCACCATTCGACAATTTGATGTGAGAAGCCTGTGGCGGAAAAATGTGCTTATGAAAAGAAGGATTGTTTCATTCTGGCTGAATGCTTGATTTCACCCAATAAATCATCATACATAACTCATGCTCATACAAATATCAGCATATCAACAATACTGTTAATGATGAAAAGTGAAAATAACTTGTGTGCTTTCAATCAGTCTCCTTATTGTGTGTGTGTGGGTGTGTGAATAAATCACCATGGACACTAAGTTGCACTAAATGAGCGGCACCATTAGAGCAGCATCTTGGTGACAGCCTCAGTTTCAGAATGAAAGAACACCTTTAATGATCTGAACTCTCACAGAAGAACGTAGCGGTATCCATCCATCCATCCATCCATCCATTTTCCTCCGGTCGGGTCGCGGTGGCAGCAGGCCAAGCAGGCTGACCCAGACTTCCCTCTCACCAGCAACATGTTCCAGCTCATTCTGGGGGATCCAGAGGCGTTCCCAGCTGGGAGATGTAATCCCTCCAGCGTGTTCTGGGTCTTCCCCGGGGTCTCTTCCCAGTTGGACGTGCCTGGAAAACCTGCAGTGGGAGGCATCCAGGAGGCATCCTAATTAGATGCCCGAACCACCTCAGCTGACTCCTTTCGACGCGAAGGTGTAGCGGCTCGACTCCAAGCTCCCTCCTGATGACCGAGCTCCTGACCCTATCTCTAAGGCTGAGCACGGCCACCCTACGGAGGAAGCTCATTTCGGCCGCTTGTAGCCGCGACCTTGTCCTTTCGGTCACGACCCAGAGTTGGTGACCATAGGTGAGGCTAGGAACGTAGACCGAGTGGTAAATTGAGAGCTTTGCCTTCCGGCTCAGCTCCCTCTTCACCAAGATGGTCCGGTGCAGCGCCTGCTTTACTGCTGCAGCCGCACCGATCCGCCTGTCGATCTCCCGCTCCATCTTACCCTCACTCGTGAACAAGACCCCAAGATACATGAACTCCTTCGCTTGAGGTAGGCACTCCGTCCCCACCTGAAGGGAGCAATCCACCGGTTTCCGGCAGAGCTGGTCCACTGTTCCACGGCCGGGACGGAATCCGCACTGCTCCTCTTGAATCTGAGGTTCGACAAGCGGTCGGAGCCTCCTTTCCAGCACCCTGGCATAAGCCTTCCCCGGGAGGCTGAGTAGTGTGATACCCCGGTAATTCGAGCACACTCTCCGGTCCCCCTTTTTGAAGATGGGAACCACCACCCCGGTCTGCCAGTCCATGGGCACTGATCCCGACCCCCATGCGACATTGAAGAGGCGTGTCAGCCAGGACAGCCCAACCATGTCCAGCGCTTTCAGCATCTCAGGGCGGATCTCATCCACCCCCGGCGCCTTGCCACCAAGGAGCTTTTTGACTACCTCGGTGGCCTCTGCCAGGGATATGGGTGAGCCTCCCCCTAGATCTTCAAGCGCTGCCTCCTCTGCAGAGGACATGTTGGTCGGGTTTAGGAGTTCCTCAAAGTGCTCTTTCCACCACCCGACGATGTCCCCCGTCCGGGTTAGCAGTCCCCCCCCCCTGCTGAGAACAGCCTGGGGTAAGCCCTGCTTTCCCTTCCTGAGCCGTCGGATTGTTTGCCAACCGAAAGTCCTTCTCCATGGCCTCCCCGAACTCCTCCCATGCCCGAGTTTTAGCATTCGCGACCACCACAGCTGCAGCCCTTCTGGCCTGCCGGTACCTGTCAGCTGCTTCAGGAGACCCCTGGGCCAACCAGGCCTTGGATGTCTCCTTCTTCAGCTTGACGGCTTCCCTCACCTCTGGTATCCACCACCGGGTTCTCGGGTTGCCGCCACAACAGGCACCGATGACCTTCCAGCCACAGCTCCTAGCTGCCGCATCCACAATAGAGGCCTTGAACATGGTCCATTCGGATTCCATGTCCCAAACCTCCCTTGGGATGTGTGAGAAGTTCTTGCGGAGGTGGGAGTTAAAGACCTCCCGGACAGGGTCCTCCGCCAGACATTCCCAGTTCACCCTCACTACACGTTTGGGCTTGCCGGGTCTTTCCAACCGATTCCCCTGCCGATTCCCCTGCCATCTGATCCAACTCACCACCAGGTGGTGATCAGTTGACATTAGGGGCGAATGTTTTATTTACAACCACAAAAAGCAAGCAGGCTGAAACTGTGTCTCTCTACCGAGAATGTTTTCAGTGCTACGGACAGCGCCACAAACAAACAAACAAACAAACACTGTCCATCACTCTGAGTCACATGTATCTCCGCCGTTTTAAACAGGGGGATCAATAAAAATAATGTAAACAAAACTAACGACAATAGGAAAGACTTGACCACTCACAGTGATCGACGATATAGATTCTTAGTCAGGGATGCCCCTAATAATTATTATAATTATAGTGATATACTTTGTGTAAAACACCTTTCACATAAGAATAGCAGCTCAACGTGCTTCACAAGAAGGGAATAACATGCAAGGAGTATCATGATCATTAAAGCAGAGATGGAACACCACAATTAATGTCATGAGATGGGAAATAACGCCCTCTTGATCATTTTATCATAAAAATAGGATAAAAACTATCAAATGAATATAGAATACATAGAATGCATAACAAAAGATGGAAAATAAAATGAAAATGGGTTAAAAAAATAGAATGCATGAAATCAAATTAATTACAAAATAAAACATTGCTGCAGCGTATGCAATGATGCACTGCTGTAATTGAGCCAAAAAGCGAAAAAAGACACATCTTTGATGATACACTGCCATCAATAAAGCCCTCCATAAAAAATATAGCGACCACAGAAAGCCCTCATAATCTATCTAATCCAGCCAGTTTGAATGAGTCAAGAAAGGGCAGGGGATTCATTGAAACGATGCTATTGATTGAAGCATTAGACCTGTCTGAGAGGAATTAAAGTGTTTGGGAGTGTGCCTGAAATACCGAGTGGATCTCTGCAGCGGGACATGGAGAGGGAGGGAAGGAGGGTGACGGCTTTACCGCCTCCGCAAGGTAAACCGGACCTCCGATTGGACGCCTGAAGTGATGTCACGGCTCACACAGCAACCAGAGGGGAGAGACACACACTGGAGGCTTTCATGTGTGTTGGCGTCAAGGAGATGCTCCTTAGTGCAAAGAAGTTGGTCACGTTGATATGATAACAGTAACAGTGTGCAGACCCTGAGTCCTGTAGTATAACTGTGTGAGTCTATACTGAAAGGGTACAGATTCCTTACTTTGAGCAGAGGTGGGCCAGCAAGGCCTTCTCTGCTGGCCTAAACAGAATCACAAAGTTATCTATTTTATAATTTCATAATTTTTCACAAATACACTACATGTATTATAAATATTTTCCCCATTATGTTGTTTTCTCATTGCACAGCTCCTGTCTTCCTCAGTTGCTCTGCTTCCAGTGCAGCTTGTTTTAAGTAGAGCTTTTATCCAATCGGATCTCACCTCTGTGTCTCTAGGTAGAAGAGAGGCCCGAGGCCTGCAGACTCACAAGTGCATCCATGTGCAGTTTAAGTGAATGGGGACGATATTGTTGATTGTCATAGTGTTCAACCAATCAGATCTTTAGTTTGACATGTTGGGCGTATTCCTTGACGTGCTACCGAGGTAGTCTACAAGTACTTCAGCATTAACGTGCAGCTCAGCATTAACATGCTGTGTGATTGGTCAGTGGGCTAGCGTGACTGTTGTGGCGCTGAAGCAGCTAGCAGAAGTTAGTAGTAGTAACCGTTCAAGTTGAAAGACATGTAAGAAGTTATGACATTGACATGACATTTTTAGCGTTTTGCTTGGTGAAGATTCTTTTTTTTTTTTACCGAGCTTTGTGTTTTTAACACAATGGCTGAGGGAGGAGAAACGGATTTCTCAAGGACATTTCCAGGAAAACTGGACATCGTATTAAAGTAGTGGTTCTCAACTGGTCTGGCTGCGGGACCCACCATCACCCCTTAATGACAAGCCGGGACCCACTACCCAAATTATATATATATATATATATATATTAGGGGTGTAACGGTACGCGTATTTGTATCGAACCGTTCGGTACGAGGCTCACGGTTCGGTACGCATGACGAACCGAATACGTTTGAATAAAAAATATATATATTTTTTTAAAACCTTTATTTAACCAGGTAGTCCCATTGAGATTAAAAATCTCTTTTGCAAGATGTAAGTAACAATACTACATAACATTAAGGAGCAGTTTTTGTCTTTTATGCTTATGTGTTGCAAAGAAGACACCCCAGAAGATGGGTCACTCAGGTATAGTTCCATCATTGTTCAAAGTCAAAGAATAACTTTATGATGTTAGTTGTAATGAATAAATATATTTTAAAATCAAGTACATTTCTCTGGCATTTATAGTTTTCTACTGTACCGAAACGTACCGAACCGTGGCTCCACTGTATCGTACCGAACCGAACCGTGAATTTTGTGAACCGTTACACCCCTAATATATATATATATATATATATATGGGTATATATATATATATATATATATATATATACCCATATATATATATATATATATATGGGTATATCTATATTCAAGAAGTCTAGTAGTAGTAACGTCTGTGTAGTAAACAACTGTCAAATCAAATAAAGAAAGTACACATATTATATTTTAACAAATATTAATCAAATTTTTCAAATTGACCTGGATGGATTATAAATACATGAATACATGTTCTTCTCATTTCAAGTAAAATAACAGCTGGATTAAAAAATAAATTACGTAACGAAATTCAATTTAGAAAACTTATTTTCACTGAATTGCCCTGCAGCTTTAAATTCAGTTCATTCAGTGTGAAGTGAAAAAGCCACTATTATATTTTTCTCATCTTCTAAAAAGAGAAATTAGTGTTTGAAGAATTCACCTCTATGAGTCTGTCCAGTCAGAGTCTAATGACTCTGGTCTCTCTGGACATTTCTCTCTTTTGGAAATCGTTCTATGATTTGACTTTCACATCTCACAACTCAACCGTCCTGCTCTGCTCTCTGTATCCTCGTCTCTCCCCGTGTGTCACGGTGTTTGTACATCTCACTCAAGTCAGGAAACTTGTCAGAATACTCATATATATTCACATGATGTGATTCACAACGCATTGGTCAGTGTTTTTCCTGCACCGCTGAACAAGTCCCGTAAATGCTGGAATAATTCCGCTGCATAAAAAAAATGCCCTTCAAAATAAAATCACAAGTTTTTTCTTTTTTTTTGTCAGGCAAAGGCCCGCAACCCACTGAAAACAGGTCCGCGACCCACCAGTTGAGAATCACTGTATTAAAGGGTCGGCCAACCCCACAGCTAGCAGCTCTGACTCAGCAGGAAAAGGATTTGTCCAAATGGTATTTCTGGCTGACAGCGTTTGTTGAAGCGTTGCACATTTTATCGCTGGGAATGCGTTTTATTTGCAACTGAGTGTCTTGGTGATTGGAGCTGTTTGGAGCTACGCTATGCTAACCTGAGGTGGCTAACCAAGGCAACAACAAGACACCATAGCACGACAGGACACCTACAAGCTACGGTGCTTTTGAAAACTTTTGCTGAGACTCGACTGTATCTACAACTCAACGAACACGATCGCAGGAGAACCTCTGGCTGGAACTGAACCGATATTCTGTACAACCGCGGTATTAAACTCTTTGTTATCAAAGAAAGGAGGATGGACTTTGTCTTTAAGTGAACAGCAGCTTTGGTAAGTGAAGTGTTTTTGTTTTTACATCTGCAGTAGCGTTACTACTGTGTTCATGTGTCTATGGTGTTGTTTTTATGATACGGTTCATATTGTTCCCTCTGATGTGAATCATATTTCAATGGCTCGTGGTCTTCAGTGTGCGGTGGAATACGTGTGTTAGCGCTGCAGAGTTGCTGGATTGATTTGTTGCTTTGTTGTCATATAAATATATGTGACTGGTTCTTGTGAGTTTGTTCTTGTCATTGTGTTAATTACATTGATTTTGACTATATGCATTGTCCGTTAGTGACGAAGCATCCCGTCATGCTGGCGTCATAATGAGGTTATTAGGAGGTTGTTCAACTGTAGTAGGACAGCACTGAAGGCCCAGGTATGAAATGCACAGCCCTCCACTGACTTTGAGGAGGCAGGCACAGTGAGATGCAGACCAGTGTTCAACACACATCTGCAGCCAGAGGCAGATGGTATGGGTTTTACTTATTGTGATGTCTTGAGAGGTCGGGATCAGCTTGTGAGGCGTGGGTGCATAAATGAAGACAAAAAGCGGTTGTGTTCTAACTCAAAATAATATATTGAGAATCTTTAAACAAATGTAAACTTCATTCCAGCTGAAAGCCGCTACAGAAACCAAACATAAGTATCTTCCGTTTTCTTCTGGTTCGTTGTCTTTAATGTAAAATAAAACTCTCTTCCTCCTCGTGCGCTCCTGTCCTCCTCTCTCCAAACATTTCCTTCCTCTTCTCCACACCAACCTCTCCCGGGTAATCAGTTCCCTCTCTTTCAGCTGGGCCGCCGCCTTGGCCCCGGCTGCCCTGCTGACTATGGGAATTGTAGTTTTTTACCCCGATAGGTTCTAGTCCTTGCTGCAACCACCAGGAGGGGATGTATCTCCCGTTGATGACCCTCCCTCTCATGACATCACATTGTGCATTTATAAGAGGCGGCTGTGGCTCAGGAGATAGAGAAGATCTGCGGTTCGATCCTCGGCTCCTTCAGTCTGTATGTCGAAGTGCCCTCGGACAAGATACAGACACAACCTCTAACGTTGACCTGAATTCTGATTGCATCCAGGACCAGCTTACTACCAGAGAGGTTGTGGACGGGCCTATTTTCTTATCTTGCACAGCAGCTGGATTCTCGCGATACCAGATGATCATGTGAAAATCTCAGGGTCATGAGAGCACATGGAAATCCATATTGTCACTTCTTCGAGTGTTACGTTTGTGTCCGGACCAATGATCATCCAGCTTCTGGCAGCTAAGGGCGTGGTTTAGGCGAGATGACAAGGCGAGGAGACTGAACAATGGTGGCTCCTAAAGAGGTTAGATGCCGCAATAGTGTCTGTTCTATCAGAATTCTGATAGATTCTCAGCTGCACATGCCCAACTCCACCTGCAAGTGGATCACAGACTTCCTGTCTGACAGGAAGCAGCACGTGAAGCTGGGAAAGCACGTCTCAGCCTCTCGGACCATCAGCACCGGTTCCCCCCAAGGCTGCGTTCTTTCCCCTCTGCTCTTCTCCCTGTACACCAACAGCTGCACCTCCAGTCACCAGTCCGTCAAGCTCCTGAAGTTTGTGGATGACACCACCCTCATTGGACTCATGGTGGGGATGAGTCCGCCTACAGGTGGGAGACTGACCATCTGGAGACCTGGTGCAGGTTGAACAACCTAGATCTCAACGCTCTAAAGACAGTGGAGATGGTTGTGGATTTCCGGAAGAACGCAGCCCCACCAGCCCTTATCACTCTGTGACGCGGTGGAGTCCTTCTGCTTCCTGGGCTCCATCATAACCCAGGACCTCAAGTGGGAGCTCAACATCAGCTCCATCACAAAGAAGGCTCAGCAGAGGATGTACTTCCTGAGGCAGCTGAAGAAATTCAACCTGCCAAAGACAATGATGGTGCACTTCTACACAGCCATCATTGAGTCCATCCTCTGCTCCTCCATCACGGTCTGGTACGCTGCAGCCACTGCCAAGGGCAGACTGCAGCGCATCATTCGCTCTGCTGAGAAGGTGATTGGCTGCAATCTGCCGTCCCTCCAGGACTTGTTCACTTTAAGAACCCTGAAGCGAGCAAGAAGGATTGTAGCTGACCCCTCTCACCCTGGACATGAACTGTTTGTGCCCCTTCCATCTGGCAGGAGGCTGAGGTCCATCAGAACCAAGACCTCACGACACATGAACATTTTTTCCCGTCTTTAGTTGGGATCATCAACAGAGCCCGGGACCCCCTCTGACTCTGTCATCCCCAGGACAATTTATTCTGGTCTCTCCCCTGCGCATCCCTTCTATTACACTCAACACTTTACACTACACTTACATCTCACTTGTTTATAGTCCTGTTATCTGTTACGTTTGTGCACTTTATTTTATATTCCACTTT